>JAGFMF010012288.1:9183596-9235313 GCA_019455555.1 Galemys pyrenaicus | reverse complement strand
CTGTGTTATTCACTACGCTATTTCTCCTTCCCTTGTAAATAAAACCCTTTATTAACCTTTGTTGTGTGTGCCTGCAGTTGGGGCATTATAAGTGCAGTTGAGGACCCAGTCAGGCAAACCCATTTTATATTAGGGTTGCCCTGTAACAGTTGCGCTGCAGTGGCTACAGATGCTTCACAGTGCTGCAACTTAACCCCTTGTGCCACCAGGAGGCCCAGGATGCTACTGTTTTTAATGTGCCCCTGGTCAAATGTGGTCAACGTCACACTTTTAACCAGAGCTGTTTGTAACAGATTGAATGAAACAGGTCTACAAAAGAATCAATAAATGTAAAGACTGGAAAGAATTAGAGAGGCTCGCAGACTCGTACCTATTGTCTGGGGGAATTAGATGTCAGTTTGAGTATTATAACTCTGACAAAGGTTTCCCAGCTTTAATTTACTAGAACATACAATGGGCAAAGGAGAGGCTGGGAAGTACAGTTGTTCGGAATACATTATTTAACAAACACTCTAATGAATGTTACACACTTTTTTATACTCCTGACATATTCTCTCCATTCAGTTTTCTGAGCCTTGTTTAGCAATAAAACATACTTCTCTCGAAAAGTCTTCTCCTAGGTTCCTCCAATGGCAAACCCAGGCTGGTAAACAGAGTAACACCCTCTCGGCAACTGCAATGCTCACCTTCATGCCCTGGTGAAAGAAGAGATGGAAACGCAACTGCTGAAGTACAGTGAGCACACAGAGCAGGACAGTGACAGGAGGCTTGGTGAGTGATCGCAGGGCGAGTCCAGCATGAGGACCACACAGGAATGCTCATCTAGTCTGTATTTTCCTAGTGACAGAGCAAAGTCTAAGAAAGTGCTGTGGCTGGCATACAGAAGAAAGACCCAGTGCCTTTTTATTTATTTACATTTTTTTTTACCTAAATCCATGGACTTAACTGTGCTTAGCTCACAAAGCAGTTGTTCAGCTCTATCCACACACCAGATGCAATTTAGATAGGTCGTTTCCCCCACACTTATCTTGGGAAAGAAGAAAACATTCCATTAATCAAAAACTAATGCAGAAACACCCTTGGGAAGAAGTAGAAAACACACTGCAAAGTGAGAATTAGTATTTTCTGTAAAAATAAAAGAATGACATGTCAGAAAACTGGCCAAGGTTCCAAATCATCATCAATGTGTTGCGGATCAAAAACGAGCCAAGTCTCCCCCGATTTTGATCACACCTGAGTTCATCCACGAGACAGGAGTCTTCCAGCCATCAGCAGCCCTGTGTGCTGTGCCTGGGGGCCTGCCCCGATGTCCAGTGAATTCAAAGCAGTCAGACAACAGATAAATATAAGGACGTGCCAAAGAGCTGGACACTGGCGAAAGCAGCAAGAGCTACAAAAGAGGCTCCTGTCTGCAAAGAGTTGACAATCTAACTGAATATGTTTCGGGTCTCTAAGTGTCAGCAAACTTTTTATTCAAAGAGCCAGAGAGTAATGTGTGGCTTTGTGGATCACACAGGTGCTGTCCTGAATTCCAGCTCTGCCACCAAGACACAAAGCAGCCAGAGATGACAGGCAAACAAATGTGAGGCTGTGTACCAAAAAGCCATTTACAGACCCTAAAATGTGAGTCTCAGGCAGTTTCGCCATGTCATAAATATTAGTCTTCTTGCAATTTTTTCCATCTATTAAAGTGTAAAATCATTCCTAGCAATCACTCACAAGACTATACAAAACAGGTGGCAGACTTGACCTGTGGGATGTAGTTTGATGAACCTTATTCCAGAACAGGAATTATGCCAGAAATACCAGGATGACTTATTGGTTGACACCATCGTAAATTCAAACCAGTGATCCCTTGGGGATGTAAGAGTAGATTAGACATAGTCTCTATTCTAAAATGCAGTGACAAGCTTTTTCGAAGACGGCACAATTATTCCAGTGGCAATATTGGAGTGAAATTCCAGCAGAAGGGCTCTGGGGTTTTGAGCTAAGGCAGTCGCAGGCATGTGGTAAGAGGATTCAGGGTAAAAATCAGCACGGAAGGCTGGAAAACCACAGTGATTTCTACTGACACTGTGAAACATTACTGGTAAATAAGATGTTAGAGGTAAACTAGCAGGCGCTGGTCTTAGACTCTAACCATCCACAAAGGGCTGCAAATACTTATTTCAATAGTTTTAGATGAAACCACTGGCAGTAAGTTTAGCAAGTGAGATATAACATGCGTCAGGGAAAGACAATGTGCAGTGGGTGATCGGTAATGGAGGCAGCGTTTGAGATTGAATGGAAATCAAAGGCATGTGATCGAGGTGAAACAGTGAGAAGGGGAACTCTAAGCAGAGGAGAGTTTGGGAGGACACAAAGAGTGGGAAACACAGTTTTTCAGGGTCAAGGAGAATTCAGAGTAGCTCAGAGGATGAATTGAGTCGCAGATCAGAAGCAAGGATGGCTTCATATTAAAGAAGGTTTGGGAAGCCACCTTGAAAAAGTTGGACTCAAGTTTTACACAAGTAAGTGCCAAGAATTTCATGTTCCTATTATACAAATGAAATTTCAGTAAAGCTGAAATCTTCCTGGTCACCCAAGTTCAAAAATACCTAATCACAAAATGAAAATTTTCATAAAATAATTTCAGTCCATGCATTTATTTCTAAAGTCCTTCTGCCAGTGCTCTGAATAAAAGCAACTTGATTTTTCTAACACAGGGTTAAAATGGCTGAATAGGATGCTATGGATTTCAGAACGCAGTCAGCGTAAGACAGGTGCTCAATAAGCAGCTAAATAATAACATGTGACCTTTCAGATCTATGCCAATGTCAGGCACATGAATAACGTCTAATTCTGAAGTTGCAGAGGTAAGAAAATATTTTTTAATACAATTTGAAGAGTCGGGAGTGGTAGTCCCCAAACCCACATTTTCAAAGTATTTGTTTCAGTAAATGTCTAGTACACCACAGTCACTTTATTGATGATGAATCATCCTTAATTTTTTTTCAGTGAAAAATTACATTTCGTAAGACATGGCTTACTCTATACTTGGAATCTTGACATTTAAAGCTGACACCTCCAAGAAAATCCAGTTCTCAAATATCCACTGGTCTGTTAATTGTCATCAGAATACAGTTATCAACGAGTGACTGGCTTCAGCTGCCCTATGAGCCTTGCTGCAGAGCTGTTGCTAGCAACCATACCAAATGAGGTGTTTAGAGGACGTCCAATTATACCCCACTGAATGAGGGACAGAAAGTCTGCTTGCCTCCAGATGTTAGAACAAGCTTCCAGAGGTCAGGTGCCCATAAAGAACAGGAAATACTTCTGCAGATATTTTGGTGCTGGTTTTGACACTTTTGTAAGTCACTTTGGCTACCAACCTACTCAGAGCCATCTTAGAAATACTTATGAAAGTCTGTACTGTCAGAGCATACTAAGTCAGGAGCTATTTGTGACACCCTTCTGGGTACCTAGAGTTATAACATTTGGGGGGGAATATCAAGGAACACAATGAGGAAATAATAGGTTTCCTCATATTTGCAACTACACTGCATTTTTATTTGCAAGTACATACATAGACAATCACATATTTATAAAAAAAGAAGGAAATGTATTGCAGAACTCAAAAAATAATATTTGTTAATGTTCCCATCTCATTAGTCAGTTTCAGTGATTTTTGTCAAAGGAAACCACAAAAGTTTCTAGAAATAAAGACCTTAAAAAAAAAAAGGAAAAACAACCTAAGGGTAAAAGCCACAAAATTGTACGTGCAAAAAGGCAGATGCCTGTTTAATTCACTCATAAATTTGGTTCTAAGTAGGTGAGACATTCTGGGCACAGAGGACTTGAGCATCCGCAAATCTCAGTAGGACGCCCCCTGTGGGTCGGTCGATGTACAGGCTATAAGAGTACACTTAGGCAGCAGGAGTGGAGGGCGCACCTGCGCACTCCCTCTCTCTCGCTGATTTATAGGCATGCCTAATTATGCCTCTTCAACTACTACAGCCCACACCCTTTTGGAAGTATTCCAGACCACCAAATGCACCTTTTGAGATGTAGGGGGCGAACTGAAAACACGCTCACCCAGAACATTTGCCTGAAGATCTGTGCCCCCCACAAATCTGTCTTCTCATCTCAAGGTGACATGTTGCGCCATTTCCAGGTCTGGTCTCCTAGTAAGTCTTTCCCCTCGATTTCTGACCGTCTTGCGTGCACCCAACGCCTGGGTGTCCCTGGAGGGAGGTACTATTATGTGGATGGTACAGCGTTAAGATTTCCCATTCATTATTAGTTCTGCTCATCAGAGATTATTATTTTTTTTTTTTTGGTATGAGACAAAAGCACAAAGCATGCATGGACTGGTGACATTTGAGTCATCGTACGCACTTAATCCAGGAAAAACCTCACTGAGCTAGAGTTACATGTCTGCCAGGCACAAAGAGGAGTAGGGCCACCAAGAACCGCACATCAAAGTCACCTGTTACCCTCCATCATGTGAAAGGCAAGATGGACAAGCCTGACATCTCGCAACAGATTTCAGTGGGTGTGAAACCTACAGAACAGAACTGCATGAACTTTAAGATTCTGACTGAAAACTGAAAAAGTCTCCATGTACTTGATTCACGCAGTCTTGCCGCTTTTAAATACACTCACTCTAGCCATACTGCACATCATCTTCCCGTCATGATTGTATAGTTCTTTGAAGATACTAATTTATAAGCAATTAAAGTTCCACATGAACATGGTGAACAGACAAGTCACAAGGAGAGTGGACCAAGGCATCTGCAAATACTCATTGCCACCTAGAGGACTAGCAGCACTGGGGCCGGGGGCTCGCCCCAAAGGGTCTCACTGTGGGCGGGCTCGAGCCACCCTCTGGACAATGACAGTGTTGACAACCTGACCACAAGGTGCTATCAAGCCTTTGGCCTTCCTGCGTGCCCTTTTCCCTTTAAGCCCATTCATGATAACGTGCAACAGCACAGCCATTCACAGAGCCATACCCGACCCAGTTCAAAATGTCCACCTTGAGCAGTGTCTTTTTACATATTTATACTATTTTTCTTTTTTATTTATTTTCTTACATTATTGTTCATTTTGGACAGTATTTGATTCCTCCCCCAGGTGTGATCCCCACAGTTCTCCCACCACCACAACCCCCATGGTCCATCACCACAGTCCCTCCTGCTCTTCCCTCCCCTGTCCTGACACCCCCTATTCCCCAGCTGTGTCTCAGATCCCCCTCCTTTCCCCCTCCCCTCCCCCACTCCCCTGCTGTGTCTCAGAACCACTGTTTGCAGCCCCATAGCCCCACCTACAGCAGCTACACAGCCCGGGGGACAGACACAGATCTTATTAGGGTGGATGCTGAGTGCCCTGACAAAGACTGGGTCGTTTCTGGTTTATGAACTAACTCTGGACTATGGTCAGCACACTAACAAAAATCTTAAGGCACCCTGAGATTCAATTTTAAAAAGGCTTCTCATCATCTCATCTACAAATATGGAAACGGAGACCAAGGGAGTTTAATTGGTTTTAGCTGAGATCACACATCTAGTGATAAATTCTGGGTTAGAAGGCAATTTTCCTGACCCTGAAAAAGTACTCATTTTATTTATCTATGTTTCTAAAATACCTGTAACAAACAATGTGAGAGGCAGGCAGGATAGAATATGTTACATATAAGCATGTAAGTAGTATAACATGTCACACATACCATGTACAGCATGTGCTTATATTTGGTTGTGTCTCATTTGACCTCCCCAAAGCTGTTGAGACTTTTGTCATCATATTTTGAAATAAACTTTCAGTGTCAAACATTGAAAGATTGTTCTACAGTTTAAAAAATCTTGGAAACCTAAGCTTAATTTTTGGTGCTGTTTCACATAGATTGTTGTTAACATGCCACAAGCTGTAGACACTTAAAAATACTGTTTAATTTTCTTTAATCCATTTCGTTTTATGGGTCTAAAATGGCCATCGGACAATAATACAGCAGTTTCCATAAGGAATAAATTGTTACTGCTTGACAAAAAACTCCTTTTATGCTAGGAGAGGGAAATATAAAAATGTCTTTTTCATATAATTATATTAAAAAATGTGTTAGTATGTTCTCTCATATTACAGCTGTTAGAACGTTTTTTTTAAGCCTCTGACTTAAGAGCTTTCTTTTCCTTCCTCATTTTTTCCTAATTAATTTCTGTTCAACCAAAGAGTTCTCTCCTTTTATGGCTACCATATCAGCGCACCATCTTCATAAAGTGGGAAACCCATTTCTAAGCTCTTCTCTTTAAAGGAAAGAATGAGGGGAGGGGAGAGTTTTCAAAGGCGGTGCCTTCCAATTTAGGTATTGGTCCTCATTTGAGGAAAGTTGACAAGTAATTATTGTCCCCTATAAGAATTTAAGTCTCCTGCTACTCCAAGAGGGAAAGTATACATAAACAGAAATATGAGCTATTTTAGACATTAACAGCTTCACAAATTTGGTCCTATAGGGAAGCTGTCTGCTAGTAATACATGTACTACAGGAGTTCTGATAATAGTCTTGCTTTTGTTTGTAACTATTTGTTAGATGTGTTTAAAAAAGAACTAGGATGAATTTGAATGTTGTTTTTCTTCAAAAGATTTCTGTTGCTGTATTTGCTCATATATTTTTTTGGATTTGTTTGTTCTTTAAATATCCAGAATTAATGAGGTTTCCTTATGTACTCTGCAAAATTTACAGACCATTATTTTTAATCTTTTTTTCTTTTTGCTTTCAATATCTGCTTTTCTTTTTACAGATTAAGGGAGTATCATCTGTTTAATTAAATAATACAGTCAAACAACTGCTCTTTTTTTACACTGCAATTGCATTGCTATTAAAAAAAAGGCAAGGCATCAAACTCAACTAATTACATTTATTAAAGATCTGAAGAAGCAGTACTATCTCTGCCAATACCTCCTACCTCTACCCTTACACCAACTGCCTGAATATTAAAAAATCTGGAGAAATGAGATTCCTAACACAAATTATTCAACAGGGTAGAACTCTACATAAATATATACATTAGTGCCTTTCCTACCCAAGAGAGGTGAACGCATATACACTGATTTTTTTAAAGACTATTTCACTAACACGAATTGGCACTCCGTTAAGACAAACGTAGTGATCAGCATTGATCAACAAGTCGATAATTGGCTGTCAGGATCTATTCATTCTGGGCTTACAACACCATTGAGCTTCACTTCCCAGCAGATAAAATGCAATAAATGTAAGACGTTCCTGTGAAGTAAGTGGTCTATTACTAAAAATGAGATAGTGATCTTCTATTATCAAAAGCATAAACCTATTTTCTTTTAGTATAAATTGTATGGAGGTGATCAGTAAATATTTTACCAAAAGGAACAGATTTTGTCAAAGGCATTTTTTAAGTAGTGGACACATTAAAAAGTGATACATCCCTTTTACCCAGATCTTATCTCTTATAGTCTAAAATCTATGAACCTCCCTATTTTTTAGCAGATACTGACAAATAGCTAATGGGTGTTTCACACCCATGGGATGTGTTCATGTGGGTGCACATGCACACACACGCACACACACACACATGTTCACACAAGCAGAAAACTCATTGGTGGTATTACTCGAGGCCTAAAACACCATTCCACAAAGAGAATATTTCTTTTCTCTTAATTAATTATGTCATTTTCCCATTTCAACTTCCACATATAAAGGAGGCCTGTGTGCTTACAATTTAGTTTAGGCCAGCACCCATTACTTTAATTATCTCACAGCAAGCAGAAAAATCCAATGTATGGTAAATGGAGCTCTCTTAATAGAAAAGCCGGTTTTGGAGGCATTTTCAATTTCAGAATAAGCTGGACTCACTCTAGTCAGGTTTTGTAGTTTCTATACACAACTGGGGTTTCATTTTGAATTACTTGAGCACATTGCAAAGTGTATGCACTATAACAAGAGGTCAAGTTTCACTCAGTGAATCGATTCAATATGAGAAGCAGAAATTTCCACAGAGGGAAGGAAATTGCCTTAAAGTCAGCTGGCATCATTTTGTTTCAGCTTCTGGCTCCGAGTGTGGGACCCAGAGCTACCCTGAAGAGCATAAGGCTTGAAGGGCTGTTGGAAAGAGTAATGATGGAATTATAAATGACGAACCCTCTGTCCGCTGTGCCTACTCAGAAAAGACTAACAAGATAGTAATGGCTACAAAGCCTTTGCTGTCTAGGTAAGAATGAAAGGTTGTTTTTTGTTTCCTCCCTGAGTTCTTCACTCAAATGCTGACCTCCCATTCAGAAAAGCCAAAGATCTAGCGTCACTCCCGCTGCCTTTGATCAGATTCCCAATATAGTCTAAACAGATCGTTACAAAGAATATGGAAAACAGTGTCTGTTCTAACAGTGATTAGTGTTTGGAAAGCTCTCTCTGTTTATGCTGGATGCCATCAACTTCAAATTTTGCTCCACTGCTGATCAGAAGCCAAGATAGCCCTGAAGTTAAGGGACCTGAGAAAATAGGTTATCTTGCTTGGATGATGAGGTAGATTGAACAAGGAAGAGAATAAATGATTTCAAAGCTGATGGAAGCTATCCCGAGCTGTATCTGCTGTCGTTGCTTTGACAGTTTCTGTCCTCCTTCCAAAACTATGGAGAAAAGAGATGGTTCTCACACAATTATACAAAATAATTTTAGACCGAGAAAGAAAAGAGACTAATTTTTCCATTTATCAAAGCCTTATCATTTCTTCTCTAGGAGGATTAGTTCACTCTACATTTTTTTCCCCAAATAAGACAAAGAATACTGGGTTACAAGTAACAGAAAATAGAAATAGGAGAGCTGTTTATTTTGAAAAGGTTTCTTTACATTTTAAGACACACTTTCATTTTTCCAGACACAGAAAATTTGCATTGAAGTCATAACAAATAGACTCCTTTTTCTAAAAAATACTCAACCACGCATCCCTTTAGACTTGCCATTATATTCTAAGAATCATCAAATACATTTTTTTCAAGTGTGTATGTCTGAGACGCAAAGTCTCTGCTAGAGATTTCTGGTGCTTTTGCATGATTTTATCTTGCTTTGACATCTAATTGTAAACTCTCCAAAGGCAGAAACATCCAGAGTCACTCCCCAGAGCCTTACTGGAGTGATTTGCATACTCAATAAAAGGATTTGATTAACTTCTATCTCAGACATTTCAGTCTCAGAAACCTAGAGACCTACTGGGAATGAACTTGTAATAACCTTCCAGTATAGCCTGTTTAAAAATCTTTGTTGTCCAAAAATTTTCTCCTTGTCTAACCTAAAGCAAACCTGCTGTCATTTCAAACCATTTCTTATAATATTGAATTTTTTGGAGCTGAGGAATCAAGCTGCTGGTCAGCATTTTGCAAAATGTATAAAAGGTTTATTTTGTAACAATAAAACTAGAACTGTAAAAATATAATGACCATCCTCTATACCAAGATGAAAATGTGCAACTACTGGTTTGTATATATCAATGTAGCAAACTACATTTTTAGTTTTAATACAGAATATATTTTCAACCTGCTTAAACTCAGATATTGGAGGATACTTAAAGATTTGTCATTTATTCTTCAGTAAAGGTCAGGTAAACCAGAATACTTGAATGAAGAAAAAAAGAAAATAGATAGGTAAATAAAGTCAGGTTGTATTAACTTAATATGCATCTAGATAAGGTTTGCTGCTCTTTTTCAAACAGAACTATAATTTTGTCCTGCTTCTACTCAGGATAGTTCTGTAAATATGTACATGGTTCAGGACATGGTAAAAATAACATTGCTGATAAAAAATGAACATGGGTTATCTGGTCTCTCAGCATGTTAAACTTCAACTGAAATAACTAGCAGAGAAGGAAAGGACGTTATCCTTCCTCCATCCATTCCTCATCATTCCTGGAAACTTCCTTGCATTCATGAGAACAGAAATTATTTCTACCAAAGCAGACCTTGGTTCTCCATTGCATATTAATGAATTACAGCCAAGGTCTTTTCCTCAACCAAGAAACAGGCACAAGGACTTCTACATCCTTTTGAGCATGAAATCCTTGAAGCACTGAATCCTTTAAATCACTGGTTGAAAATAAAGCAACATTTTCCAGGTGGGTTTGAAGGTGATTAAGATAGCTTTCTCTATTTCCCAGGAAATTCCAGTTTCTTCTGACATGCAGTTCTAACTTTGAAAACCTTATTTCACCCTTAATTTTCTGACACTCTCTAGTTTTTCAATTGTTAATCTAAGTTAGCTGTTCAAGATTCATCTACTACTCTCATCCAGCACATGGAGAGTCCTCCTCGTTGGAATAAAGGTCTTTATCCTATTTTTTTATTCTTCTTAACCTATTTTTCCATATATCACACACACACAATAAATCAACCGAGGATTTAATTCAAATTCTACAGCTACTCAACATTTCCCATAGTGATTACTTTTACTACTTTTTAGTCTCTTGAAGTAAAAATATTTTGGAGAAAATAATAAGTCCCACATCATGAGGTCACAGAAACATGCTAGTCATGTTTAAGTTATGTATGTTGAGTTTAGAAATTTAAAAGCATCACTGATTTCTTTTTAACTTTACCAAGTCATTTAACTCTCCAAAATGTTAATGATACTTTCACAGCTCAAAAATCTTGAAAGAAAATATTTAGCTACATTATAATTAGTAAAATTGCAGAATATAGAGGCCCTCTTGCATTGAATCCTTGCTCGCACAGGCTTAAGAGAACTGCTACAAAAAGCAACCAAATTTAACAAAATATGTTAACTTTTATCTGGAAACACCCTGGGGGCTGAAACCCAACAGCCTGTTTGTACATGAAGGTGTTAGGAATAAAATTTCAGCATAATCACAATATATTTAGTTTCAAGATATTCCATTTCAGAATCACACTTACTTTATTACCTTTGAGATCAATCTTTTTCCCCCTTATTAGAATAATTTCACTGAAAGTCACAAGTACTCAAGCATTAAAAAGGGTTGTTTTGACAAGGGGATATGGCTATGGTGCAGGAGAAGTATGGAAACTACAATGAAGAAAAAAATTAATAAAAAAATAAACTGCACCACCAAAAAAAAAAAAAGTTAAAAAAAAGTAGATTTGTTCTGGTCTTCTTAGCTAATCATAACATATTATTGATACCTTGGGCTTACATTTCACTGTATGTTTCTAACATTTGGAAACCAAATGTTTCCAATATTTGGAAAATTTTTAAAGATCAGTGATTTAAAATAACTCACCATGTGCCTCTTAAGTTCTTCTTTAAACATACATTCTTACCTCATCCTCCCAATAACCCTAACAGGTGGCATTTGACAGATGTGGAAACTGAGGCTCACAGAAGTTACCCTCCTAAGACCACACAAATGGTAACTAATGAAACTGAGCTTGGACTCCAGAGTCCAGTCGAGTCTAGTCTCACTCCTAGACATCTCTGCTTTAGGAAGCAAGCTCAAAATGTTGCCATTTGGGAAAACTAGATCACCAAGAAATGCATAAAATCTGATAAATCATGTTGCCATTGTAGAAAAGCACCACTGTGCCTCTGTCTGCAACACTCCAAGGATTTCCCACAAGTCTTCCTAGTAGAGCAATACTGGCTTTTTTACTGACCATACCTTTTCCCATTTAGTATTCTTATCCTATATTCTGGAATTGCTGTACTGACACCAGGAAATCGATACCTTCGTGTCCTCTGTACCTTATCATCCCAAACATACTGTTTCCTTCATATGGGACAAAATTTGTGATTTAAAAGCTCGAGCTTAGAAATAAGTGACCAGAGATATGAGATATAAGTGACCAGGATATATTAACATTTTAATAGGAAGTGCTCATTCCTACAAAAGAGGAAAGAGACTCAACTGGGATAATTTAGGCGTCACAACAAAAGAAATGATGCTTGAAGGAAGGGGTTGTGCTTCGAATGATAACAGATTTTAAAAAATGCCCTTTAGTAGAACCCTAAGCCTAAAACCCTAGTAACCTAAAATATCTCCGCCTTTCTCATGATTGACTTTGGAAGGTATAACTCTCCAATGGGTAGCGAAATGTTTTCCGTCAGCAGGAAATCCTCAAAAGGAGAAAGTGAAATTTATAAATATACATTAGGATTCCCTTATATCAATCAATAATTGTTTACTTCTTTGAACATACAGGCATGTGGTTCCTGGAGGGCTTCTCATTATTATTTATTGAGATAACATTGTATTGTTTTAAAACCAAATGATAAACAGCTTGTTAAATTTTTTACAACCAAATTAAAATATCAGCCAAAATGATAATGGGGCATTTACAAGTGACTTATTTTTCATGAAATGTCACTGGTGGCTGCCTAGGCAATTTATTATATTTTTACACTTAACCAACATGATATAAAAGAAAAGCACACTGAATCTAAATAACCCGAATAATCTGACACACATATTGTCAACAGTTGCCTGGCCCATCCGTCCGAAGCTGAACTGCACATAAATGAGGTAACCCAGTTAAGGCAATTGACCTACTGGCGCTGCAGAAAAATCGGTTAACTTCTTTTTTTTAAGTAAACGCCTACCATGAGGTCAAACTGTTGGACTTTTATATTATGGAATTTCCTTCCAGAATATTACATTCCGCTACTTTTCATTTTTCTTAACAGATTTGATTAACTTTATAAAATGGTGGTCAAATACTGGCCATATCAGAGGTTTGGTTTTGATCTCCTCACTAATGCTGGTTTTGTTAAGAAGCTGAGCTCTGTGGCTCCCGCAGAGAAAAAAGAGGAAAACAATTAAAGACTCCCACAGGAGGCCCCATCTTTCAGCAGAAGATTTGGGGAACATTCTCATTCAGACCCACTCACTGCCAAATGCCTTTAAAGGTGTTGGTTTAGTGAACCATAGCAGGCCTTTGGTTTTCTATCATTTCTTGTTTTCAGTCTCAAGGTCCAGGGGAATAATACTAGAAGAAGAAACAGCAGTGATTATTAGTTAGGCAGACAGAAGACTGGATTGTAATTCCTGAGAAAGTTGTTTCATTCTTTCCAACTCTTCATTGTCTTGTGGCTTTATTTAGTAACTGGGTTTTGATTTATCAACACAAAGGTGACTCCTTTGTCTATCCACATTGACCAGGAAAAACAGGATGATCTCTAGTAACATTTAAAATGATTGATCAAGTTGTTTGTTTGGTTTTTTTCATTCATGGTCAGTGAAAAATAAATTTAATTAAATAATTAAAGTGCCTAATTTATTAAATTATTAATGATAAATAACCTAAGTAAATAGAGTAGTTAATTGATTGATATGATTGGTAAAGGGGAAAAACAATGAAACTTTTATTAAAATGTAAGAAAATTTAGTTGTATTTAACAAATCATTCCCACTAAAAGTACTCCTGAAAGAAAATGACTATTATCGAGAAGTACCATGAAAAAACTAATGTTACACTCATATGACATACACAGAAATTTTAAAGGGCCTGGTCATTTATTTATCATGATGAAATTTACCAGCTTCGAGATGTATAGAAATGCTCTCTTTACGCACTATTCAGGAATGCTACTAAGAAAAGCATTTAATCACTGCACATATGTATGCTAAAGATGTCAAAGTAGGATTTCAAAAAGATAACTAAAGTGTAACAGCAGATAAACATCACATTAAGGCCACTCTTAGGAAAAAAAAGAGACAAACAATGCCCACACATGGGCAAGATTATCACCTTCCATAAATATGTAACTAAATATCAACATTTTCAAGTTCAAGTCATTTGGTAAAAGCCACAGAAAAACAAGCACCAAAATGTTACAAATGAAAATAACGTTCCAAAGCAACATGCTCCTAAATCTAAGTTCACATTATTTTAAGCAGAAAATCCTTCCATTTTTTTTTGCCCTAAAAGCAGGTTTTATTTAAATTTCTAGTGTGCGTGCAATAGCAACTATTAAGAACTTCAGTGCCACAAAGACTTAAGTAAATACTTAAGACAAGCTGTAATTTAGTGAAGTGGATTCCTGCCCATAATACAAAGCTGATACTATCTAACCTTCTCTGGAAGAAACACAAAAGTGGATTTGAATGTGAGGTCTGAAAAAAAGACATAGATTAGGGTTTTCAAAAACATATTCAAAACTCATGTAAAAGTCTAAAATTAAAGCACCTTTCCCCACAATGTTAAACTTGACTTGCTGTCTTTTTAAAAGTCTACATCTGGAAGCAAAGATCACATTTAAAAATGTTGTATTTCATACATCTGCAAAAACACACAAAGATGCTTTTTGAACTTGCAAGGGGAATCAAAGGTGCAAGTAAGTGAATTCTGAGAAAAAGTGCAGAGGTAACTTTGAGGTTTGCAATGTTTTGTTGTTCTTTTCTATAAATTATAGTATATTTGATAGCATGAAACATGAATTGTTTTATAATATACATTGTTTAATTTCCTAGGGCACTGTATATTGTTACAGAGTATTATATTCTGAAATCAGGAATGTAGCTCTTAAATTAAAAAACAAAAACAAAATAAAACCCTCAATGGTGCTTTTTTCCATCCCAAATGTGGAAAAGAGGGATACTTTTAAATTAATTCCATGAAAAAAGAAGACCATGAGGTTAGCCCACTCTGTTTGGGTTCATCCTGACCATACATTCCAAGTGAGTTTAAATGAAGAGGCATTATGGAAATAGGCAGGGCTGAATAAAAGGCAGCTCCCCTGTATTAATCCAAAGCCTGGGGTGCTTTTAAAGTAGGCTGGAGACAATCCCGGACACCTGGCTTTTGAAAGACCACCAAGAGAAGAAGTAAAAAGGGGGCCGTAAAAGCATTTTGAAATTAAATCTAAGCTAAATGCAAGATTGAGATAAGTTCTTATGCAGTGATTTAAAAGTTTATTTTACTGTTATTTAACACAATACAAAAAATCGTCACCTTCAAGAAACTAAACTTCCTCCATCAGTGAATATTGAACAATTAAAATTATTTAAAGGACTCCGTAAAAGCCACTCACTGGCTTACTCTAAAACATAGAATCTGAAACATTTCCTTCATTCAACACTGACTTCCGCTTTTAAACATTTGCAAGTTAATATTTATAGGTATGCGTAGATAAGGTGTGAACAACATAGCACTTTAAGAACCTGATATAGAGAAATGAATGAGAAAAACTTTTGAATGCCTCCTTGGTCCCAAGCTAAGAAACATTCTCATAATTGTTTGGGAAAAGTTTTCAGACTCACTGTAATAAAATGATTATAATGTTGATTTTTTTTTTTTTTTTGCCCTAAGAAACAGTGAGTTCCACTTGTTAAGTTTTAAATGATTTAACTGAATTATTCCATAATTAACAAAATTAGTATTAACATTAGAAGGGAAACATATTATGAGAAACTCTAAGATCTAAAAGAGCGAATCCCTGAATGTGCAAGACATGGATTTTATGCAGAGTTAGTATGTATATTTGCAGGTTCATATTTCTTTGATAGTATGAAACTTTTCCTTAGGGAATGCTACTGTCACATTGTTTGAATCACTACAAAAGCCACAGAGATCAACGGTGCTGTGAAGGTAAAGCTCTTTCACTGGCCTCTCAGGAGCTGCTTGTAACATTTATAAGGAAAGTTCTATCTCTGGCCTACATAATTTTTTGGTGAGACAGTAAAAATTGATGCCATCTATCTAAAAGAATAAAAGTGGGCAATTTAGTTATCTGAATGTTCTCAGCTGCCACAAATCTCAGAGACATTGGGGTTATTAAAGTCAGAGAAGTTTGAGTTATGGGTGTGCCTGGGTTCTCTATTCACTGAATAGTTGAAACAGATTAAATACAGAGCTCTACTTTATAGGAAGAAACATAATTACTTAACACCGTTCCTGCCCACGGGGTACTTATCATCTATATGGGAGATACCCATATTCTGCAAACATAATACACCTAAAGCACAAGGGGGCAAGAGTTAGCTCTTATCAGATCATACATGTATATCAAAATAGCTGCAAAGTACCGCAGAGAGGTCTGTGTCTTTTTCTGTAGATTAAATCCTATGACTTCTCTGGGGCAGTTCGATTGTAGGCTCATCAAAACTTCAAAATTTCCAACCAGCAGTATCCCCTTAAATAGATTTAACAATAGAACAAAAGAAAACACAGATGTCAAATGTTTGATATTTTTAATAAGAGAAAGATCCTTTTTCAATTTCAGTCACCACTTGAAGATCATTTTGTGACCACTTAATTTATGAATATTCAGAGTGGTTTCATAGCCGAAATTTTCCCCAACTACTGTGAACTGAGGGTCAAGCTGGGGCCAAGGGGTGGAGACAGGGCTTGGACACGTGATTTCTGAGCAACTGTGTGGAGTGCTGAGAACTCCAGATGAAAATGAACAAAGGAGTTTGTAAGATATTCTTTTAGGTTAAAAAAACGAAAGCGTCTGGGATGACTTCATCTGGCTCAATTTTGGATCATCCTCAATGTGCATTTAAAGGGATTAAGTTCATCAGTGGGTCTCAGTGGTTTCATCTGACAATGGCTGGTAACACTCATTCAAGGCAGAGGAAAGGACAACATTTAGTAAGCACATCTGACCTTCAGCGCTGGTCTCACAGGAGGAGGAGCACTGGACAGAGACCCTGCTCTCGGCTTGCACCGGGCATCAGTGGGGTCTGAGAAACCATTTCACTAGGAATCAGTCCTCATTGGCCACCTTTTTTCGAACATAACTTTCATCATCTCTAAAATTCCAACATCTCTCTTGCCCATCTCATTAAGATTTGAATAAAATAGTATGACAAAATTTAAAAATATATACATGAAGAGTTCTGCCAACCATAAAACATTATTTAAATGTCAGTGATTATTTTAACAAATAATTAGAAGTTTACTTTCAAACTTGTGATTCTGAAGTAATATTCATTATGAAACCTAAGAATGTTCTCTGTATTCATTTATATGGTATTCACTTAGACTATTTACTTATACACTATTAATAATAAAGAACACTACTGAGTGCTAATTACATGGCAGGTATGACTCTTCTCTCCTTATATGTATAAACTCATGTCTCACCACCAACCTGTGAAGTAGGTACTCTTATTTTCTCCACTTGGAAGAAGAGGACACTGAACCACCAAAAGGAAGTGATTTGCCAAAAGTCAGCATAGTAAGTGGTAGAGCTAGAGTTCAAACGCAGGTGGTTTAATTTCGAGTCAACATGCTTAACCACTAAGCTACCCTGCCTCTTAAGTGTATCATTTATAGGACCCTTCATCATTGCCTACGATGCCTGCTGGAAGGAGGCCCATGCTGAGTTTCAGGTCTTTTGTCTATGCATACGCTGTTCTAACTATATTAGTTATAGAGAACGGTATTGATCCCACACATTTCACAAGACCTAGCTCACTACTTGAGATACCTGAATTATTTTAAAAAATATTTATTTATGCATGCATGTAAGAACTGGGATACAGGCCAGAGGGGGGGGGAGGTGAAAGGATTCACCAGAAACAGAGCAGGGTGCATAACAGGCAAATCTACTGAAACACACTGCTGAGGGGAGCAGGGGGTGAGACAGGAGAGGACTGCTGTGCCATGTGGGTCCCCTCCCTGGCTGGGGATTGAACTCATGCTGCAGTGGCTGCAGATAACTCACAGTGCTGTGCCTTAACCCCATGCACCACCAGGGAGGCTCCAGTACCTAAATTATTTAAGGCATTTTTAGCTTTGATCAAATGAATCATTCCCTACGCCACACAAAATGGTTGATGCTATCTATCATAGAACGATGTGTTGGACAAGCATCCATTTCATTTGTATAGACAAAATCATACTCTCAGAGCCACTGAGGTATCACCCCAGGGTTCCAGAGGCACCCACATACACCCCAGACATCACATATGTAAAGGCATGGTGGTTTCATTTGGGAGGTAGCTGACACTGATTTTTCAAGTTAGGGCGTGCTACTGTGTACAAGGTGGTGGCCACAGGTGGCCTGGTGGTAGGAGCACCATGTTAACAACCTCTGAATGGGAGGATGCTATACTTCCCAAATACACCAAACAATGTGAACCAACATCATTTTGATAATTTTTTTTTTTAATGGGGCTTCCCTGGTGGTGCAGCGGGTTGAGCACCACACTGTGAAGCATCTGAGGCACAGCAGCGTGAGTTCGATCCCCCGTCAGGGAGGGGACCCACATGGCACAGCAGACCTCTCCTGCCTCGTCCCTTACTCCCCTCAGCAGTGGATTTCAGTCAATCTGTCTGTTCTGCTCCCCACTCTTGTCTCTAGTGAATCCTCTCCTCCCCCCCACCGCCGCCATCTCTGGCCTTTATGCCAGCTACTGTATGCATAAATAAATGGATCTTTGGGGGGAAAATTTTTTTTAATGAATTGACTGCAATAAAAAAAACCACAAAAACATCAAATTTATGAGCTCTACAAACCAACAAGCCTAGCTCTTCCCAGACAGTCTAAACAAGACTCCACATTCCACAGGACACAGGACACAACCATCCATGTGAAGACAAACAGACTAAGTCTTAGGAAACCACCTTCATCCATGGTCTCACTCTAGCATCATCTGTCTTTACAGAAGCCACTGTCAAGTGGACATAGTATTCTGGCATCATCTGTCCTAGACCTGCAGGAAAAATTGACAACAAAACACATAAACAGGGCCTCCCTGTTGGCGCAACAGGTTGAGCGCCACACTGTGGAGCTTCCGCGGCCACTGTAGTGTGAGTTCGATCCCTGGCCAGGGAGGGGACGCACATGGTGCAGCAGACCTCTCCTGTCTCGCCTGCTGCTCCCCTCAGCAGTGATTTTCAGTCGATCTGCCTGTTCTGCTTCCTGTTCTGTCTCTGGAGAATCCTTTTATGCCCCGCACCTCTGGCCTATACCCCAGGTCTTGTGTGCATAAATAAATAAAATCTTAAAAAACAAACAAACATAGAAAAGCTTTCCCTGCTGTCAGTGTGTCTTTGGCTGAGAAAAAAGTAAGAGGTTCTGCTGTAACGTGATTTTCAGGTGTACTAAACAGGCTATCTCCTATGGACCCTCTGCTGGTACTTCTGAGCAAATACTCCGAGTGGTTTCATCGTGATTTTAGAGTGACACAGTAGAGTAATAAAAATAGTGACTTTTTTTTTTAAAGGGTACACAGTATTTCTGCATGCCCACTAGCATGTAGACTTTGTGGTTTGCACATTTAAATCAATTATTACATGTATAATTTATTATATAGACTTAAATTAGACAGACCGGGACCTGAGTAATGAAGGTAAAAATGCAGTGAGCGTCAAGTTACATCAGTAACCCTATACAGCATCAGGGTTCCACAAGCTGCCAATGACAGTGGTAAAAATAAAATACCAGGGGTTTCCCTAGTAGCGCAAGGGGGTAAGGCGCAGCACTATGAAGCATCCGCAGCCACAGCAGTGAGTTCAATCCCCCACCAGGGAGCTGACCCATGTGGCCCAGCAGACCTCTCCTGCCTCACCCACTGCTCCCCTCAGCAGTGTGTTTGGGTCTATCTGCCTGTTCTCCTCCCCGTTGTGTCTCTGGTAACTCCTCTTACCTCCCGCGTCTCTGGCCTGTACCCCAGCTCTTGCATACATAAATAAATAAATCTTTTTTAAAAATACCATAGTATTTTGTGAAAAGTCACTGATAAAATTACATTTCTTAGGTGGTGAAAAGACAGAGTCAACAAGACCATGTTACCTGCCCTGAAATGCATTTTCCAAAATACTATCATGTGATAGTTTGTTTCTGGGAAAATTTAATCCTTACATCTTACAAACCCAAAGAATAGATGGTAAATTCATTAAGCTGTTTGCTTCCTTTAAAGGGTTTTATTCTTCTACTTACAGGTAGTGTGTAACAAATTAAATATCCAATTGAAATAATGAAAATGTCAATACTTGTAATAAAACTTTTCTTAAAAAATTGAAAAATGAAAATGAGTGGAATGAAATGTTTTTCTATTTTTTCCTCTCCCTTTAGACAGTCTTTCAATTAGAAAGAAGACCAAACTTAAATTATAGCTACCAATTAATTCTTCTCCTCTGGAAAGTGAAATAAGCATCTTTCATTAAATAGACTATGAAAGCTCATTGGTTATACAAGGAGCCTTCAGATTAATGAACCTCAGTTCTTCAGTTTTGATAATTTTCTCTTTTTCCTAATATCAGTTCAACTGCCTCCTCTGCCTGGTGGGAATCAATTTGATGCCTACACACAGCCCCCAAGTATTTAACTGTTTCTACTACCAGGTCACCTGGACTTGAGAGATACAACTACAACTTTCTTCTTAAAGTGTGTGTGCGTGTGCGCGTGCATACATGTGTGTGTGTGTGTGAGAGAGAGAGAGAGAGAGAGAGAGAGAGAAGGAATACAACACACAGAGAATGCCAGTTAGGACATACAAGAAGGCAGCTCTCTGGGTCTTTTGTCTTGTAGCCATGTACATACACGTTTCAAGGTTCCCAAGCGAATAAGGAGAACAAATATGGAATCTGTCCTGCTTTCATACAGGATATAAATTAAATTTTTAATAGATGACCTATCCACTTGCTTTTATTTTCAAGAACCTACAAATTAGGAAACAATTTTTTTCTCTTATGGATACTACTCTTAGTATCAAAAATGATTTAGTTAAGGGGCAAAGAGAAATTTCTAGAGACAACATAATTTGGTCATTAAGATACACAGACACACTTTTTGACTGAATTAATCTTAATTTCTGAGAAAATCAAATTTTCCATCAGTGTGCATAAACATGTTTTTTGACCAGCTGAGAAACTGTTCTTAGTACTTATCCACACATTGGTTTTAAACCTGGTTTGAGGGGCCTCTCTGGTGGCATAAGGGGTTAAGATGCAGCACTATGAAGCATCCGCAGGCACTGCAGCATAAGTTTGACCCCTGGCCAGGGAAGGAACCCACATAGCACAGCAGACCTCTCCTGCCTGCTCTCTGCTCCTCTCAGTAGTGGATTTCAGTCAATCTGCCTTTTCTGCTCCCCACTGTCTCCTCACTCCTCTCACCCCCCTCCTCACCTCTGGCCTACAGCCAGCTCCTGTATCCATAAATGAATAAACCTTAAAAAAACAAAAAGAGGGTCATCACTCTGCATGTTTCTGGATGGTTATATCTACTGAGATACTCTATTTCTTCTCTTTCCTCATGTGCTTTTTGCAGAGTACAACTCCATCAGGAACTTACTGACTTTAGGCCTAAATTTTAAATTTACCCAGTAACTTTATTTTTTTCCCCAGATTTTTCATGCCCTGATTGCCAATACCTAAACTAATCCATATAATTATTTTGGACAAAAGATCACTCACCAACGTAGGTTGGCAAATGATTGTATAAGTATCTTGTACATTTGGTTCTTCAGTCAGGAAACTGCAGTAGTCCAATTTCTACAGTTGATGACCAAACCAAAGACGGGTGGTACTCAGTAACAGCCGAAAGCAACAACCCAACCTCATCTTTTATTAAATCTCTCTCATTTGGCACCTAATTATATATTATTTTCTATTGCTCACTTGAACGGGCATGTCTTATCTCTCTTTGAAGACTTCGACTGATGGAGGGTTTGCCTCTAAACACCCTCCCCACCCCTGGTTCTGCCCTGCCAGCCGACCAAGTCTGCAGCAAACACTTCTTGAAGGAACACTGAGTGACGCCAGATCAACACATGTGACTATAAATCCCACATAAATAAATATAAATTCGAATTTACCAAAACTAAAATAGCCTCTGTAAAACAAGCATACATCACAACAGACATTTCACAAAGATCGAAATAAATATTTATAATGGTATACTATGAAAGCCAATTTAGATGTCTTGCTTAATATTTTTAATTATGTCAGTTCATGAATATTTTATTTCAAATCACTTCTTTCTCCTTGCCAAATGGAAACGATCATAACGTAGGATCTCTTTTGAAGTCAAAATAGATCCCTTACTAATAAAGTAGAAGAAAAAATATTCTCAACAAAAGAGAAAATTAAATATTGTCCACGCATTTGCAGCAAACCTATGCTCTGCTGTTAAAATCTACTAGTGAGTTATAAAAATTCATTTTAAACAACTTCATAGCCGTGTGGTAACAACACATCCACTTTTACTAAGATAGCACTATTTACAATACACAGAATTTATTGAACTTTTCTTTTTTTGCCTAAATGTCTGAGTCCAACAGACAAATGAAGAGAAATGTGACCTTTGATGCAAAGACACACAGACATTGATACAGACATTGGGTACTGGAATACATAGTTAAAAGTAACAGTTCATTTGCAGAAAATACCAAAGCTGCTAAACAGGTTTTCAAAAATAGAAATGGTGCAGCATCTGGATCCTATAAGAAAAAATGAAGAGGACTGCTATTAAAGCATTGGAAAGAACAGCTAATGCAAAAAGTAATTATGAATACTCTCCAATTTAGTCTTGGAATTGGACAGAATTAAATGTAACTTTTTATTTATATATTACCTATGTGAACAAAGACATTCTTAATATTTTAAATTCACTAAAGTGTTTGTATATTTATATGGTATAAATGTAATTGTCTTCTTGACAGAAAGTTACTTAGTACCAAGTAAAGAATACTTAGATGTAATTTTTTCCTACCTTTTTAAATATTCCTAAAATAACACAGATTTGCAACACCATATCACTTAGAGGTATAGGCTATGTTGCATGAAACATTTTAGTCAGAAATCAATGAATTAAAAGATAATTTTCAAGTTTAATTAATAAATTTCCTTGATTTCTAAAAGCTTGATGAACATTCTACTACAACTTTGAAATGAATAACATTACATTTTGTTATGCAAAATTATAGATACTACATTTGCCAAAATAAGAAACATCCATTAGATTGCTTTAAAGTGAATAAGAAAAAGCTCACTTTAAAATGTTTTCTGTATAGCTTGACATGACACATGTACATCATCACTGAAATTTTACTTAGCCACTTAACATTTTCTATAATTTGTCTAATGAAATTAGCTAATGTGATTTTACTATTGCTATTTCTGTTTTACATCTTGCAGGGTTTTTTTTTTTTTTCTTAACTTGGAAAAAGATCAAAATGCTTGCAGATTTCAGATTGCTATTAGATGTAATAATTATACACTAAACTAATTACCACTAAACCAAAACCTGACTTCCAACTAATTAAATTTTATTACACCAACATAGAGTATAGACTTTCAATTTAACACAGGGTGCAACGATCAACACAAGAGTCTATCAGTCTGTACATTTATTTCAAGTAAAATGTCTAGGTCAGATTTATAAAGTTTGAACTTGGCAGGGTCTGTAGTCATTTGTCAGTTTCACAAATCCACTAATTTGCCAACTTCTAAGGAAAGGAGAGGTGCTACTTGCAAAGTGAACACACTATTATGCAAATAATTCACACAATAACCAAATGGGAATTATGTAGAGATTACTGTGTTACAGGAAAAAAATATGAAATGCAAAGAAGAAATTAATTTTCAGTTCAGACATGCATTTTATTTCTGACCTCACTTACTCTAAGATTCCTGACATACACACACTGCTGAGTCTTGGTTTCCTTTGTATAAAACATAAATAATAAAAACATGCATTTTTTCTTAGAGAAATGCAAGGAGGATGCAATGCAGAATGTCAGCTGAGATGAGAGTGTTCATGTTTACTGTTTAAAGAACCAATGCAAATGAAATGGCAACATTAATTGCAGCACAGTATTCATCTCAAAATAGTGGGTACAGAATCTTCATTTATTTTTCATGATGCTGCATTTGAATTTGTCATTCACAACAATTGGAAAGTATAAAGGATTCACTTTACAAACTTTAATTTTATAAAAAATGTTTACTTTCTACCAGATGGTAAGATTAAATTACATAAACACTGTCAGCAAGTTGAATCCTCAGATGTATTCATTCCCACCACAGAAGCTTCAAAACCTGTCTATAATTTTGTTACTGATGTTTAGAAACAGCTGTAGCTGACATAGCTACATGTTATATATGTCAGCTTTAAAGGATTAAATATTCTTAACCCCAACTGAGAGGTCTTTTGCTGTTAACAAACGCAAAGTGTAAATTACACTGGAATTATTATTCTAGTAGCGGTATCTCACACTAGGTATTTTGTAAACAGAAAAGTCAAGAATGATAAGATCTTCACTATTACAAAAGGAAGATTTTTAGATGCATAAGACTTTCTGATAATAAATATAAGACAAATTTTCCTCTAAAAAGCCCCTCATATGTATCTTCATTAATATTTCAGATGGTAGTAAATTATATATATTTTTCTTCAGAAGAGTTCAATCTGTCTCAGGAGACTGCTTTTTCCTAGTGCAGTTTTGCTTGAAATTTGGGGAAATTCCTAGTGTTTCTTCCATTACAGCTTAAATTTATTTTTACAATAAATGTTCAAAAATGATGGTAGAACTGACAGGGGCCTCTAAAATGCTATACTGCAAATTCTGTTCTCAGTCAATCTATCTCAGGGAACAGAACTAACCAACCTAACTAGTTAGACTCTAGGCTTCAAAATCACTTGATTTATGAATTAATCTAATGTAATTAATTTTCAAGAAGCATTGATAAATGACAGTCAAATGTACAGGTCTTTGGAAATGAAATTCATCAACACAAGCTACTGTGTTGGTGACCATTTTGCACGCATACACCACACACACGCACACAATTCCTCACCCTATCATTTACCTATTTAAGCTGTAATCACACTGGATTATGTGAATAATTTTTAATTATATAAATATAAATATTCAGAAAAATATGGCAAATATAATAAGTACTTATAGTGTGCTTTTCGATAAATGAAAAATGGACCACATAAATGAAAAGAAAAAATGGCAGAGAAAAAAGTTATCATCTTAGAGGTGAAAATTGAATACAAATTACGAAAATCAGAACAAGCTCTTAACTTTATGAGGCATGTTACATTAAAAATTACATTTTAAACTTTTAATTACAGCAGAAAGACTTTATAAAGATGACATTTTGGGGAGTGAGTCACAACATATATACATATACATCTATAGAGATACACAACAAAGACACTTATACTGATTAATTTCATATTTAGCTTCTGGGTTTAGTCTCTTCAATTCATAATTATATGTAATTCACCTAGATCTGAAAGGTAGAAGAGCATGAATGAAACTTCAATTTTGTCCTTTGCCCTAGTATAATATTCAAATTTAACATGTTGAATAATATACTATGGCATAGAAGTAGTATATTTCTGTAAGAGAAGTAATGACATTTCTTTGGAAGATACAGGTAAGCAGAAAAATTATTTTTTGCTCCCTGTGTCATTCTCACTTTGATCAAATTCTTCCACTGTGTTAGACTTCCTGAACTGAATTATGTACTTAGATTGTGAATTAGCATAATCAATATATCGAGGCAATCAATTTAAACAGAAAAATGAAGTCAAGCCATTACTTGATACAACAGAAAATATTTCAACTTCTGTTAATCATTTATCTTTGCACTAATTTTGTGAAATTAAGCATAATTAGATAAAATAAACTTACTGTTTTTAAGAGGAATAAGACACCCTTTTTGATGAATGTCTTCATTTTGTACTACCAGCTGTCTTTCTGTATCCTCTCATGCTTCCTGATTTTATTTTTAAAAGTGTGAGAACAGTGAAAATGCCAGCCATTGTATCAGTCAGTTTGAGACCCAGTGAAGGTGCCACAGTGAGATTTATCTTAGTGGCTTTATATAACACAGAACTTGAAATACACTTAGTTCTTTGGGATCCACAGTTAATCCTAGAGCATTCCCAAACCCACATGCAATTGGCTCCATATTTTAGGTAGCTCACTTTTATAATCCCATTTTAAATCC
Organism: Galemys pyrenaicus; assembly: GCA_019455555.1. Lineage (NCBI taxonomy): Eukaryota > Metazoa > Chordata > Mammalia > Eulipotyphla > Talpidae > Galemys > Galemys pyrenaicus. The sequence continues at coordinate 9,209,429 of JAGFMF010012288.1, read as the reverse complement.
CAACACAGAATAACATCCAGGAAACAAACTCAGCTCAGGTTGTAAATTAGCTTCCTTTACGCTCTACCTTTAAATTACCTTTATGATGTTCTAAGTCTTAAAGAAACTAGCATTTTACAATCATAATACATAATTACACATGTGCAAACATCTGGTTTTCTTAAGAAGGCAGTAGGAATTCAGTTAGAAATAAATTTCAAAGTCAATCATAAAACTGCCCAAAATATGACTTCCATACTATGGGCGTGTTTGCTCAATCTTTTGTGGTTTGGGGTGAAATGCCACCAAGATTGCCCTGGCGGCTGCAAAAGGATGGTGAAGCACACTGTTCCCTGATGCCACTAAGCACACTATTTCAAGATCCCTACTGGCATGGCCACCACCTAAGGTATAACCCTGAAGCACATGCAGAAATGCGGGGTGCAGGAGGGAGGGGGAGCCTCTTCCCTTTTCCTCAATTACATCATCAATGCTGAAGCCTATAAGAGCCCCTTCAGAAAGAAGTGCTGGGAAGGTATCTACTCTTAATTTCCTGTAGAAAGTTGCAATTCTGCCTGAAAAAAAAAAAAGTGTCTTAAGATCTGCTATTTTACTAAACTAGATCTTCACTCATCAGACAGCAGAGTAACCGAGGCAATAAACATGGATGCTTTTAAGAAAGTGCTTTGACACCCACTCTCAAAGAGTGAGTGAAAGAGGAGCTACTGAGTGTGCATTTTGGGGGTTCTATTAAATGTGCAGCATGAGGGTCTCCCTGGTGGCAAAGGGGGTTGGTCGCCATGCTGTGGGGCTTTTCCAGGCTAGGGAGGGGACCCACATGGCGCAGCAGACCTCTCCTGCCTGCCCGCTGCTCCTCTCAGCGGTGTATTTCAGTAGATCCACCTGTTCTGCTCCTCACTCTGTCTCTGGTGAATCCCCGCCCTCCCTGCGCCTCTGGCCTGTACCCAGCTTGTGTATGTATAGATAAATCTTCCAAAAAATATTTTTAAAAAATGTGCAGCATGCTATGACACCAGAACAAAAACTTAAAGGGTCCACTGCAGCTAGAGAAATATTTCATGCTCATCACAGAGAGCCTCTCTGCCTCTAGAAAGCTGGTTTTCTAAATAGGAACAAGGCATATCTGCTTAGCCTGCACCTCTTGGCTGAAGAAATGACCACGTGACTGAGGACAAGGCATTAGCAGGTCAGAAGGAATCAGGATGAATAGAACAGAAGTTACTGGTATATCCCACCATGGAGGCAGACACAAATCCCAAGCCCACAAATCCAAAGACTAACCCCCATTCTTTTTAAAATGACAAGTGGATGTTGGTCAAATAAAAGGAAATTATAATGTAATTTGTCAGTGCTCAGCAACTTCCTAAATTTAATGCATAATCTTAGCCCTAATGGACCTGACAGCATACCTCAAAGGAAAATCCTAAATTAATGAAGTGTTGACCATATAATTACTCCAAGCCCTAAAAAAAAAAATAAAATAAAAATGAGGGATCCATGAGTTTCCTTCGAGGAGATAGTGTTTGAGATGGGATTTGAAAGATGATTAGATTTAAACCAGTGGTTTCTCAACCTTGACTATGTGTTAGAAGTACCTGGGAGGCTTTATCAAAGGGACTGATTATGACCAGGTCCTAACTCCAGAGATTCTGAATTACTGGGTGAGGGGTGTATTTTAAGAGCTCCCCAAGGTGATTCAATGGCGCAAATAAGATTGAAAATCTGAATAAACAAGGACACACTGGAATACCCCATTTTCTAAAATGAGAAGAAATCAAAGAATGACACACACTCCACCTTCAAAATGGTTAAAATACTTTGAAGAAAGAAGAATACAGAGACTCTAACTTGTCCTGAGTGGAATTTTAGAATCCTAGCTGTTTCATTCATTTGTTCTTTCAACCAGTATGATTTTAACATAAACTCTATGCAAGGTGCTACGTTGCATTACTTCACCAGGAACAAAACCAACAAAGTCATCCAGCTGTATGGCTGTAGAATCAAATGGAGAAGAGGAAGTAAGATGTTTTCATTATGTATTGCTTTCAAGCTTTTCTGCCTACTTAAAACACCACTCTGGGAGGGCTCCCTAATGGCACAAAGGGTTGAGCTATGAAGCATCTGTAGTCACTGTACCACGAGTTTGATACTCAACCAGGGAGGGTACCCACATGGCGCAGCAGACCTCTCCTGTCTCCCCGCTGCTCCCCTCAGCAGTGTGTTTCAGTCCATCTGCCTGTTCTGCTCCCCACTCTGTCTCTAGTGGATCCTCTCACTCCCCTGCACCTCTGGCCCATACCCCAGCTCTTGTGTGCATAAATAAATAAATGTTTAAACACCCCTCTGTGCTGTGAATGAATGGGAAAAGGGTTCAGACTCTTCAGATCAATTTGGAAGAAGCTGTGGAAGTCCATTCAAGACATCATAGCACCTCTGATTTTGTCTACAGACAAAAGAAGCATGTGGCTTTGAGAGGTGTTCTGAAATTAATACCTGAGATACCAAGATGACCTAGACATAAGGTGTGGGTGAAAGAATGCCAAGGAGGCAGTCACAGTTTCTCGTTTGACAAGCCGATTGGCAGTGGTGTCATTCTCTGAGTTTGGACCTACCTGGAGAGGATGAGCTTTTCAGGGAAAGATCACAAGTTCACGGTCATAGGCATCTGGAGACATCTAAGAACACATGTCAAGTGTTTCCCTGCACCAGGGGTGAAGCACAGGCTCCAGAGGCCTGGATGGCACCCGTTTATGCCTGGCACATGCCACTCAGTGCCCATTTTCACACTCAGATCACCCGCTTGGTTCAGTGATGACGTCCCCTCACAGATACAGAGATCTGGAGCTGAGAGGGGCAGTTTGACAGATGGTTTATGAACCATCTGTCTATGGGTGGATGAAGCCATGGACATCTGACATGCTGTCAACTGAGAAAGTGGATACATGGAGAGGGTCAAAGGTCAAGGGCTAGTAGCTGCCAAACAGTGGCACTTTCACGCCCACTAGACAAGGACAAGACACAGATACAGCAGAGAGGGAGGTGCTGGGATGCAAAGGAGAGTGGCAGAGCCAAGGACCCTATGCTTGCTGCGGTCGCTACCAACACCCAACGCAAGGACGGAGAGGAAAACACCAGGCAGAGCTGCTTAGCTGAGCCTGGGTTTTGCTCCTTTTTAAACAAGGAGCTTCCCCAGTGTGACATTCACATTTCTTCCTGCTCGTGAAACAGTTTAATTCTAATAAAATAAAGGACATGCAGAATGAAGCAAATGATAACTGTATCTAGAAATATCCTATTATGAGAGCAGAGAGAGGCAATGGACACTGAATTCACAGGGAATCAAGAACTTCAGAGGATGCTGAACCTGACACAGAAGAGAGACAACTTGTTCCAGGCTGGGGAAACAGAGTGAGCCTGCCCAGGGAAGCCCAGGGAGGGGGCAGCCGGGTTGGCCAGACCAGGAAGCTGTCCTGACAACCAGGCCTCTAGCTCAAGAGGAACGTGAGTTGAGCAGGTCAGAGTATTGGAAGAACGCTCTGCAGACAGGGAGGTGCAGAGACATGTGTTGGGGACCCGAGACGCGGGAGGCAGGAAGTCCAGTGAGAAGACATCTGCAGTCATCAGGAGGAGGCTTCATAAATGCCCACATTAGGAAACAGCAGTGAGGATAAAAGGAGGCCTGGGTACCAGCAACTCAGCGGAGGGAGAATCAGCACAACCTGTGACTAATCACACAGGAGAGAGAACGAGCTGTGGGGACGATCGCTCTGGAACTCCCAGCACATGTGGCCAAAGGGAACAAGGACACAAATACAGAAGGGACAGCTTTGCCCCTCGAGCCTGAGAGGAAAACTGTCTAGAATACTGTCTTGGATTTGATGAATTTGAGGCTATACTGAAGTTGACCCACAGGCACGGTTTCTCTCTCCTGGTTTCATTGAGTACACAATTTGTTTGGTAGCTTCAGGTTTAATTCTGGAGCTACCTTCTTAGGGCGGTTGTCTAATTATTACAAGCTGCTTTGAGGCTTCTAAAACATCTCTTTATTTTTGTACCCCTTTTTAAAATTTTTGCATAGAAAAACTGGGGTGTAGGTCAGAGGTGTGGAGGCAGGTAAGAAGAGTCATCGGACACAGAGTGGGGAACAGGACAGGCAGATCCACTGAAACACACTGCTGAGCAGAGAAGCGGGGAGGCAGGAGAGGTCCGCTGTGCCCTGTGGGTCAGCTCCTTGGCCGGGGATGGAACTCAGGCTGTGGTAGATTTCTCACAGAACTGAAGCCAGGGTTGTGATTTCTAATAAATGCTTGAGAAATGACAACTTCGTGAAGATGTTACAGTTGAAAAAAGAACACAAGAGGCCACCTTGTGACAGTTCACAGACAAATGCTTCAAACTTGCATTTCAGCAAAATATTAAGGAATCTATTTGGTCTAACTAACATGCTATGAACATGCTTTGTATCCAGATTTTTTAAAGGAACAAGATACATCCAAATGCTAAGTCACTGACACTGAAATAAACTTTTTTTTATTATATTCAACTTTGTTTTATAAATATTTCTACTATGTCAATTTATTTTAAAATTAAATTATAAATTTAGTGTATCTGTTATATCATATATATTATAAATTTAGGTATGTTTACAAACAAAAAAGTCCAGAAAGCTCTAAATAGTGTGATTTAATTCTAACAGTAATGTGGAAAAGAGTGACAGTTTGTTTTCATTTTTTAAAAACATGAACCAAAACATACCTAAATGCTGATCCTGCTAAGATATTTTTTTTTTCCTATAAATTTGCCCAGTTATCTGACATCACTAAGGGATGTGCCATCAAGTAGCTGTTTTTCCCTAAAACAAGATGTTCAACAACCCAAGTAGTAATTCTAATAGTGAAAGTGCATCATAATGTGTGAACTGGGAAGACGTTACAGTTGAAAAAGAACACAAGAGGCAATAAATGGAACAATAAATGAAACAGCATGTTGCTAGTGAAAGGGGAAACAATGGATTCAAGGAAATACTAGTATATTTTTTGAAGGAAAAAACAAAATCAAAACCGCAAAGAAAGCAAAACCAAAGTAGGCACCACCATCCTTCATCTTCCCACCCTCTTTCTCCCAGTCCACACCCCCTTCCTCTCTGCCAACCTCAGCCCCAGTTCCAATGTCTAGTTGTTTATTATGTTTTTGCTCTGTCAGGTCATCCACTTTGTTTCCCTATATTCTCCATCCATGTGAAATCACCCCATATTCGTCTGTCTTTCTGGCTTACTTTGCTTTGTTTAATCCCTCAACTTCCTTGCTGCAAATGGTAAAATTTCACCTTCCCTTAGAGCTGAGCTGTATGCGCGGTCTGTGAAGTAACATCTAAGGATAAATCTTTCCCTTGAAAAGGTCAAAAATCTTTTCATCTTTCTCATATAAATATGGGTAAGATGCATCACACACACTGCCCTCTTTCATTCTTCAAGGATTCAGGACCGTCCTTTTGGGTGCTCACTAACCCCCATGCACGCGGATGCCCCCATGGATGTGGCCTATGGCCACCTTCCTGGCCGTAGCAGTCACCACAGGCCACACTGGACAGTGCTTCTCCGTTCTTCCTCCTTTGACCTCACACCTCTACCAGGTCACCTGGCCAGTTGGACACCAGAGCGCGAAGACCCGCCCGTTCGTTATCAGTGTCTAGCACGTGCCCAGGCTGAGAAGGCAGCGGTCCACCCCAAGCATGTCCTTTCGTTACTGAGTCGTAAGTCAACACAATTTGATCTTTAACAAATGTAAGATTCCAGGTGGTGGCCCAAGTAAAGAGAAGCAGCTGGATGACTGCTCTTGCGGTTGCTCTCCCCATAATGAGAGCTCATGTGCAGAGGTCTGACGGCTGGACACACACCCACACACACACTCATTATTCATGGCTCACTGCAGGCTCTTTACATCTTCACAACCAACCACAAGGGATGTGACTCTCTACTGTAGGGGGGGGGGTCCCCAGAACCCAGTAGACTGTCCAGACCTATGCATGGTCTCCAAACTGGACTCCACCCACATGATGTCTCACTAGTCAGGTGACATCAACTCGAAGGTGCCACTGACCACCAGTCCAATGGTGTCCCTGTGCGCTGGACTCCAGGCCAGGCCTCTGACAACAGCTATGCTGTCAGTCACTGCCCAGATGGGGGAGTGAAGTTCAGAGACCAAGGTTTTATCCAAGGTCACACAGCAAGCAAATGACTGAAAGCAGACTTCTCTAGTTCCAGCACCCAACTCAACATGAAATTATGAAAAACAAGGCGACAAGGGAACTGCATTGTTCTTTTCATTCAGTGAATGTATCTGGTTATGACAGGATCCAATATGCCATGTTTAACTTGGGATTTTCCTTCTTTGTAGTATTTGGTATCTGGCTGTAAATCACCTCCAAACGCATGCATGCATGCATGCATGCGTGTGTGTGTGTGTGCATACAGTAGCTGGCTATTGGCATTCCCCTGCAATTACAAGCATATGAAAAGTTTCAAGAGAGTAGCATGTTTAGACCCTCGTGGGCTAAATATGGAACTGAGGATATAGGCATTGAAGCAGCTGACTTGAAAAGGCGAGTATAGACCTTCACCAAGACCCTTTCCTGCCTGATGCTTACAGAAGGCTGGCTGGCAGCCTGGTTTCTGTTTTAAAGTAGGAATAAGTGTACTGCAAACTGAAAACAGTTTCTTCTCCAAAATGGGTAGAAGAAGATGACATTTAAGATAATCCACAATCTGGACCCAAGCTCTCTCTCCAAACTCATCCTGATTTCTCCAAGAGGGGATCCTCTGCTCCCTTCCCACTGCTCACCCCCAGTCTCCCAAATACATAATGCAGATCTCGGCATCTAAAGCACAGGTTGCAAACTGCTGGTCCAACTGCCAAACCCAGCCTGTAGATGTGTTTTATCTCTGTTTTGTGTGTTGATTTTTTCTTTCTTTCTTTTTCTCTTATGCGCCAACATTTAAAAATCTTAAGATTTCACATCATTCATATTCCGGCATTTCTTGAAAAATCTCACAATCTGGCACCATTAAGTTTCACCTCCACACAGCAAGAGCCAGTCTGGAGGGGCAACTGGGTGACTGCTCCAGGTCGAAGTGTGTGTCCTTTCGCAGTTCACAGCCCCCATCAGCCCCCGTGCCGCTAATGCTAAGGCCCCGTGAACACCTCTGATGATAACACTGACTGCTGTTTTTCTACTAATGGAGAAACAATTTGGGTACCCACGTCTCTTTCAAAACTAGAAAAATGAAACACAAGAACCTACATATTTTAAGAAAGATGAGAGAAGACCTATCTTTGTAGGTGTGCACATTTAATATGCAAATAACCTGGCCAATGTCATTTTCTGTGTTACCTGCCAGCATTGCCCTTATCTGTTCGCAATGCATGTTTGCTGCCATTGAACTCTCCCCATCGCTCATGTTTTCCTCTCCTGTTATTCCTGTTATCCCCTTTCTGCTCCATGTCAATTCCTGTCTTTTTCAGAGATCTACAATCTACAGCCAGATCCTCTCATCTAAGTACTGACAAGTCTTTGTTGGTACAATATATTCACCCTGAGTCACAGTCGTAAAATAACAGAATCATACCCTTCTAGGACCTGAGTGGTCTTACCTAAGTCTAGGAGCTATAAACCTTTCGTTGGAAAGAGCTATTCACCAGTGGGGACAGTTGACATTGATGTAGAGTGAGAGAAGATGTCATCCCACATCAATTATTTACTATGGATGGACTCCTGAGGGCCAGGCACGGTGCTAGAAGCTGAAGCTGTTCTGGGATCGGGGCAGGAGGGCTCCTGCTGTCACAGGGATTTTATGGGTAAGTGAGCAACAAACATTTTGTCACGTTATTTCACAGAGAAGGAGGGAAATGGCCAACCTTTGTTCTTCCCAGGTCACTGGTTTCCGATGGCTGGTCTTGGTGGGTGTCCCGAGCCAAACATGTGTGCAGTGGAGAAATCTATGTTCTGATTCACTTGGTCATCTATCCCTTTACACATCTGTGAGCCCCGGCCCACCTTTGTTGCTTGTTAGTAGTTTCCGATTCTGTTCTACTACTGCCTTGGATTCTTTCTGATGTCCCAGAGAGCTTCAAGGCACTGCTAATGTCTGCATACTGCAGGAAGGTTGCACACTAGGGGTCTTAGTTTTTTACTCCAGTCAGTTGCCTGGCATTTCAAAGATCTGTGGGCTATTAGAGTATGATTTGACGAAGTAGAATTCTTCCAATACCCCTTTTTGCTTTCTTAACAACCTTCATTACTGTTTGTACCTTTTATATCATGCCTCAACCAGAAGTGAACATTTCCTAGGGGTCTGAGGTCATGTCTCATTTCTTCTAATCTTCTGCAGGACACAATCACTTGGACACAAGAAAACTGACAAAACATATGGGGTTTGATTCAAAATAATTGGGAGATTTAAAAGTCCGTGTAAATAGGGCACATACTGAACATACACTCAAATCATACCTGAGTCTTACTACCTTGATATGGCCTTGGAATATTAGCAGGCTCATTAATTCATTAGTAAATTCTCTTATACTAAAGGGGAAAACTTTTAAGTTTTGACTGATAAATATGACATTTCTTCCCCATAAAATTTTCCCTAAAAGAAAAGCAATTTTCATACACTGCTCTTACATTTTGAATACCTTCTTCCACAGTCAATACGCTCATGTGAAAAGAGCCAGGAAAATGATGAACATACAGTTCTACTTTCTTGAAAAGAAGGTTGATTTATCCCCTCCCAGCCCAATCTCCTGCGTCACCAGAGAACCCCCATCAGACAATAGGTTTTCCATGGAATCTCAAGTAAGAAGAAAACAAAGATAATTCTGTTTAAATGCAACATCTATGACAACTAAAAAAGAATACTGAACTTATACTTCTCTAATTCCAGAAAGTAACTTTACTTGTTCCTGGAGGTACCTAGTTCTCCTCACTGTTCCAAGTACAAAAACACTGACTGCTCTTAAAAGTTGACATATTTAACATTTCTGAAGGTTTTTAAGTAGCCACAGTTATAAATTTTATCCTTTAAAAATGATAGTAGGTTGAATATGCTGAATTTTCTCCCAAAATCACCCTCTCTAGTTTCTATCAGGTTAAATCACTGGACGTTTGTTAAATACCCACGTGATATTAACCATTCTCCAACCTGGTATTATCAAAATGAATGTAAGGGATAAATACATTTTCAATTTATTAATTGTACAGGATCAAATGTTAATGTTTTTTAAGTGAAGAAAAACTACCTATTTTGCTTGGCGTTTAAATTATGACCATCACTTTAGAAAAACAGCCCTGCGAATCACTTGATTCTGCGGTGCTTAATTCCATTTACTTTCTAGAGAAGTTACTAAATTGTCAGTGATTTTTACTGCTTAGTAGCTGTGTCAAAATGGTGGATTTTTAATCTCTGCTATTCTTCCCAATAACCACTGACACGACAATTTTAACCCTGGTAAAATCACCCGTGGACCTATATACACTACAGTTCTGATTCCCCTTTACCTTCCTTTTATCAGCATGTATAAAGAGTTACACCAACCCATGTATTTGTAATTACATATGCAAAAATAACCCTTTAACAACTGTGGAGACTGAAAAGATTAGAATCTGATAGTAGCTTAGAATAATGAAGGAAGGGATTGGAGGATTCAGCTAGAGAGCTGATGAGAGAGAAGAAAAACCTGCTCTTCAAAATCCTTAATCTACATGACTTTAAAAATGAAATTAAAACATATATTTTTGAACAGTGGGAAACAGTAAAAATAATACTATTTTCCTCAACCAGACAACTATTTTAAGAGCCATACATTAAACCATGTATCTTACTAATAATATATTAGAATTTGGGAGATGTGTACATAAAACATTTTAAGGAAGGTCTTGTTTAAATTTTTCTAAACTCACAAACTGAAATTTGATTATCTGTAGCAAATTTCTAGTTGTACTGTTTATTTTTTTAACATGATTTTAAAACCAATTATTAAAGTCTGGAATCGTTTATGAAGTCTCGATCAATCAATTGTCCTATGAACGTGATTACAAAAGATTACAATCTTTCAAAATACTTCTTTCTCTAAGTATTTTGAATTTAATATCTAAGTATAGAAAACAGTTTTTTAACCCACATCTTTCACAATGGAGATACATCTATACACACACACACACACACACACACTATCTTTAAAATCTTAAGTGGTTAATATCTCAAAACAGGCATATATAAATATTATAAAGCGCTTTCTTTTGAAGTTCACAGTATGCTTTCATACTACATCTAGAAAAACCAGGATTATTTAAAAATTTACTTAATTTTTCAATTTTTTAAATTAACTTTGCTACTTTTTTTTAACTTTCAGAAGCTAGTAACCTCCGAAAAAAGGAACCCATTTATTAAGGCAAATTGTTATTAATAAATTATGCCTTTTGTGTAGCATCACATGTGCATTACCATTCAAATATCTTAATTAGCCAATATTTTATATTTGATATGTTTCATAGGATTGGATTGGATTTGCATCACTAAGTGAAAATGAATACAAATATAAGTACAATTAATTGTGATATGTTAATTTTTAACGTGTTTCTTTGACCAAAGAAAAAGTGTCCCTAGAACATGACACACTTTTATCAAAATCTTAATGCTTTGTAGGAAACTGTTCATTCTAAATGGCAATATAATCACAGAACAGAATATCCTCTTTTTTTAAACCATGACCAAAACATTATTTTATGCTCACTGTTTTAAACACAAGTTCAGAGAAAATTAACTCAAATTCATAATATGTGATGGCTTTACTTTTTGGATGCTGTTTTTTCTTTCTCAAGTTTTCAGTATTGCTGACATGGGAAAGGCTTACAAAGAACTTCAATCAGGCCATGAGCCCTGCAGACTTCCCTGAGCAGGCAAGACACTGCCCTGAGCAAGTGTTCTGCAATCCTGCATCCATGGGTCATCGGATAAATGTAAAAGCACCCCTCAAAACTTGCCTGGCTTCCTTCTCTCATGCCAAATTTTCAGCCTCTGGATTTTAGGAGTTGAACCTATTAATACCTAAAATATATATTTAGACTAAAATTTGACATAAATATCAGAGTTAAGAAAGGAACCAATTAACTTTGTAAAGGACACGAAATGGTGGCCAGGCTACTCTAGTGCCACTTGATAAAGCTATTGTGTAATAGATTCTGGGATCACAGATTTAGGGGACAATGTATAATCCTTCATCAAAGAGTGGCAGCTTATCCACAAAGCTTCCTATTCCCAATGGGATATTCTTTTAAAAGTAATAACGAGGACTTAAAAACTATGTAACATTCTTCCACCAAAATTAGCCATTTGTACCAATAGTTCTTAATCCTAAAGCAACCAGAATCTCATCCAGAAGGGCTTGAGGTGCCTTCCTTTGGGGGAAGACATCTATAATATACTCTTATAATTTACATCTATTCCAAAATCAAATGGTTACAATAAATTTACAGGGCAAAAATACCCTAGAAAGTATGAATTTTTATGATTAAAACAAAATCATCACAATAAAAACCAATCTCTAGAAGTCTTACATTAAAAATAATTGTCAAGACTGAGAACTACCAACACTTTAAGTTCTTCAACAACTACAATGTTTAGAGTGTAGCCTTTTCAAAGCTCAAGTGGTAATTAAACAATCAATTCATAGGCTGCCTATCACATTTAAATGGAATATGAGCTTCGTTAGTGATTTGTTTTAAGTAATTCACATTACTTTTTGCTGATAGCGAAGTATAAAATTCACCAAAGTTGAAATGCTGATATTGCTAACTGAAGTACAGCAATTTTTAAAACTACTTTGATTAGATGACAAGAAGACAATTAACTAAAACAAGTCCTTGATCCTCTCAAATACCTGCATTATAGAGTTGTTATATTTTATCTGAAGGTAGATTTTATATAAAACCTGAAGAAAAAGAGATTAAACCTATGCCATGCCTATACTGAGAGCTGGCCCAACTTGATAAGATTATCCTTAAATATGATGTGTAAGTGTATGTGAATTTTACTAGGATTCTTTTAAACCAGTGACCAATAAATGATGTGTCTTAAAATGTTATATTTATTTTAAATGGATAAATGCTATATGACATAAAGATTTTTAAAATACACCAGTCACCTTTCATATTGGTAATAAATAACTTTTTTTGGGGGGGTCATCGGTGTGTGTTTTAGATATAGATGTAGTAATGACATTCTCCAGGTGTCTAGATTACGGAAACTAGAATAGCCACGGAGGTATTTTTATGATTTCTAGAACACTAGATTTACTTAATCATCTTACTTCCTTTTAGTTTTCTTTAAAAACTTAGAGTTAGTGTACTTTTTAGTTACAAATATTTTTCAGTTCTGTCATTATGGACTGTGGTGCATATTATCCATATAAACAAATAGGAAAGTCTAACTAGTGAGAACATTTAAAAGATAAAAGCCTTAACTGTCAATAACTTAAATTACCAAGGTTTATATGTGTCTATGTGTCTTTATAAAACAATATTTGAACTTCAAAACAGAAAATGAGGACTTTTTGGTTAGCGACTTCATTATAAATTACAATGTATTATGTTTCAGATCTTCATATAAGTAATTTTTTTAAAAACAAATTTTAAAATTTCACCCTTTACAAGGATTTGTTTTCCGAAAGTTGTAACTATATATATATCTATATCTCTATCTATATATATATATACACTACCACCTAGTATCATGCCATTAAAATAATACAGAAAACTATCTGACCATGAAAACACAGGCTAGAAAACAGTATTTTATCTTTAGTAAATTACTGACTCAAAATCTCTGCCACAAATAATTTCTTAAATTAATAAGAATTAAAATAATCTTACTGCAAATCAACATACTAACACTGTTTATAAAAATGTTAGCAATGCCAGTCTCCTCCTTCAGAGATGTTATTTTCTAGAGCAAAGTAACTACTAAGGAAGAATTTGGCTTTTCTTATTATTTTCATCACAGGAAGCAAAGAATAGGGTATTTTACTCATATCTGGGGAAAAAAAAGTTATATGGAAACATACAATTTACTCTGAAAATGAACACTCATTTCTGGCTTGAAAAGAGACCTCAGACTTAGGAGTAGTAATTTTAATTTTTGCTTAAGTTGAAATTTATTTTAAAGGTTAAATATGCTAGCACTGACACAGGAGAAAAAAACAAGTTGAAATTAATGTGGAAATATCGTACTTAAATATATTATATTTGGACAGCATCTGTTCTTCTTTAATTTGAAGGATAACAGACTGGAAGAAGTTCTCAGCCTTTACCTCCGTCTGAAGCCAAATTCATAGACAACTGTGTAAGGTGACAAACACATTCTCTTTTTCCTACAAAGTATTCTCCACATCTGTCTCATTCTTTTAAAATGTTTCTCAAATAAAGCATTAAAGAAAACTTTCTGAACATGAAGATTAATATTTATTATAATTGTCAAGTTATTCCCCAACTATTACTGTTATCATAAAATTCAACAATATCCATGTACGAATGTCTTATTTTTGTGACAATCAAAAGATAAACTTTGACTGTTTACTCTTTTATTCCTTTATAAGATTATAGTGAACTACTTTTCTATGTTGACTTAATTACTAGATTAGTATGATCTGCAGTATTTTTGCCTGCACTCATTATTCTCATCAAGACGCAAAACTTAAGTGAAAAAGTTTACATTTTCAAATATTGATTTCATTTTTGCTTCTAAACAGAAAAATAAAACACTTTTTTTTGTTCTAGAGAAAATAAATGTCAGATTTGTTCTTCAAGAACTATAGAACTGACAGCTTTCTTTAGATGAAAGTTCTAATAAATTCTGAAAGAAATAAAATTTACAGCTGTCTTCTGGTTTTCATAATTATTTTACATGACAAGCCCTGTGCCAGCTTTTTAAAAAAGAGCTATTTTAAAGAACCAACCCCATGCCAATTTTTTCCCCACCTACATGTTGACAAATCCCCAATTCTCTGATGAAAGTATCAGCAGAGATCTTACACTTTAAAAGAGCATCTGACAGACTGAGAATAAACACTAAGGATACTTTTCGCTACGATAGTTACCAAAATAAACACATCCCACAATTGACATTTGTATGTGCTTCAAGCGACCCCTTAAAATACATCATGCATGTCTCATTGTAAATTAAAGTAATTCAATGCTATCTTATCACTCTCTGTATGACATACCTTTCAGTGTGTTGTCCAAACACTTTAGCTCTCTTAAAATACCCTTCCAGAACAGAAGCCAAATGCTGGACACTACAGGATGTCCTCTGGAGGAAGAAAGGACTTCTGTGGAAACGCCCCCAAAACACACCTCACCTCCTCACACTGCTGACAGGGGCCCCCTGCTCCTGTTCATAAAATATTAGTTGAGTTGAACTTCTCCAGAAGAAATAACTCACTTTGAAAAAAGAAGAGGTTTTCTTTTCTTTTTTCCTGGGGAAAGCAAGGACCATGCAGTCATGTCACCTATTCTGTTCAGAAGGACTTCAGAATCTGACTGAAAAAATACAGTGATTGCCAAGCTCTTCTTTCTTTCTAAATTATGGCAATCGGAACAGGAATTATCTCAAGAATTCTGACAAGTTTCGCTAATAAGTGAAGAAAAGATAGAATGATTAAAATGTATCGATTATGAGCTTCATCTCCAAAGATAAATGACCTTGTAAACTACCTCCCTCCAGGATGATCATTTAAAATAACTGGATTTTTTTTTAAGTCTCCACAACATTTGTAATTATAAAATCGTAAGCTAGTGTTCAGTCCCATACACGAATAAAGAATACCTTTAAACAGAACTGTTACTACATTTTCTTTTCTCCACCAATATGAAGAACTAGCTACAATATCTGGACTATCTTGGATTAACTTTAAAAACCGATGCTGTTCACATTCTTAAGCAGACATCTAAAATGTCTCTACTTAAAAATGAAAAAATTTAGGAGTTAATTTTCTTCTGTACTTACCCAATTAACTTAAATGACCAAATTTGTCGTTTACAGCTTCCCCCATCAAACACAATGCCTCACACACAATGTTCAAAGGAAAATCACTCCTTGTAAAAGACATTCATATTCTCTCCACTCCTCCATTTTTCTCTCTCCACTCCCCCACCTCCCTATATCTCTCCTTTTGTTTTTGAGGCAGGCAGAGCCCCAGTAGATACAATAGCTGATAACTATAAAATAATTGGATCCCACCCCAGGGTTAATCAGTTACATCACTGCTGTAACAGAAGCAAAAAGTCTTCCATAACACTTGAAAACATTTTCTCAACCAACAGCCTCCCGCAATAATTTTCATACAATCAAACATGAAAAATACACGTTGCATAAATATACTTGCTTGTCTCACACTTCTTCAGAAAAGATCCTTTCTTTTTACATGCTCAGAGGAAACCCGAGAACTCCCTAACTGCCACATCACCATAAGTGATGCTGGGCTCTTTCATTGACTAAAAAAGAAGGGAAGCATACTTTGGCTACATGACACAATGTGCTCCTCTGCTCCCTATCACTTTAGAAGCGTTTGAAATGGGGATTCAGTTAGACTGGCACCTATCACAAACTTAATTTGAAAAGTCAGGGCTGGCCTGGCACTTCCTCTTTTAAGGCTGCTGTAGTATCCAAGGGGCAGTAAGTCTCATCATTCTCCGTAGTAGTAGTTCTCATAAGATATGGTTTCAATCATCTACTCCTATGACTGATATTGACAGTAATTTGCACAGGGACTTATTTAAAATAGAAAGGAGCCAATTTGAGTCGATTACCATCTCCTACAAGAATTCTATGCAGCTGTTCTCACTACCCAGTCAGCTGAGTTAGTTAACCAAAATCATACTAAAATCTATCAAAATTATTTTAAATGAATGAAATCTATCGTAGTTTTGTTGGAGGAAACATTTCTGTATCTTAGAACATCTTTCTGCATTTTGATGGTTTATATGCTAACGGTTGGCTAAAATAAGGCATGGAAAATGCCTTGTGGTGTTGAAAACTGTCTTAAATGAATGTTTTTAACTGTAAAAAGAAACCTACTACTTTAGAGATATGAAAATATGATAAACCTATCTCCTACCAAGTCTTTTTTCCTGAAATCCAAAAACAGTGTCACTGTAGGAATTTCATATGGACAATAAAGCCATTCACATCTTTATTTAAAAATTCTGTACACGATGGCTATATTAGAAGACGGATCTATATTAATATTATATACTACACTTTTAGTATTTTACGTTATGGAGACTCTAAACATGTATCACAGTAAGCAATGCATCATGGACCAAAGCCAAAGAAAATCTGAGCATGATCTTTCAGAGGAGAATCAAAAGCTGATAAAGCTGAGTCTGACCAGACACAACTAAGAAACAAATGCAAATATCACAGTAGGAACGATAATAGTCTCCATCTTTCCAGGATTCCAAAGAGGATAAAGCATTACCACCACATGCATTACCTTTTTTGTCAGGATTATACCTACTACCTGGTGAAATAAAGTTATAATACATAGATTTAGATTTATACTACTAAGAAATCCTGGTGAAACTCAACTAGAGTGCTGATATAAACAAAAAATAAATAAATAACTTAGATGGCTATTTACCACTTACGACTCAAAAGATCAATTTAAAACCCTTTGAAGAACAACAACAAAAAATATACACCTGAAGGCATATTGTAAGGGGGAGAATGTATTTTAATTGAAAATGTATTAGTGAATTGCTTCCTGGTGCTTTATATAATTCAAGAAAGTTCAGATTAAGTCCCCAAAATGATGTTTTAATTATGAGAAGCAATATTTTGAGACTTGTACAAGGCCTCACACTTGTTTGGAAACAAATGACTTCTCAATATGTAGAAGTATTACTATCAATCACCAACAAGTTAATTCTACATAATAAGGCAGGTTTGGACACAAACTGATCCATTGTGGAAAGCTGTATCTAAAATTGATTACAACAGCACTCAAAATGAATGCAGCCCTCCAAACCACTTCTTTGCTGAGAAACATTAATCTCAATTAGAAGGAGAGCTTCATAATGGTAATGCTTGGTATAAAAAAGTATGAAATAAATCAGTTTTTATAAGACACAACAATTAATCAGTTTTGAAACTTAGAAGTTTTTTGTTTTGTTTTTTTTTCTTTAGCACAAAATTTCCATCAGGACACTTAAGACAGTGAATATTCTCCAAATTCAGATTTTAAATGTGTTTCAGAAGCTTACATGGTAAAAATTTTTAAGACTGAGTTACTGAAACTTTTGAGTAGAACCGAGTTATTGTGCTTCTTTATTCTGAATGCATGTTAGATTCTTCTCTGGACTATCATGCTACTTATCCCACTTTATAAAATATATAAAAACACTGACTGTAACTGAAAAATCTAAAGGAATGTACGACTGGTTGCGAATCAGAGTTAAAGGTTGATAGTGAATTACTATATTTTTTGCTGACATTTCCAATATAAATAAATAAAGTATATCTTGAAAATCAACATGGACATTTCACTAGCAAATGAAACACTGGATGGTTAAGCAACATGTAACTGAACATGCCTAACAGGTTTCTACAGCACATGTCCAAGAAAAGGACAGATACTTCATGGGTGCTAGTGGAGATATGGATTCACATACATATAAGACCCAGATGA
The DNA here is from genome assembly GCA_019455555.1 of Galemys pyrenaicus. Taxonomy (NCBI): domain Eukaryota; kingdom Metazoa; phylum Chordata; class Mammalia; order Eulipotyphla; family Talpidae; genus Galemys; species Galemys pyrenaicus. The sequence continues at coordinate 9,191,693 of JAGFMF010012288.1, read as the reverse complement.
TATTGCTCAGCTATCCAGAAGTGAAATTTCTAAAAGATGAAATAAAGTTTCATAGGAAGAAGGTAAAGTATTTATTGCAATAAGCAATATTAATAAGCTAATAAAGTTATCTCTATAATGCTTTTATTTCCCACTATGACCAGCTTCCAATCTTATTTGCCAGTAGCACTCCAGGACAAACTTCAGCATTTCCAAACATACTTTCACAGCTATTACAAAAACATCATTTTTTATACATCGAGCTCAAAGTTGATCAACTATTTCTGATAGGTGATTCCATTCACAATGATAGCCATCCACTTCTGCCTGGCTTCTTATTTGTTTAACTCTTTACAAAGGGAATCATTCCTCTTGGCTCTCAGAAGCAAAGCTAAGAAAGACTAGCTTGAACTTGCTAACTGGATTATTATTGTTTCCCTAGGTTTTCTTTCCAAATAAATTTAAAACTTTTCACTCTGTTTTGTTGCTGTCTTCTATTCAAAGATAAGCATCCTCATCTTTCTTTGTCTTCACCCTAATAAAGCAGGTTCTCCTTTCTAACTAAAAGACTGATGACACGCCTACAAGATTAGAGGAAGCAGAGCCTCTGTGATTTACCTCAAACATTTCTTTCTGGAAAATAAACACAGTCATGCAAAATGATTCAATTTAGAAAAATAACTAGCCACAAGTCTACCATTAATTTGTGTTTTATTTTAAATAATCAAGCAATCCTCATTAGGGTTGCTATTTTCTGTCCATGGCTTGCTAATATTAATGGGATTGGCACAGGAACCTAATATATTTTCCAAATAGATAAGCATTAGTTGTTAGAAAAGCAGCACATTTTTAATAAAAATCATGTACTAGATATTAAAATGCCTTACTTAAAAAAACTTTTTCTCATAACACACATTGTTTATAAAATTACCTAAAATATATTTTCTACTAGGAACAAATAGTTCCTTTGAGTAAGAGGAATATTAAAATTCATGTCAGAAAAAAAATGTTCAAGAAAATGCAACAGGAAGAGAGATACACACAATCCTGCAATACACAATAGAATAACTAAACTCATTATAAACCCCTATCTTTGAAGAATTTAGGAATAATTTGTGAATGCCATGACATTTTAAAGTGGGATTAGCAAGTCTTATTACTGAACTAACCTCTCACTCTTAGAGCAAGAATTAAATATTTGTTCTGCATTTAGAATCACAAATCGAAAGTTTCAAGGCTCTTACAAGGATTTCATACATTGAGAAACACAAGCTGGAAGTTTTTGATAATTAAGACTGTTAAGAAATGCACAAACCAAGACTTTATGAAATCTTTGGCGCCAACTGAAATCTTAGAATTGGTAATAAATTTTAATAATGACACACTTACTCTGAAGTCTTTTCCTAATATACCAGAAAGACTACCATACTCCCCTAGGTAGGCGACTGGGAAGGGGGCTAGGCACCGTATTTTAAACAAATTCACTAAAGAAATGAAATTACCAAGTTCTGTTCAGTTGCAATGCCGCTTTTCAGGGTACTCTTCCAAGCTCTCCCAGGATGCCAGCCCTGTTGGATATTTTTTTTTTTCCTTTTTGACAGAAGGAAAAGGTAATGCCTGGAACATATTTCTATTTCTAGTGAAAAGACCACCCAGTGGATTCTGCCAGAGCCTACAAATGTTTGACAAATACATTGTCAGAAGATAAGAAATAGAGTATTAGGGACAGGCAGCCAGTCCCGTTCTAGGGGATCCAGCCATCTGGGACTCCGGAGAAAAGTCCTTGCCCCGCTCTGCCCTTTCACTTTCACTGCACTTACCCCAAAGTACTGGAAACTTTGCCCCAGCTTTAAATGACAAAGACTTCAGAAAACAAAAGTCCTTGCTCTACTGCACGGAAGAATTACGTGGCATCCTTGCTCCACGCCGAGAACGAGCAGCAGGCCACTGCTCCCACCACCTGAGCGAGCTGCAGGCAGGCAGAGCCCGAATGGAATCCCAGCCGCCCGAGGTGTGCAGAGTTCAGGCTGCACCTCCCTCGGCCTGAAACCTGGGCAGCGCTTTCTAAGCAGTTGTAAAATGCGATACAGACTCAGATTGAGCGCAGACTCGTAAACCTGCAATTTCTCAAAAGCCCGGGTCGGGATACTTGCTTCTTTGAAGCCCCATTCAGAGTTTCCAGATGAAGTTTCGGCTCCATCCCTCCCTACACACCCCGAGCCCCGTTCTTCCTTTCCCCCCTTTCCAACTTGGCTCCGGCAGCTAGAGAAACCTCCTTCCCACTTCCCGGGAAAGTGGCGACAACCCAGGGCTTCCCGCCCGCTGGAAGCTCCACCGGCTCTTGGCAGACACCCCACGGAGGACGCGGCGCCCCACCACAAAACTGAGGATCACCCCGAACAGAGCGAGACGCGCTGGACTCCCGCCCCCAGGAGCGCCCAGCCTCGGGACGGCCTCTCGGAGTCAGCTGGGAGCCGGGGATGGTGGGCGCGGGCAGCGGCGGTCCGCGCCCCGGCGAGGACACCCGAAGTTCCCACCTGAGCGGGAGCCCGAGGGGGAGACGGGCCCGGGCGCGGGGCTCGGGCGGCGGGGTCAGCCCCGGGCGCGCCAGCCGCTGGCGAACGGCGCCCGGGCCCCCTCGGCCGGCCAACTTGCCGCCGCCTCCCGGACTCGCCCGAGCCCCGCGCCGCCGCCGAGCGCCGCCCGCCCGCGCCCCGCGCCCGCGCCCGCGCCCGCGCCCGCGCCCCGCCGCGGCCCGGCACTAGGACCCCCGAAGCAAGGAGGGCGCGCCGGCGGCGGCGCCGCACTTACCGCGCTCGGCTCGCCCGCGCCGCCGGCTGCCGCCCGGCCGCCGCCGCGTCCGCCCGGCAGCGCGCACCCCCGCGCTCGGCCACATTCAAAGGAGCGGGCGCGGGGAGGGGGCCGCGCCGAGGGAGCGGGGGAGGGCGGGGGGCGGCAAGTGCGACAACTTCCTCCCGCCCGCGGCCGCCGCGAGGGCCGGGGCCGGCGCCAGCGAGTTCACTTTCCTGCGCTCCCCGCGCGCCCCCGCGCCCGCCGCCCGCCAGCGCCTCGGCGCACGCCCGGCCGGCCGGAGTTCAGGCGCGGGGCCCGCAGCGGGAGCCGGGGCGGCCGGCGGGGGAGGCGGAGGGGAGGCGGGAGAGAGCGGGGCGCAGCAGCCGGGACCTCAACGGTGCAACGGGGGGCGCGCGGGCCGAGTGTGCCCGAGGCCGGGCGCGTACACGTGAGCGTGCGTGTGTGAGTGAGTGTGTGTGAGGGAGCGAGGGAGCGAGGGAGCGGGAGGGAGCGCGGCGAGGAGCCTACCGTGCGCTTCCCGGCGCAGCTCGCGGGAGAGCCCAGTGGCGGGCGCGGGGTCCCGGCGCCACCATTTATAATCCCGGGCTCCCCCGCTCGCCACTTGTCACGCGGACAGGTACTTTATTTCTTCTTCTTCTCGATTCACAAAAGGCGATGCCCCGTTTCCTGCCTCTCCCTGTCAGACGGGACTCGCCGGACGGAACCACGCTCGCCGCCCCCCTCCGGCCCGGGCCGCCCGGAGGCTCCCGCGCGGGGACCAATCAGGGCATCTGCTCGGCGGGCCGCTGTCTCGGGGCGCCCCTGACTGACACTTCCCGCGGGCGCCCGGCTCGCGGCCGTGCGGAGGGGCTGCCCGCGGCTGCCCGCGCACACCAGCGAACTTCAGCGCCGTGTGCCACGCGCGCGCGCGGCTCGGGCCTTCGGCGCTCCCGGCGGCGGGGCGGGGGGCCGGGCCGGGTCAGGGCTGTGGACCTAAGTGGAAACACTTCCCTGGGTCACGACCCCGCCACCCTTCAAGAAACTGCTTGTCTCTATCTTCCCTAGGGTGGGCACGTCGGGGCAGCTGAGTCCCCCGAGGAGGTGGGAGCGCGAGGCGCTGCCGGGAACTGGGACTCGGAGGCCGAAGGGTGTAATTAAGGCTTCCACCCCCGTGGGCGGCCCATGCTCCTCCGGAGCCTCCGAGAATGACCCGCGCCTTCCGCGGCAGAGGCTCGGCGTCCGAGGCGGAAGCACGAGTGACCTTCGGCCGGGGGAGGGAGGGACCGATCGCTGACACTGGAGCTCGGCGCCCAGCCCCGCCGAGGTCCCGAGCAAGCGCCCGCCCCCGGGCTCCAGCACCTGGACCTCTCCCGCACCCGCTGGCCAGGGGACGGGTTCTGGAGTCCCCAAAGCCTCCAGCCCTCACACTTATTCCTCTTCTCCCGATTGTTCCCTCAGATGAGCAGCCACGCAGGACCCCTGCCAGGACTTTGTTCACTGCGGGAGGAAAATAAAAGTTTATTGCTCTTCGCAAGACACTGTCACTGTCTGCTCCTTAAGTTCCCACCGGAACTCTCTCTCCCGGAGCCCCGGCCCCCTCCCCCAGCGCGAGGAACACTGGTCGGGATAGCTGCACTTCCCCAAGACTTCTTGGGGCCCATCTGCACCCCTCTGGTCCCCTCTCCACTGCGGGCACGTTTCGGTTCCTGGACGCAGCAGCTGGCTGGGTCTTGCGCGCTGGAACGGACGAGCAAACATCCAAACATCGCTCCTCTCGGGGCGCCCGAGCGTCTCCCCCTCACCCCCAAACCGGGGACCCAGTGCCCGCCTGCGGGTAGCTGAGAATCAAAGTCTTGGCCTGGCCGGAAGTGCCTCAGATCGGTCCTTGGTGGCGAGGACGAGTGACCGGTGCGCTGTCACGCAGCCTCCCACGGTCCTCGCAGCCGGACTCGACCGGAAGGAAATGCACTTGCATTTGTAACTAGGTGCAGTAAGAAACGCACTAAGCACTGGGGGGTGGGAGGTGGGGGGGAATAAAAGCATAATGCCTCCTAGAAAGCCTGAACCTTCACGAAGTGCTTCTCCCAAGTTTAGGGGAGAACTGACAAGAGTCCCTGAACTTGAACTAGTGTGTCCAGTCCCTCAATCTGAGTGCATGGAGTTGCTAAAAGACCACGTGCACCGCCACACCTTGAGAAGTAATGTTCACCCCCCACTCCGGGGCGCTGCTCCGGGGCGCTGGGGACGAGCACGCTACACCCCACGAGCGGGTCCTGCGTGAGGAGTGTGGAGTGGTCCAGGGGTTGATCAATCTCCTTCCTGCCACGTGAGTTTCACACTTGAGAAAGAAAATGAGGCAGCGGGACTGGTGAATTCTATCCCCCTCTTACACCAGCCATTCCCGTTTTCTTAAGCAAGCCTGTCCATTAGGAAGGTGTGCCCCACACATTACATGACAATCGCACAAAGGACTTCAGATCTGCCCCCCTGCTGTGATGCGAGCCTAAGGAAACCTGAGGAGGGTTTCATAAATCACATCCGTGGCCCAATTCCCATAAAAACATTTAAGTGTTTAAAAACTTTTCTAAGTGTCCAAACTCCCCAGCCCCCTCAACTGCTGCGCTGGCTATTGAAGGTTACACACGGACACACACAGACGAGACCTCTGCCCTGACCCTGAAGAGGTTAAGACTGCTAAATTGCTGGTAGAACAGGTGGGAGTTGGAGGAAAGCATTCTTTTTTGCTTCTCGCTTTTTTTTCTAGAACCTTCTTTCTAGTTAACGCTGGTGATCAGCGTAGGAAACAACGGACCTAATACAGTTTAGAAATGGTAATAAATCTTGGTGCCAGTCTTCAGTCCAGCTCCCTAGTACACGATAGTCAAAGTTTCTCAGTACTTGAGGCTGAACATTCGCACTAATTGGATGCAAGAGACAAAACGCTCTCAAACTCATTACCTGGACACTGCACTGGGCCAGGTGTCGCTGGTGGACAAGGCGCGGGGTGTCCTCGCCCAGGACTGCCCTGCGCGAGCGCAGCCTGCACCCCCAGCAGCTCGGGCGAGTCAAGTTCCCGGCTTCGCGGGATTTTTCTTTTCCCTTTCTAACAAAGAAGTCCGGTCCTTGCAGGCCGTTAGGAAAAGCTGATGCTGTGCAGTGCCAATGCACCACACGTTTCCTCCTCCAAATGAATCCCTGGAAAGCAGCGAGCTCGCTACGTGACCATCAGGCTTTTTGCCTCGCTGAGCTGTTGTCCGGAGGGCGGGGATGGTGGGAGCTCACACCGTGAACTGGGCTGCAATAAAACTCGAGCGGGCGAAAAAATGCAAGACGTGGCTGTCTTCTGCAAACCTCTGGCCGCTCACAGGAAACTCAGCTGGTGACTGCTGCGTGAAAGCAGCCGGTCGTGCACCCGGTAATGGGGCTGAGCTGGCTGCCTCCCCTTCCCGTGGGTCTGTCTCCCTGGTCACACCGAAACGCAGCTTCCTGGAAAAATTTTCACGAAGCTTCCCTGGAAGCCCCCACTTTCACCCCTGGAAATGGAAGCCTGGCCTTTGCAAGCCTCTGCAAAGTGTTGGCTTGGAAGATGACAGGACAACCTCAGGATTCACTTAGGGGGTGGGAAGGACCGGGCTGGGCTGGGAGCAGGACAGGCTCTTGCACCCCACCTACTCAGCCCTGCCTCGGCCAAGCCCCACTCCAGCCTAGGTGCTGCTTGCCCATGTCAGTCAATAGTGTGCCCCTTCCCTGGAGGCTGCCTTTGGGGGCTGTTGGTTTCTCCTCCTGTCCGAAAGACCTGACCTGCAGCTGAAGGGGCTGGGTGGCAGCCGCTCAGGGGGGCACAGCGGGTCTCCCAGACACCCCCTCCTGTGACAGAGCTTTCAGACTGCAGCAGGGGAGCCTGTGCCAGGCAGGTAGCAGGTTCTCCAAGGAGACTCAGGTCTTCTCTCCACTCCATGGGTATTCTGTGGACTTATTACACCCGCTCTCTCCCAAATGGAGGCTAAGGTGGCCTGAGTGACGGTGCTTATGGAGGCTCTCCTGGGGGCATGGCACCTCTCCCAGGCCAGAGCCTCTAGATGCCCTTGAGGACTGAGGACGGGACACGGTGCCCCAGCAGACAAAGGCTGGGCACCCGTGTCATTCAGTTCACCGGATCCTGGAAAGATCTGAAGGCCACCACCTCTGTCCTGTTCAGAAGGAGCTACACCTCCAGTGGAACGACAAATGAGTCTTGGTGGCTTCCTACAGAAGTTCACCCAGTGGGCAGGAGGGCAGGCCGCAAACCTGGCCTGGAGGGTTGAAGCAAGCACTCTGCAGGGAAAATAACTGCTCTGGAACAGCCCCAGCACTCAGACTTCATTTTTACACACAAGTGTCTCAAGTAGCTTTGACGTTATTATGGTGTGTGTGTGTGTGTGACTTGTAAAAATAAACAACTTATTTCCCCTGCTGTTACCTGGAGGGGCACTGTAAAACAAATATTCTAATTTGATCACTGACAAAGTCATAAAATGAAAATGGCTGTTTGGCGTGGAAAACAGGCTGTTATTACCTTAATTAAAAGAAGATAGGCCTGCACAAGGCGCCTGGAATTGGTCGCCCCTGTGATCAGACAGACCCACCTTTGCAAGAGCCTGGCTTTTCCAGTATATTCTTTGTGTTCCACTGCATCAACCCAGCCTACTTGGCTTTGATCTTTAGGGAAAAAGTGGCTTGGTGCAGAAGCCATCTGCTGGCCTGGTCTTGCTGGAGCCTCAGGAAAGACCCAGTTCCTCGAAAGAGTCTGAAAATAAGGGACTCTTGTCATCTGAGACACTTTCGATTCTGGTCATCTCCATCTGTGTGTTTAGAACCTGGCCAGGGCCTCCCTGGTGGGCAAGGGGATAAGCACCGCACTGTGAAGCAACATGCAGCCACTACAGCACCAGGTTCAATCCCTGCCCCTGGCCAGGGAGGTGACCCACATGACACAGACTCCTGCCTGGCCACTGCTCCCCCCAGCAGTGTGTTTCAGTCAGTCTGCCTGGTCTGCTCCCCACTCTGGCTCTGGTGACTCCTCTCACCACCTCCTGACCCCCACACCTCTGGCCTGCACCCCAGTTCTTGTATGCATAAATAAATCTTAAAAAAATAAAAATAAAACCTGCTCCATCCCATTTGCAATCCTACAGTCTTTATCATGAACAGTTATCACGGTGATCGTTAAGAGATACGTCATATTTTCTGCTCAACATCCCTCTTAGTCAGGGAAATGCAAATCAAGACCACAATGAGGTACCACCTCACACCGGTAAGAATGGCACACATTGAAAAAACCAACAA
>JAGFMF010012288.1:9171545-9183095 GCA_019455555.1 Galemys pyrenaicus | reverse complement strand
AGGGACTGAGGTGATGGTGCACGGGTGAAATGGTGGTGGGTACCCCCTGGGGACTACAAATGATGTCAAATATAACTAATAATAATAATTAAAAAAAAGAGAGATACGTCATATTTTCTATAAACAACTTTTGAATGAGGATATAATAGTGTAAACAGAAATGTACTTCAGGTTGGCACTCCCTGTGGGCTAGGTTTATTATAAATTAGTGATGATGATTTTGTGAAAGTTACAACTGCTTTTGCTACTTCTAGTCCAACAGAGCAGACACAGTTTACAAATGGAGGCATCAAGTGACTAGAATTCAGTGTCAGACCCAGGCCAGGCATCTGGCTTCCCAGGAGTGCTTATCTTGCTCCTCTCTTCGCCATCCTCAGGCAGCAGTGTGTTCGAACCCAGCCTCTGCAATGCCAACTTCCTGAAGCACCTATTAGTAATCTCCATCCCTTAGATGTGCTTCCTCAGTATCTTCTGCTTGCAGGAGACAATGGCACTGTTTTGTTTGGTGAAGGGATATACCAAGAGCTAGAACTCCCAGGGACTTGGCGTTAACCTACACAGGGTAGCATCAAATGCTGCTCTAGAGACTATGCTTAAAAAGTGGTTGTTGAATGAATAAGTGAGCACAAAATATTTTCATGATAGCGCCATGCTGACATATTTTCAAAAAGGATCTGTCATAAATAAAATCTACTTGAAAAGTAAATCTGGTATGGTTTTCTGTTTTTGCCCATCAGTTTGTTAATAGCAGCTTGCTTAACAATTCTAATCCTTTCTGTACGTGCTGGATGATTTCAGAAACATCCCTTGAAATAAAGATTAAAATAATGGGAAGAGACAGAAGAGACAAAGAGAACACATTTTGTTTTTCTCATTTTCAGAAAGACCACACTTACTGTTATTTGGGGGGGGGGGGTGGCTTGTAGTAAGCCCTGATGAAATGCAGATACTCCTAAGTGTTTTATATTAAATACGATATTATTTACAAAACCCTTATTGTTTTCCAAACTTCCCTGGGATTTTTAATGGCAAGACTGGCGAGCCTGAGACGACGGCTTTCATTGCTTCAAGACAAGGGTTCAGCTGGTATTGGGGAAACAATCTCTGTTTGTTCCTGTCTGCTCAGAAGGACTGTTTCTAATTGATCTGGCATGGAATTTAGCTGGAGATGTGTATGTTGCAACCGAAGCGCAGAGCCTGCATGCTTTGTAAAGTGATAACCATATGGGCCTTATTTGAAACATTTGAGGATTTTCGACATTAACCTGGGTTAAACTGAGCTATAAATTCAACTCAAATGTATACGTCCTGACAAATTCATCATCACTTTTGATAGATTCAATCCATGCTCCTCTCTGATTAATAAAGATGATGACCACTTATCACGCAGGTAAAGGTTCGTGGTGACAAAGTACCATCGTGTGGTACTTTGCACTGTTTAAATGCAAATTGGCCATACGAAGCAGACATTTCTACTGTTATCACTTTCAGTAGAATGGAAATGTTTAAAAATGATCTCTGGGTAAAGGAAAGGATACATAGTCAAATCTATTTCCTCTTACACTATTTTCAAGTGCACTTGGCTATCATCATGAAGATTTAATTAAGCGAGCTCAGCTCAGCTAAAAAGCAAAGCGGCTGGAAGTTACCACTTACGGAAACGTATTCAGGACTTACACAAAATAATTTACTGACGATTCTTCATTTAGGGATCTGAGCAATCACGGAAGGTTCAACATACAACAGAATCCTCCAGTCCCCTTCCCCTATTTCTGAGTATCAAATTTGGAGCTTACACTTTGTTACAGATCGTTGTACCAAGTTGTGGATGTTGATGGCTTTTCCCTTGCAGCTTTAAATTGCCTTGAAAAAGATACAGTTTCTTTAATTAAAAAAGCTGCACAGAACTAATCCCTCTAGCTGAAAAAAGAAAAGTTTTAAGCAATCTCTTTCTGCTCTGAGAGAGAAAGGCAGACAATACCATAACAGATCAGAAACATAAGCTATACTGTGCAGCCAGAAGCACAGCAGGGAACTGAATACTGCTCCGACTGTGTCATTTTTTAATCCCCCATCCCAGTTTTCCCCGTCTGACCTCATGCTGAGATGAAGTTATCACAGAAGACAGCTTTACTCTCACCAATGAATCCAACCCTGGATCTGTATTATCCTTAGCAGATCAAAACACCGCCTTCATCAAATAGCATTATCTGCATAAAAGGCATGCAATTGCCTGATAATTTCACCCAAACTATGCTATTCACTTAAAGGACACGAAGAGAAATGTAATTCATTCCTTTGGGGAGGTGGCAGCCAAGAATGAGACTGGGAGAGGCAGAGGCTGCAAAACTTACCCCCTTCCCTCATGGGAACTTTTCTGTTTTTAACACAAAATCCTGCGAAGGGGGCCACTTAAACGTCCCCCTACTCGTGCGCTTTAAGATGAATTGTTGGAGCAATTTGGTGCCATTTGAGTGACAAAAGTGTAAGTTGTGTAGAAAACTGGCGGCGAGAAATGACAAAGCTCCCTTATGTCATTAGCCATGCTTCCCTGCACCCCCGTGGAAACATCACATCCAGTGACTCCCGAAGAGCATGTGAATTAGCTGCACGATTGGGCGAAGTTTAACGCGACGTTGCGTGGGGTGGGATGTGCTTACTGGACAACCTCTCTGTGCGCCGGGAGAAGTCTGAACCTCCAGATTGAGAAGGCAACACATGCTCTACAGTGTTGATAGTCCGAAGGAGAATGAAGAACTCTGAGGACTCAAGACAAACTTAGGTGTGTGATTTAGAAAATACTGGCGCCTCCTTGAGATTTGAGCTCCCCTCTGCTGTTTAAGGGTGTTCTCATTTGCCTGGCAGACTCGATACAAAGTTCTAATCAGCTACTCTCTACTGGAGCCTAAGTCCTTGATTGACATCAAGCTGTGTGGCTCAAGGTAGCATGAGAGGTTGGCGGATTCAGACAAACTATTGTGTCAAGTTGTGGAATTACTAAGAAGGACTGAAATGTATGGGGAACAGTGAGGTGTACATGAATCTCCTTAGGCAAGGCAGTGCTCACCCCAAGTTTGATGATTTAGCTTGAACACATGAAGCCTCACTCAGTTCCTTCAGCCTATATTCTAAAACCCGACAGACCGGGTAAGACATCCAGCGTAATCCCCACCCCTCTGTCACCCAGACAACATAGACACACAAAAATGTGTAAGACAAACAATCCAAACTGCTTGAAAAAAACAACAGTGACAGGCTGGAGGAGACAGAGGCCGGAGACGCCGCTGCACCCATGAGGCCAGAGAAGGGGCAAACATTTTTCTCATTGAAACAGAGACACGTTTCTTAATTGCACATCTTAATTGCACGTACATATTCTCTCAAGAATTTCAGTATCATTAATAAATTTCCAGCTTCCTGAAATCAGAACTCAATCCCAAAATGCTCTGATGTGCAACTTGTAGGTACAGATCAGGTCTGCTCAGTGGTAAAGTTCAAATTCATGTTTCCAAAATACAGCTTCGTGACATACAAATTACCTGAAATTTAATGTGATTAAGCATTAAATGATGACAGTACTACTTTCATGTCAAACTTGATTACAAGAACCAGCTTTCAGTATGAACTCTTTAAAATCCCCAATCATTAACAGCTCACTTAGGGTTCAGCCTCACACACTTCTGGGCTGTAAAATATCAAGTAGAGACATGTGAGTAAAGAGGTGCATTTCACTTTTGGTCTGTGAGCGTGCGTGAGTGTGTGTGCACAAGCATGACTGATTTTCCTTTTTTTTTTAATTTTTATTTATTTCATTATATTTGACATCGTTTGTATTCCCCAGGGAGTTCCCACCACCATTCCACCCGTGCACCGTCACCTCAGTCCCTTGAAGCATGAATGATTTTCATAGTCACATTTCTGTCTGAAAATGCCTAGAGAGAAGCCAATGACACCCTCAGCACCCCACTACTCCCCCCACACACAAGGAAGCCACTCTGCTCACATCCTATTTTCTAGAAAGTAGCAAAGCTTTTCAAAGGACTTTTGAACTGGAGATAGCTGAGATTTTCTTCTTTACTTTCACTGCAAACTTGGGTTGGCTCAGAACTAACTTCTCTAAGATAGTCTTCAAATATTTACTAATTACCATGGTGGGGTCTCTTGGTTTGTTTTTCTGACTTTTTGTTTTTAGGAAATGTATTTCTAACCACTTTTAAAAAAATTATTTATGCGGGGTCTCCCTGGTGGCGCAGTGGGTTAAGCAACGCACTATGCAGCAAACTACAGCCACTGCAGCACCAGTTCAATCCCTGCTGCTGGCTAGGGAGGGGACCCACATGGCGTAGCAGACTCTCCTGCTTCACCCGCTGCTCCCCTCAGCAGTGTGTTTCAGTCAGTCTGCCTGTTCTGCTCCCCAGTCTGTCTCTGGTGAATCCTCTCACCTCCAGTGACTCTGGAACTCTGGCCTGTACCCTAACTCTTGTATGCATAAATAAATAAATCTTTAAAAAATTATTTATGCATACAAGAGCTAGGATGCAGGCCAGAGGTGCTGGAGTGGGGGTGGGGAGGAGAGGCTTCACCAGGGACAGAGTGGGGAGCAGGACAGGTGGATCTACTGAAATACACTGCTGAGGGGAGTAGCAGGGAGGCAGGAGAGTTCTCCTGCCCCATGTGGGTCAGTTTTCTGGCCAGGCATTGAACTCGTGCTGCAGTGGCTGTGGATGCTTCATAGTGCTGCAACTCAACCCTTTAACCACCTCTTGATTTTGCTACGTTAAGATAGAAAACCTGGCTAGCTCTACAGTGTGACAAACTCCTAAGAGAGGAGAATGGATATTGAGGCCAGGAAATGGCTAAAGGACTGAGACTGGAATAAAGCAAGTGTTGAGAGTCCACTGATCTAATTTCTAGTCTGTCTGGGGGAGATGTCGTTCTGGGTTAGGGGAAAGTTAAGAAGTTAAGCAGAATGGGAGAAAGCAGTCCAGGCAGAGGAAACATCCACATTTCTCCTGTTTACTAACACTTTTCTCCTGGCTCCAGCCTCCCCACGCAGCTCTTTTAATCCACAAAATCTATGAAAGACTGGAATGCACCTTCCCCCCTTTTATCCTTGGATAAGATATCTAGGAGGAGAGGGAGGGGGGAAAAAAAGTAGGCCATGAGAAGATTATGAGCTAAGAGTCTATAAAGAAGGAGGAAATTGGCCGAGGGAGAGAGTCTGAGTTAGGGGAAAGAGAAGGCAGAATGGGAGAAAGAGCTTAAAAGGGAGAGAAACTCCCAGGGTGCTGGAAGGGAGCCTGCGAGAGAGTTCCTAGGTTAGAGTCCAGGGTCTAAAGCCCTGGGTGAAACCACTCTGCATTCCCCTGCAGTCTGGACTTACACTGGGAGCGAGCACAGGAATATGCCTCCACAGACTGCAGCGATCCTAGGAGACCTGGCACAGTTCAGTCGTGGCGTAAGTCACACCTGTCTTCAAACTTATTAGAAGTCGCCTTTATCATATTGTGAATATTTTCATAACAGAGGCTCTTTATGCCACTCTGACACTTACCTGGATAATACACAGGAGTAAACCTGTGGTGGTCCCAGGCTGATGTTTTTCTAATTGTGACCCTTAGACCACCCGTATCAGAACCCCCTGGGGAGCTCTTAAAGTAGACACCCTGGTCCCCTATGTCAGCTCTGGGGAGTCAGAATCTCCAAGGAAGGAACCAATAAATTTGCATTTTTAACAAGGCTTCCACCACATTCCAATGCAGAGTGAAGCTGGAGAAATACTGCCCCTGGCTAAATATTATGTGAAAAGCAAATAGATAGCTCAGTTTTTGTCATTAGTCTATGAAAATAAGTTGTTGCAAATAAATCTAGTGGACTTGTTTTCAAAAGTGACATCTTCCATTTAAGGAAGAAAGCAAAATTCATAAAATGAAGAAGGTTGGGATAGCTGGCCAAAGATATTCAGCTGAAAATTCAGTAACACTTCAAAATTAGATTTTGGATCATTTCTTCTAAGAATAGTAAAATTAATAAGTTATACATTGAGGTTGCATTTTCTATGTATCTTAATCGTTGGCTCTCTGGGTACAAATTTTTGCCAGCTCTATTGTTCAATATTATAAGGAGGATGCTCTCACACTTGGTAGATTTTCAATGAATCTTTAAATATGTAGTAGTTCTATTTATTATCAGAAATTAAGAGAAATCTTTGCGCAAGAGGGAATAGGAAGTAACTTAACATATACAGCTTTTGGGGCCTCCCTGGTGGCGCAGTGGGTTAAGCAATGCACTATGAAGTAGACCGCAGCCACTGCAGCCACTGCAGCCACTGCAGCCACTGCAGCCACTGCTGCACGAGTTCGATCCCTGCTGCCGGCCAGGGAGGGGACCCACATGGCACAGCAGACCTCTCCTGCCTTGCCCACTGCTGCCCTCAGCAGTGTGTTTTGGTCAGTCTGCCTGTTCTGCTCCTCAGTCTGTCTCTGGTGAATCCTCTCACCTCCAGTGACTCTGGAACTCTGGCCTGTACCCCAGCTCTTGTATGCATAAATAAATAAATCTTAAAAAAAAAAAAACATATACAGCGTTTGACAGATGTTTGGAGTAACTATCTCCAGAAAATGAAGAGTTTTGTCTGGAACATAGTCATTTACAGGTCAGCCTTCCATTCTATTCCATGCCATTCCTAGGGTGTTTAACAAAAGTATTTATTGCTCATGCTGAAAACCCCTACTATTTGAGCATAAAGCATTATCTCTACCTGGCCATCACCACTTCCTTCTCTTGCAGATACTTGTCTCTAAAGGATGTGACTTTTGACAAAGTATTAATATTATAAATAAGAATGAGTTCCTATTTCCCTGACATTGCAAATTTAAATTCCTTATTATGAACTGTGGGGGACAACAACAAAAAAAGTCTTTTTCATTATCTTAACTATGGCATTTGTCCCTCATACACTGACCTCCATTCTGCTCTCCCTCCTCCTGATTTGCCCTGCCTGCAGATTGTTTCTCTTTCAGACTAAATGCAGAGCATATAACACATCTTGTATCATTTAATCCTCATAACAGCCTCAAAAATAGTTATGGTCACTCTCCCCATTTTAAAGACAAGTAAAAAGAAAATTAATCAATTTGACAGGTGTAGCCGGAAGAGCCAGAATTAATCGCTCTGATTCCCTACCACTCTGATAGGTAGGTAGGTAGGTAGATAATAGATAGATGGGTAGACAGATAGGTAGGTAAGTAGGTAGATAATAGATAGATGGGTAGACAGATAGGTAGGTAAGTAGGTAGATAATAGATAGATGGGTAGATAGACAGATAGCTATGAAGTCTTGCTGTTTGTGACAACAGGAATGGAACTTAAGGGAAATGCAATACTGATAAGTTAAACCCATCAGAAGAAGAAAAAATGATTTCACCCATATGTAGAATATAAAGAAATAAGGCAAAGGAATAGACAAGACAAAGAGAAAACATTGGATTTTGACAGAGGAGCTGGAGTTACCTAAGTGAGGGGGGTAGGCGGTGCCTGACAGACTGTGGTGGAGTTATAGTACTTTGGTGGTGAGTGAGGGAACATGAATTCCAAGAGGTGTGAACCTGGAAGCCTAAAACGTACAGTGTTGCAAAAACAGTATTACCGAATAAAATTCAATAAAAAGAATAAATGATTCTAATTTCAGTGCCCAAACACTTAACTGTAACCTGTATTTCCTCCTTATCAGAAACAGGAGAAATCAAGCAAGTTCTGAGAATAGTTACTTCACATTTTATGTCACATAAAAAAATCACTTGCATGTTGAGATGCAGACTCAACCTTAACGAAAGATAGAAGCATCTTTTAAAAAGAAAACTCTTGAGAATTCTACAAATACATGACTTATTTTGGCTGCATGAGTCTGTTTTCCAGAAAAGTTAGTTATTTTACAATGTGAAAAAATTGAATTTGACAAGCTTTAGGTCCTGTTTCATAGCAAGATTACTCATCTTCCTTATTTTGTGTGTCGCATAGAAAAAAAAATCCTAATATAACGTGTTACAATTCCTTTATCTGTTTCTTTGAACAAAATCACTGCAACCATCCACATATATTTTAAAATGATGGCTTAAGGTTAAACTTGCAGACGGCCTCAGGTCCTGAAAGTTAATTCTCTCTTAAACAATTTGTCTATGGAGGACACAGTTAAACCAGAGTCTTAGGAGTGGATATAGTTTTGGATGATAAACATTTGTGATTGAAAAAAAAGACCAGGGAGGCTGTTGCCGTTACAATAGCCTTCAGCTAATGAAAACTGGAAATTCTTTTTAAAGGACCAGGAAGGTAAACAGAGTAAATGTAAGCTTGCTGCTACTTGAAATTACAAATCATTGAAAAACTGTCCATGAGAAGACCTTAGGGAGAGAGTGTGGATAATAATGGTTTATGTGTGGTTGCAAAACAATAATGAACCTGTCTAATCAATTGCTCTGAATGGTAACAGATCACCATAGAAAGAAAAATACACACCCTTATTGACCTCTTGTGCTTTCTGTTACTTTTCATTCTTGTGACTTTTGAATGGTTTCCTTTTATATTTAATCATTCAGTGACAGATTAACCCTAAAATTATTACCCATATCGCCTCCTAATGTCAGAATTGAATAGATGTAATTGAAACTGGAATACAAAATAAATTCATCTCTGCTTCTTTCCTTGTATGATGGGACAGTTTTGGTTTTTTTTTAAAGGATTTAGTAAAATAACAATCATATTTTATTCATAAATAGAAAGATAAGTGAGTGGCCTGATTTCACTTGAGTGTGAAGGTTTTGGTTATCTTCACAATGGATACATGTTAGTACTGATAAATATACTGGATAGTGTTCTTCAATGACTGATAAACTGTGATGTGATTGATTATACCGGGCACATTAACTTTACATGTATGTGCAGGTGTGAAAATGTTCTTACAAATGAGATAGTTCTAGAAACAACTGCCAACCAAATAAAACTTGAGGAAAAAAGTAATTTCACATGTATAAACATGCCATATGTTCAGGGTTCAATGGTAGAAAACAATTTCTCCTGATCGTCTTAAGATAGTATATTCACATGAACACAGTTTATATAGTAAAGAGCTAAAGAAATCACTGCAGTAGATGATTCAGGAAGACAGCCATAGCCAAATATCCACTTGGCACCCCCAAAGATCATTATCATCACCAACAGTTTGTCAAATAATTTCATTTTATCCTGGGGTTAAATCTATCACACAAGAAGTAATCAAAAGTTTTCTCTTTATCTGCTCATGTCATCTTATGAGAATCAAATTCAATAGCATTCTGAGTCGGTATTTAAAACATATGAAGGTTTACATGGTTTTTTATTGATAATTTTCATTTCTCTGACTAATTATTGTTCTTCTAGCATGACTCATATAGTGAAAACCAAATAAAAATAAAGCATTTTACCATTGTCTTAATGCCATAATCTGTGTGAAGCAATGCTATAATCTCTCAGTTTTCTGAGTCTTAAACATCATTTTAAAAAAAGATTTCTTTATTCATGCATACAAGAACTAGGGTACAGGCCAGAGGAACGGGGTTGGAGTGAAAGAATTCACCAGACATAGAGTGGGGAACAGAACAGGCAGGTCGACTGAAGTACGCTGCTGAGAGGAGAGTGGGCGAGGCAGGAGAGGTCTGCCATGTCATGTGGATACCGCTGCGACCAGGGATCGAACTGGAGCTGCAGTGGCTGTGGCTGCTTCAGAGCACAGCGCTCAACCCGCTGTACCACCAGGGAGGCCCTAAATCGTAACCATTTTTAAGACCAGCTGCACAAGTATCAAGACGAAAATCGGTGCATAAGCATTGATAAGATGGTTCTTTCTTCTTCTAGGGTTTTATCTTCTTGAACCAACCAGTCTCATTCAACAAATGCTTTCAATTCATGATGACAATGTTCAGACTGAATTTTGTGTCTTGGACTAGGGAAGCAGATTTCTCCATGAAGGACCTACATAGCATTCGGTATGCAACCTTAATCTATAACAGTACATTAAGTATATATTTTGGTGATCTTAACAATGCACAGCTATTAATCATTTATAAAAGGAAATATGCTGGATGTATGCAAATTTGACCTATTTAATCTTATTTGTGTTGGTGTGATTATCTTTTTGGAAATCAAATTTTGATGAGACTACCACTAATGGAATTTTTTCATGATTATCTAGAAAAACTGATCTACAGTTTAGTATTTTAATTCAGCTAAAATTATTATCTGGAAGCATCATGACTGATTTATTTATAATAAAATCCCACCCATAGAATTGTAGATTTTAATTAAACTGCATATTGTTTTTATATTAGTTATCAGATCACTCACTGTCTCTGAAGTATATTTAAGATAAAAGTTCATTTTGCCTAAATTTAGAAAAACAATACAACTTAATTTGGAGGACTAGCTATTCTGTTTTTATTTCAGTGCAATTTTATGACAAGATTAGAAACTTTCCAATAGGCACTATATTAGCTAACTCAACATAGATTTGTATATTTTGAGATATTCACAGATATACCTATTTATTCATATGTGCATCTATTTGTACATATGTATAGATACACTGGAGTCTCCATATTTATATTAACATCTCCTAGTTTATTTTAAAAGTTTCCCTTTGTTCTTAAGTAAACTAAACCAATACAGTGTCTCAGTGGCATATAATCTTAAGGAAGATGGTTTAAAAATACAATTGAAAACCTAACCTTCTCTTATTTTATTTTACTATTTACCCAATATATATTTATAAACAGAATGAATCAGTGCAATATAGAAAACTTTCAATAAAATTTCTTTATAAATACATCTACATGTTGTCAAAAGACTTATTTCCAGCAACATAAAGAATAATCCTGCAGTCTAAACAGAAACTCAAACCAGTGGCGTAAAAAAGAAAGCCCAGAGATAAATACACACAAACACAGACAGTTAATCTTTGACAAAGTGGTGATGGCCACACAATGGAGAAATGATCGTCTCTATATTAAATGGTATTGGGAACACGGAATGTTACATGCAAGAAAATGAAACTAGATCCATCCACACTTAACTCCATACATAAAAATTAACCAAAATGGAGTAAAGATCTGGACATGAGAACTGAAAAAATAAATTACTTAAAACACAGGGGACACATTTCTGGCAATCCACCACAAAAGGAAACAAAACCAAAAATAAACAAGTGGGATTACATCAAATTTAAAAACTTCTGAATCACAAAAGAAACCATCACAAAAACAAAATGGCAACCTACAGAATGGGAAGACCTATTTGCATATCACATCTCTGACAAAGGGTACATTCCCAAAGTTCTTATACAATAAAAATAAACAAGTGACCAAGCAAAATATGAGCAAAAACCTAAATAGACACAGTTCTTTTTTTTTTAATTTTTTTTCTTTTTTTTTTATTAAAATATTTTAAAATTTACAGATACTTGCCATTAATTGTAATCCCCATGTATTCCCCATCACCATCTCACCAGTGCACCATCACCTC
>JAGFMF010012288.1:9030764-9170587 GCA_019455555.1 Galemys pyrenaicus | reverse complement strand
CTTTATTCCATTGTATATTCTTTGCTCCTTTGTCAAAGATTAGTTGGTCATAAGCTTGTGGGTTTGTTTCTGGGCTTTCTATTCTATTCCATTGGTCTAAATAGACACAGTTCTAAAGAAAATACTCAGATGGCCTATAGATATGAAAAATTGGTCAACATCATTCATTATGAGAACAACAAATCAAAATCTCAATGAGATATCACCTTACCCCTCTGAAATGGCCCATATCAAAAAGAATGACATAGACACATATTGTTGATATTGCAGTGAAAAAAGGAACTCTCATGCACTGGTGATGGGAATGCGAGTTGGTGCAGCCTCCTTGGAAAACAGCATGATGATTTCTTAATTTGACCCAGCAATATCTCTATTAGGTATTTATACTAAAAATATGAAAAATCTTTATAAAAGATTTACATATACCATTTTCATAGCAGTACTGTCCACAATTGCCAAGTTACTGAGCCTGCCTACATGCCTTTCAACAGATGAATGGATAAAGAAACCATGGAATATATACTCAGTGGAATACCATGCAGCTGTGAAAAAGAGAAAATAATAGCTTTTTGGACAAAATGAATAGACCTAGAGGTGACTATGTTAAGTAAAATAAGTCAGACGGTGAAAGATATCAGATGGTCTCACTCATCTGTGGAATATAAATGACGAGAAAATTACACAGGCAACATAGAACAGTAATAAGTCATGGACCCAGTGAAAGAACTTAATGGTTACCAAAGGGAACAGGTAAGAGGGAGGAGGACACAGGGGAAGGAGGCAGATGGGAAATTGCACATGTGGTTTGGTGGAGGATGAGTGCAACATGTGCATATATGGAAGAGCAAAGCTGTAACCCCCAAATATAAATTTAAAAGAGATAAAAAATAATAATCCTAACTATTTTGGGATCAACTCTTTGATTGCTCCTTCTAATTATCTCTATTTTCATACCTAGAGTTTTTAATTTCTGTGTTCTTCCTACTGGTGATGTGGTGTTTTCTCTTCAACAGGTGGTCCTGCCGTCTGTTAATTTCAGATACTCCATTTTATGTTTTTTTTTCTCAAATACAATACTAAACTTTCAAAATCCTTGATATTTTATCATTCAAAAGCAAGAAAATTCCAAAAAGTAAATTCTGATTAATATTTGGCAACATACATTTAGGGCAGCATTCTCAAAACACTTATTTCCTTGTTTTCCTTTTTCTGTGTATTATATATGTGGAATACGAGTAGATGCCTATTCTGTAATATAAATATTCTGAGCTAAACACAGAGGCTAACTCAAACTCAACAAACACTACTGCTTACTACATTTTTTTTGACTCTTTGCCTTTTTTTACATGTTCTTCATTATGTGACTGCAAAATGACTTTAAGTCACATTTTGTGGACTACCAGCCATCTGCCACCTGGGAATATAACTCTAGTTCTCTCCTCCCTCCTCTACCCCAGATTCTATTGCTATAGATCTTTTGGATAACCTCAAATTAAGGCATTTTCCTCCCTCATGACCTGTTATAATTTTTTTTGTAATGTGAATAATTGTTATGACAGAATTAATTTGAGTATGAATATATAGGGGGAAAGTCTATTACATGTAACTCAAATTAATTGTTAATTTTGTGAAACTGGATAGTAAGAGCAAACCAAATTTTATAATGTCAAGTCAAAACTAATTTCTCAAGTTGATTTCTTGAGTTTTTAAGGGTTTCATACAGTGCCAGGGATGACTCGAAAAACAATTATTATTTGATGATAGATTTAGAAGAACAAAGTATTCTATTCAAGGCATATGGATACTCTGAAGATTTTTAAAATTTTCAAATATGCTAGAGTTTTGTGATATCTTATGTGGGTACACAAAAAATAAAAATAAGTTAATATTTATTTGTTCTCTTTAAATTATGAATCTCAGTAGGAAAAAGGACCATTAAATGGTTATTTAAAATTGTTGAAAAAGGAAAAAATACACCTAAACTAAAATTCACTAACAGTTCTCCTGCTCATAGCACAACTACAGACTATATTCAAAAATGTACCTACATAGAAAAATAGACAAAAATATAACAACCATTAACATAGGGAAAAATTACCATATAAAATGGGTTTTTTGCAAAGTTTTCCTTAAGAATTAATTCATCCATTGACTTTTTTTTACCAAGATGAAAAAATAAGTAAAACAATATTAATATACTACTTAGTAATGTTTACCTATAAAACATTACTAAGTACTAAACAAACCTGTAATTCTGCAGACTGTATTTTACTGGTTTCAGTCACCTTAAGCTATACAAATGAACTTCCTGCTTAAAGCTGCTTAAGCTTTTTAAAAACCAATTAATTCTTTCACCTAAAGCAAATATTCACTTAGTAACTTACAGTGGATTTATTTATTATACATATCTTTCCTATTTTCAATTTCCTTAATATTCAAATTTGATCATAGTAAAATATACTTTAGCAAGATAAAAGTGATAAAGAAAAACAGGAGTATCACAATCTTTTCCAACCGACGTTAATATCCTTTTCTGAATATCCTCGTTGGCATGCTGTATCTACTATATACTATTTAAAACAAAATTTCAAAAGCATTGCTTACTTGATGACTTCGTTTTTTGAAAAACAGTATTTTGTAAACTTTGTCCTGCTTCAAGAGAACAGAGCTCCTTTTAAAAATGCAGCAAATGGTTTCAGCATGATCTTTTCCTTTATGTTTTATTTAAAATGTTAATGGAGTAAATCCACAATTCACATAATTTATTTTGAAACACTTTTGTTCAGAATAATGCATTGTAAGAACAGCGATATACAGACAAGTTCCCTTAAAGAACATGCATCAATTCAGTTCCCTTTTGAAGCATATTGCAAATGTCCTCTAACAGAGCAGAGCAACATTACATAAATCATCTTATATGAAAAATTAACATGACATCAAATATTTATA
The DNA here is from genome assembly GCA_019455555.1 of Galemys pyrenaicus. Classification (NCBI taxonomy): domain Eukaryota; kingdom Metazoa; phylum Chordata; class Mammalia; order Eulipotyphla; family Talpidae; genus Galemys; species Galemys pyrenaicus. The sequence goes on along the minus strand of JAGFMF010012288.1, from coordinate 9,167,638 downwards.
AATATTAATGTGTATGTTAATATAACCAAAGCTGTAACAAACAATCATAACCTTGCCAAGTTTCCTAGGACAGACGCCGCGGATAATGATATCCATTATCTCTGGAGGAACGCACAATTATGAAAGTTATATACAGGATGCTATGTTCTTTGCTGCTTTCAAATTTATCCATTAAATGTCTACCTTATAGATAATATTAACCCTTTACCCACACAATCTTAGGAAACAGAAAGGTAGTTCATGTGGGTAAGTATTTTTTAAAATCTCTCACATGAACTATGCCTGAGTTTTCATTCCACTTTGTGCATAATTGGACTATTTGGCATTGGACAAATACATTCATTTGAAATGATCTCATTAATAGGTGTTAAATACCACATATGCATTTTAATTAATGTAAGTCGCTCTTTGCAAGATGGATTGGTAACTTGTGGGCTCTGGAATATGATATGTGCCCTATCTTAACTGTGCCCCTGAGGCTCTTTTTAAAATGCTTTTGTTGAGAATAGGAGTGGGTGGGTCTGGGGCTTGCTTGTGTTTGGGGTGTCAAGTTCACAGGTAGAGTGTTTGCTAGGAATTGACGGGACCCTCAGGTCATAGGCACGGTCAGTGGAGCAAAATTTGTTGGGGTTCTTTTTTCAGGCGTAAGTCTTTCAGGGGGATGGTTAATTTCATCGAGGGAATTAGAATGTGGTCATTGAATGAGAGGGAAGGAAGGCTACTGTTTGATATACACGCATATGGTAGGGCCAGGTAAATGTGGCTCAGAAGCCAACACGTTTTCATAGGCAAAGCAAGAAGACAAGTCTGTTTGCGGATAGCTGTAGTTTGGAGGTGAAGATGTTTTGTTTCTCTAAGAGTTCAAGAGGACGGACGCTTCCTGAATCCACCAGTCTAAACATAATTCCAAGCGACTATGTTCTTCATTTTAAAGCACCCAATTTCTATTTCTAGTGTTACAAATAGATTCTTTTTTGTGGTATTAGACTCTGGAGAGAATCTGTTTCATGTCACTTATGGTGGGGAGGGGTTTGTCATGGGTGAATGTGAAGTGGTTTCTACTTTAAAGATTTTGATCCCTCTCTTGGATCAAGATTTGAGTGTGAGGCGTTCTGACTCTGAATAACTGCTGATTCAGCCTACTTCACTCTCTAAAAAACTAAACATGGAATGTTTATGGTAAAAAAAAAAGTGGTAAAAAAAATGCCACTCACAAATATCTTTTGACTAGAGATTCATCCCATTGCAAATTTTTAAGAATATAATTGACTTCAGATGGGATGTCAAGCCCCCAAACAAACCATAGTGCTGTTTATTTTAAGCATAGAAGAGATCAGTACTTCAATGGTATCATTTTTAAGTGGGTCAGAAATCTGAGTGGGATGCAAACAAAAAGGGTGTATTTTACAGACTAGATATTATTTTGTTACTTAATTTAAAATAACTATTTTAGACATAGTGTTTCAAATCCCCCCAAAATACATTATCACATTTTGTTATTAGCAATTCTATCATCTCATCTATATTATCATTTATTTTGGACATTATCCCAAATAGGAACTTATTTCTTCTGTCTTAAGAAAAAAAAATAAAATTCTTGATTCCTCTGACAGCTGCTGCCTCTTTCCCTTTTATTTATTTATTTTGCTCTCTTTGCAAGAAAACTCCTTAAAGGACTCACTATATCAGATGTCTCCAAAGGTACAACTTCCATCTTCCTTAAGTCAAATCAAGTCTCATCCCCACAATCCCCCTGGATTCACTTTGTCAAGATGCCCAAAGATGTCTATGTTGCTGAATTCCAAGGTCAGTTCTCAGTCTCCCCTTTACCTAATCCATCAGCCAAACTTGACAGTTTATCACTTCCTTTTCCTTGGTAGACTTTTCCATCACTTGACCTTTTTTTTTTTTTAATTTTTTAAATGTATTTATTTATGCATACAAGAGCTGGGGTACAGGCCAGAGTCGGAGGTGAGAGGATTCACCAGAGACAGAGTGGGATGCAGAACAGGCAGATCAACCGAAATACACTGCTGAGGAGAGCAGCGGGTGAGGCAGGAGAGGTCTGCTACACCATGTGGGTCCCCTCCCTGGGTGGGGATCGAACTCACACTGTTGTGCTGCGGATGCTTCACAGTGTCACTCAACCCTCTGCGCCACCAGGGAGGCCCCTCCATCACTTGACTTTTAAGACACCCCACTCTCCTATCCTCTGATTCCACTGACTACTCCTTTTCACACAACTTTACTGATCCTTATTCCCAATCATTAATGTTGGAGTGTTCCAGGATCCCTCTTTTTTTATCATTTCCTTGGTGAGTTTTCTAGTCTCAAGGCCTTAGCACCTCTTACATGCTGACACCGCCCATAATAATATTCCAGCTCGGATCTTTCTCTCTTCTTAAATTCTGATGGTTGAACGCAATTTTCTACTCAACACTTCTAGCCTAAACAGGTAATTCCAAATGAGAGTGTGGAAAACAGAACTCCTAACTCTAAAGGCGACTCTTTCTTAGCCTTTCCACCTCAGCCAATGGCAGCTACTACATTTTCAAGTTGCTCTAGCAGCACCCTTGCTCATAATCGATGCCTCTTAATCTCTTACTCCCCTCTTCTACTCAATCAGAAAACATATCCAGAATCCGATCTGTCCTGCACACTCTTCATTATTGTTCTGCTACACCATCTTTTACCTGAGTCACTGTACTGGCCCCTATCCTTTTTATAGCTGCACTTGTTACCCTTCTGTTTATGGTCAAATGGGCAGCTAGATTGAATTTTTTAAAATTTAAGTCAGATAATGTCATGCCTTTGCTCAAAATCACACAGTGCTCCTATGTTGTTGATGCCCTGGCACCCCGCCCGGGAACACTGTGACATCCCTGACGCCCCGCCCGGAAACACTGTGACATCAGTGCGCTTCCTCTTTGAGGGAGTGGCTTTGCCTTTCCTGGTTCATTGTGCATGTCGGCCCCTAGCACGCCAAATAAGGTTATGCAATTGCTCATTGGCTGATCGCTGTTAACTTGCTCCTTCCGCCTTGTTCACGATATATAACCTCTGCTGTATCTGGAATAAAGTGAGACATGCCTTGATCAACCAAGTGTGTGCGTGTCTTCCTCCGTGGCTCCCCCCCCCCCCTTTTTTATTTTCAGGTCGCCGCTCTCCCCTCGAAGTCCCCGTTGACTGTTCCGCGGGTCAGGACACTATGTGTCACTCAGAGCAAAAGTTATAGTTCCTGTAATGATTCATGAGATCCTGTGTGATCTAAACTCAATAACTTCTGACTTCAAGTTCTAGAAACGTCCTTGTTCATCTCACCTTCAGCCCCTAATCTTCAGATATCTAATCTACTTGCTGCTCCTTAAACATGCAAAGAGTACTTGGCACGACACACTTCACTTGCTCAAACTGACCCTTTCAGAACCCTTGATCATTTCCTTGAAGTCTTTATTAAAATTTCTTTATCTCAAGGAGGTTTCATTTGACCTTCCTACTTAAAAAAAGTGACTCTTTCCAACCACTCCTACATTTGCTCTCCCTTAAACTGCTCCCTCTCTCTCTCTATAGACACACATACAAACATACATTCATAGATATTCTTTTCAAGCTCATAAGGAATATTTCCCAAGGCAGACTACATGCAAAGCCTTTATAAAATCCACTAATAAAATTAAAAACACAGAATCATAAAATGTCTGATCTCAGTCTACAGTGAAATTAAATTGGAAAGAAGCAACAAAAATATTGCTGGAAAAAAATTTCCAAATACTTGGAGACTAAACAACTCAGTTCTTATTAGTAAAAGAAAGTGTGGATTATATATTCAATGGAATACTATACAATGGTTACAAAGATGAAATAGTGGCTTTGGGATAAAATGGATGGACCGCAAGGTAATTATGCTAAGTGAAATAAGTCAGAAGGTGGAAGATAGGTATTGGATGCTTTCAGTCATTTGTGGAATAAAATACCAATAAAAATACAGACACAAAATACAGCAGGGATAAATCCTGGACTTAGTGAAGTAGTTAGTGGTTATAGGAGGAATGTGAAATTAGGAAGTGGGAGGCAGGTGGGGTGTTGGCATATGTGTTTTGGTGGAGGGTGAGTGGAACATGTACACATATGTAGAACAAAATTGTAACCCTCCCAAAACAATAAATCAGTTATTTACTCTACATATATTTTTAAAAAAGAAATAAAAGAGGGTAGTCACTACAGAGTTCATGGACATTAAAAGGACAATAAGGAAATAATATGAAGAATTCTATGTCCACAAATTTGACAACCTAGATGAAATGGACCAACCCTGTGAATTATATAATCTGTTAAGACTTGTACAAGAGAGAAACAATCTGAATAGGCCAACATCTAAGAAATTGAATAAATAATATACCCTTCCAAAACAGAAAGTATTAGGACCAAAAAGGTTCCCTAGTGAATTCCATGACACACACACAAATACACATATATGTGGATAGATATATATGTATCCACCTATATGCACACACATATATGAGCTATATACATATATATGAGAGATATATGAATACACACATACATATATGTGATATATATGTACACACACATATATATACAGCAATCAAAACAGTGTGGTGTGGATAAAGAATAGAGAAATAGATCAATGGATAAGAATAGAGAATTTAGAAATAGACCTAGGTAAATACGTTAGCTGATATTCAACAAAGGAGTGAAGGCAATACAATGGAGCAAAGATACTCTTCTCATTCAGTGGTGCTGGAATGATTGAATATATGCCTGCAAAAAAAGTGAATCTTGATACAGTAGTTATACCCGTCACAAAAATTAATTTAAAGTAGATCATCTACCTAAATGTACAGCACAGAACTAAAAAGATCTAATAGATAATAAAAAAAAATCCAAATGACCTAGAGAATAGTAGTGACTTTTTAGATACCACAAAGGCATCATCCATGAAAGAAATAATTGCTCAGCTAGATTTCATTATAATAAAAATCTGCTTTGTGAAAGACAGCGTCAAGAGAATGAGAAGACAAGTCATACACTTGGAGGACATATTTACTAAAGAAAAATCTGATAAAGGGTTATTAACTGAAGTATACATAGAGCGCTTAAATCTCAGTAATAAAAAAAATAAACTATCAGATTAAAAAAAGGGGCAAAAACATGGGACACTTCACCAACCAAGACATACATTGGCCAAGTTGCTGCATGAAAAAACTTTAAGGTGATTTATCATTTAGAAATTGCAAATTAAAAAAAGGTGATGGCACTACCTAACATGCCTAAATAGCCTAAATCCAGAGTGCTCATAACACCACGTGTGGATGAGAATGTTGAGCAACAAGAACTTTGGTGGTGGAAGGCAAAATGCTATGATCACTTTGGAAGAGAGATTGCCAGTTCTTGTAAACACAAATATACCTTTGCTATAAAATCCAGCAAATCATTCTCCTTGGTATTTATGCAAAGGTCCTGAAAACTTACATACACACAAAACTCTTCACAAGGGTATTTATGACAGCTTTGTTCATAATTGCTTGAACTTGGAAGCAACCAAAGCCTCCTTCATTATTTGAATGGATAAATAAGCTGTGGCACATCCAGGTAACAGTATATTATTCAGTGCTAAAAAGAGGGAGCTATTAACTTGTGATAAGAGTATATAATGAAGTTAAAAGCCCCAGTCTGAAAGACAACATATACAATATAAGTCAAACTATATGAATTTTTGGAAGAGGCAAATCCATGGAGACAGTAAAAACAATCATGGCTGCCATATATTGGGGGAAGGGAGGGATAAATAGGCATTTTATGGCATTGAAACGATAATGAGTAATTTTCATTATAAATCTGCCAAAATTCATAATTTGAATTTTGAACACCAAGAGTGAATCCTAATGTAAATAAAGTATGGATGTTGGGTTGTAAACATGTCAAGGCAGTTTCCGTGATTGCAACAAATCTGTCCCTTTGGTGGGGACTACTGAAGAGGTGGTAGAAAATATATGTGAACTCTGCATTTTCCAGTTAATTTTGCTGTGAACTTAGAACTGCCCTAAATTTTTTAAATTTGAAAACAACTAGGTCACAACCTTGAGCAAAATTCTTAGTGTTTTGTGTTTCTATTTCCTGGTTGGTAAAGTGAGAATGTTGAACGACATTAATATGCTTCCATTCAAATGATAGTATGATGCGGAGAAGTGATAGGGAGAAAAGGGTCTTAAGCTCTTTGTATTGCTGGGAAGAGTGGTGTGAGGCAAGGGGTAACAGAAAATAAAAAGCTGCCTTGCAATTCTACAGAATGTTTACATAGAGAACACTGAATTAACTTACTACTGAAATTCCACTGAGTGATCCAGGTCTATCAAATGTGCTCTTAGCCCAGAATTCTCTCTCTTTCTCATCCCCCTATATGGTAAAAGCTTACTTCTCAGCGAGTGCAAGATCAAGGCTCTCCCATACCACTTAGCTAATATCTTGAATATTGTCCTTGGTATAGGGACCTTGATAGATAATAATTATTGAATGAGTGACTGCACTGTAATTATTCTATGTATTCAATTTTCCATTAGTAGTTTGTTAGGTTTTCAAGGGCAGGGTCCCCCAGTCTGATAATGTTTCTATTTTCAGCACCTAGGACAGTACTTGAAATAAGTATTTCAATTTTTTCTTGCTCAGAATATAAATATAAGGAAGCTGATAAAAACTGATTGTCTTTAAACTGAGGATCTTGTAAAATTTGTTCATTTATTATCTATTTAAATGTAAATATCTATTAGAGATCATTTATTTGTCACAATACTAGTTATTTTTTTAAACCTAGATATTATCTGCAAATGAGGATGTAACTCAATAAGTTCCTATCAATTAAAACCATACTTAATAATAAATTTTACTTAATAGAAAAAAACATATTAGTGCATCACTTATATACTATATATAGGCACATGCATATACAGAAGTATATAAGAAAAACTTATTTTATATATGCATATATTACACAGGTTATCTATAATATCAATTCACTGAACTTTTCCCAAGTAACACCTGCATATATGGAATTCAATGATATGACAATCTGGACTGTGATTAAAAAGGGAAGAGGAAGAGAGGGAGAAGGGAAGGAGGAGGATGGGGAGGTGTTATTTTAAGAGGTAGTTTCATAAAAATACTCAGGCCAAATGCTATGTTCATGAATAGAAACTTGCAGCACTGTTTTTCACTGCTATTCGTTTGTACACAATTCTAAGAAACATGAAATGTGTATGGGTTTGAAATGTGTAGCCATTTAGATATAGAAAATCAGAAACTATACCTATGTGTATAGAAAAGAAAAATCTTGATTTCCCCTCCCCAAATTAAAGTAGACAAGGGTACTCAAATTTCTGGGATGTCTGATTTCAGTTGATATAAAAGAAAAATATCTAGACATTATTTATTACCTTGTAAGAATGTCATTGTGTAATGTTTATAATAATGGCTCTAGATCACTGGGAAAAATTTAAATCACATTTAATTTCAGCATATTCTGGTTAAGAAATCTGGAAATAGTTATTAAGTTAGAGCCCCATCAATATGGTTAAAAGTAGCAAGAATTTCCTGATCTTTTCAGAGTATAATATGTTAACTTTCATCTTTTCTCTCTTCTCACTTTCTCTTTCATTTTCACTCTCTCCCTACCTCCCTCCTTAAATTCACTTTGTACACACACACACACACACACACACCCCACTTTGATGTTTTTATAATATTTTGGGTTTGATATCTTCACACTAACTTTACTGGTATAGTGGGCTTATATTTAAGAAAACACAGATACAATTATATTTTAGTTCCTTGAAAGTAATCTAACATTTTTATTTATATATTAAAAGGTTCAGTGCTGTATCTTTCTTATTTATTTAAATCAAGTCACCTCTCAATCATCTCTGGTAATAGCAAGTAAGGACAGAGTGAACAGATGAAATATATTCCTAGTCCCAGAACACAACTTTCAATCTCCTCTCCATGCATTCTTTACAACACAGTAAGGCTTCCTTCCCCTTTTCTGAGACTTATTTCAATTGTGGAATGACCTTAAGAAAAACCTAAGAGATAAGAAGAACCGCACTGGGTAATCTTAAATCCTCCCCTGAAATTAGGATAAAAAAATCTTTAATGACTTATCAAAGAAAACAAACTGGGATGATTTTTCAAAATTTATCTCTGAAAACCTGGGTCCCTTCCAAATAAAACATTTGATTGCTCTTTATTAAGTTGTGCCAACCATTTTGCAAATAATTTAATCACTTTAAAAGTCAGCATCTTACAAGTATAAATATGCCTCGATCTTTAGCATAACAATTAGATTTTTAAATGTGAGTATCTCTGTACATCTTATGAACTACAGGTGAGGACAAATAAGTTTTTATATAATAACATGAAATACAGAATTAACAAAGTCTCACAAGCATGCCATCCAGATTATCAACACTAAAACAGGCTTCTTAGCTGTTCCTTAACTAGTGGTAATATTGAACATTTTACTACATGTGAAAAGCATTTATTCAATGAGGAATCAATACAGAACTGACACTCCAAGTCTTAAGAAATCCTAAAGAATGTCATTCAGTGGAGATTCTGGGACAGTGATCAGCATAAATGCAAAAATGAAAAGATCATGTGAACCAATGTTTTAAAACTTGTCTAGAGTTTTAATATTTGATATTTATTGAACACCTGAAGAAAATGGGAACCAGAGCCTGAAGATTTCCTTCCTTTCCCTAGAAAAACTTCATAAAGTAAAGACTATACTCCTTTTGGGTACATAGGAATGGGCACTATAATTTACCACCTCTTGTGCTGTCAATAATCACTGATCACTTTCCTTGTGAAGACCTAATGAAATCCAGAAAGGAGCATTCACTTTGATTCTACAAAGGGGCAGAATATTTTAAAACCCCATTACTGAGGTTGCTTTTTCCAAATATTCATCTGAAGAACCTAATCACATGAGTTTTAGGTAAAAAACTCTGTGGTCCCCATAGGAGATGAGGTTCTAAGAAGGTGGTCCTGCAGAAAGGGTAAGGCATATCATTTGGGCAGACAGTCTAAATAATCTCTGTGGCCATGTCAGCAGAAAGTCAAATATTTGGGAGAAAGAAGGAAAATGTTAATAATTTCATTGAGAAAAAAAATAAAACAGAAGAAAAAGAAGAGTGGCGTTGTTCTCCATTGATAGAACATTTTTTTAGTTTTATACCCAGAACTTTTAGAATTGAGAAAATGTATCACTTGTGGCTCATCCTGGAGTCTAAGTGCTTCAAGAGATTAGCTGAATTAAATGTTAACTCTATTTGCAAGAGATTGTTAGTCAGCCTTTCCTCCATTATTCAACCTCCCTGAGGCTATTTGTTAAGCAAAGAAAACCTAAATCTTCTGGGCTATTCTTAGTTACTTTAGTTAGATCATCTTTCATTAGGAACACTCCCAAACTCATTTGAACAGGCCAGCAATAGCCTGATAGTAAGCCAGTTGAGGATATGAAGAGAAAAGTTCCTTGATGAATACAGATGTGAAAATTCTCAACAAACTGATTTAAACATCACAATAAAAGGATCATACATGATGATCAAGTGGGATTCATCCCTGGGATACAAGAATGATTCAACATATGCAAATCTTGATATATGTTGATATAGCCCATGAATAGATATATAATGAGCATAGTGGAAAATTGAGTATAATAAAATACTATTCAGCCATAAAAAAGGAAGGAAATCCTGCCATTTAAAACAGACAAATACATATCTCACTTATATGTGGAATCTAAAAAAATCAAAATCGAATTCTTAGAGACAAAGAACAGATAGGTGATCACAAGGAGTGGAGATCTGGGGGTTGGGAGGATAGGTAAGGGTGAACAAGGATGTATGCTTCCAGTTACAAGATTAATAATTCCTGGAACTCTCATGGTGATTACCAATAACTAGGCTGTATCATATAATTAAAAGTTGCTAAGAGAACTGCTTTTAAAAGCACAAACAAAATTAAAAAGACAAAAATTAGCTATGTGAAGTGGTAGGCTTGTTAACTATCTTTATTGCAGTGATCTCTTCACAATATATAGGTATATCAAATCATCACACTGCACACTTGAAACGTACACAATGTTATATGCTATTTCTATCTCAATAAAGCTGGAAACAAAATAAAAAGGATAACTTCCATCAAAAGAAGAAAATAAATTAATCCCTACAGCTACTTCCTCAAAAGACGAAAACTAACCTTAGGAGACTATAGCAGAATCCCTGAGGTATGCTAGCAAATGAAGGACACTGGGAAAGGCTATCTATATATATAGAGCTATTTGGCCTCAACACTCTACTCATGTGTACATCTTTCCATTGCACATGCATCCATAATCACTTTCTCCATGTTTTGATTGTGAACACACTTATTCACACAGTTGAGTAGATGCCCTCTAAAAAGGTGTTCTGTGCTTGGCTTTCAAGGATCTGGCCATTCTAGACAAAAAGGCACCAGAGGAGTTCTTATGATTTATCCTGTCTATGATCCATGAATTAAAAGGTCTTGGTGAGTGAGACCATTATGGTTTATTGCTTCTGGGAGACAAGCACTATAGTGTGTGAAGAGAAGTTGGCATTATTGCCTGAACAATAAAAGTCCCTGAATGCTGATTTACCTGTCAGACTAAATTGACTATGAAAGAATGCTAATTAAAAACAAAATAACAACATTGTAAATAAGGTTTAGAGTTCTCTTATTCTAGAAATTTTAATATAACTCTATATACTTTTCATATGAAGCTATATGGAAAATTACAAGTAATCACTTGTTTTCTACTATTGGCTGATATGTTTTACTTTAGGTGACAAAAAGTTGAGGATATCTACAAAAAATTCCATAAACCATTCACTATACAGACAATGGCACTTCGCTTGTTTTTGGTTAAAGGATGCTGAGACTATATGTTTTCATGAAAGCATAGTCTAAAAATGTCCAAACCCCACTCATGGGAAGTATAATTTCAACAAATGGATCAACCTGATATGAAATTCTTCTGTATCAAAATGTTGGTGAAGTCAATGAAACTATCACTCTATAAGAAGGAAATCTGTAGAACCAGGATCTACTCTGCAGGCTATGTAAATTAATTTCAGATTCTAAAGCTAATGTAATCAGCATGCTAATGATTGAGAAAAGACAATAACATGTTTTAGGTATAAGAAGCTGAGTTAAATAAGATTACTAATATCTTTTCTGGGCCTCCCTAGTGGCACAGTGGGTTGAGCGCTGCACTGTGAAGCATCTGCAGCACAGCAGCACGAGTTCAATCCCCGACCAGGGAGGGGACCCACATGGCTCAGGAGACCTCTCCTGCCTTGCCTGCTGCTCCCCTGAGCAGTGTATTTGAGTCCATCTGCCTGTTCTGCTCCCCACTCTCTCTTTGGTGAATATTCTCACCTCCTGCAACTCTGGCTTGTACCCCAGCTCTTGTATGCATAAGTAAATAAATCTTAAAAAAATTACTAATATCCTTTCTGATGACATATTTTTATTTCATCATATCAATATTAAAAACAAAGAGCATTCCCGAGTTAAGGAAAGTCTCTAAGTGGTTCAATAAAGAGAACATAACCGTGAAATCATGTTTTGAGTCTTGTGTGTAGTTAAAATTTCCACTCTGTGCCTTTTTGGATTATTCTTTAACCAGTTTTATATAACAATTTTCCAATATATTTAGAACTATTTGCTTCTATCATCCTGTTCCCCTTAACAGTTTATACCCCTGCCCCTTTCCCCCACAATACCCTCCAGGCTCTTGGAAAGGAAGGAACACACCTAATTCATTTTATATGCCCAGGTCTGGGAAAATGTCTAGAGAAGGGTTAACGCTTAACATATTTTATAGAATGAGTGAATTGCATTACTGTGTGCATCAACTTGTTTGGAATAATGACAAGAAGACTATCTCTTATTTCCTTATTCTACCTTTTTTTTTTTTGCTATACTGATTCAGTTACCTTGGCCTGAGAGCTTCCATAAAACAAAGGAAAACTTTTATATCTAAGTTCTCTTGCTGGATGCTTACCATCCAAATTTTATAGCACATATGCTAAATCAGAAAGTAAGACAATTACTGGCTGGTTTTTCTCACTTGTGGAATAGAAATAAAGAAAACAAATGGGCAAAACACAGCAAAAAGAACTCTCTGACTTTGTGAAATGAAAACTGTGGTGTTTACCAGAGGGGATGGGACAGGGAAGGGAGGGGACAGAGGTGGCAGGATGAGAGTGTTGGGGATGGGAGGGGAGCTCAGTGTTAGACTAGTGAAGCCTCTGCACACATTGAAGTGTGAAGCTGTCTTCCCAACTTACATATGTTTGTAAGCAAATGGCAGATCAATAACATTCTGGCAGGAAAAACATAAAGATCTGAATGTGGATTACTACAACCTTAGCCATCTCAGCAGCAGATAACGATTTTTCTGTAACTCCTTACGAGCTGTGGCAAAAGCAAGTTGCGTATGAGTGAGGGCATGGTGTGGTTGGCAGGGCTATCTGGCAGGCTGGGCATTTGCTGATGCTGCGGGATAGGTTATAAACTGGCAGAAATGGAGATCCCAGCTCCTGTAGCCGTTAGCACAGGCAGATGAGGTGATGTCGCTTACTTTCTGGGTACTATAGATGAGGTGCTTCTTGGACTGTGATGAAGTACAGAAAATGTCAAAACAAACTGAGAGTGACTTTAAGAACCTTGATTTGTGCTCCTTGAAGGTGCTTAGCATTTTATTGCATTGCACTTACCTATCTAAAAAATGGGTAAAGTAATGACTTGAATATTCTAAGGGTTGTGGAACTATTTGGAAATAAGTCCTTTACTTATACAGTGGCTGTGACTGAACCTGTCTCTTGAAGTTAAGCATCCTAAAGAATAAACAGTGAAGCCTACTCAGTAAATCAAGAAGCTTCCTATAAGATTTTCTTCAACTCCTCAGAAGATGTCATTAACAGAAAGAAAGGAAAGTCTTTTGGGGCCTGTTCTTCCTCTAAAAGGTGGTGACTTTGCTTATCTTTCACTGGAATAACAAACCATGTCTCCCCAAGGGGCAAGTTTACTCGCTTTAGTTAAATAAGTAAAGGTCCATACAGCTTTGCTTTGGTCACTCCAAAATTAGAAGGAGCAGGGAAGAGTTTGTGGGAAACTGAGAAGCAAGCTCAGTTTTCCATGAGCAAACCTTCCCTTAATCTCAGGGACTGTAATGTAGTAGGATGTTCTACTTGGGCCTCTCCTTCCCACCACCAGTTTCCATCTTAAGATATTTCTTCAGGTATTCTGAGCTGGGTTCTCATTCTGGTTTTACTTGTGCACATAGCAGAATGTTCTGGCAATTCCCATAGCTACTACTGGTATGACGGCTCCTGTGCAGTGACTGCTACTACTCACCTCCTCAACCACTGCTGCTCTGTTACTACCTCCCACCAGCAGGGCTCCTAGCAAGTCTTTACACAGCACCGATAACGTGCCACGTTTCAAGGTGCTGAGATTTGGATCTGACAGCTGCTATTTCCTGATGTCACCTTTCCCATCAGAATACATTAGCTCGGAGAAGAATCTGGGTCCAGGCCAGTGGTGTTGCTGGTGGGGTTTACATGCTTGGGACATGATTATGAGTCCCTTTTCCCAACCTCATGTTCAGTGAGATTGCATGATGGGTTGAAAGTGATCCCAGTGGGAGTATTTGCAACCTAGAAATCAGCAAAGTTCTGCACATATCAGGCTCCAGCCCCACTGGTTGTTAAATATTTACCAGCACTTTGCTGGTGCAAGCCCAGGCTGGTACCAAAGGAGGCATTGATATTTTCTCATCCTTTTACCTGCCTTGAATAAGAGCTGTGATTTACATCAAAAACCTAGATCTGACTCTGGAAGAATGCAGAGTGCAGTATCTGCAAACAAGGACCCCTGATACAATCAAGGTCATTTACATATCTATGTCAATCTGCAAAAGACAGGTTTTATCTTAATTTTATGAGAACATTACAGAAAACTTGAAAGACCATTTGGATATCAAGTATTATTTGTCACTCAGTATTCATAAAACCATTATAATAATGATACAGCCATAATGGTTTAAGAAAAAATCCAGCTTTGATTTCAAAAGGGGAAGTTAGTCTGAAGTTGATTGAAGGGGATTCCTTTCTTTTGACTTTGCTCTAGGCAATAAAATGAGACTAGTGTTGCCAGTGTGGGGGTGCTGGGGAGCTCCCCAGGGCAGGGCTTAGTCTAAGTGAAGATAGACGTGAGCTCTGCATTCACTGGCCTTCCATGCTGCTTTATCTTTCATGGTAATGTAACATTGTAAGAAATTTTAATATCGGGGTTACTGATTGAAATCAGAGTAAATGCTCTCACATAAATGTAAAATTCTTTTTTTTTTGTACTTCATAATTAAGATCTTCTAGTGAAATGAAAGAACAATTGATTTCTGCCTTTATTCTTACCAGATTTGGGTATTTAAAATATTTATCCAATGCCTGGGGCAATATGAAAAATGTGTCTTAGTTGGGTTTACATTTTAATTTTCTAGAATGAACTCATGAGGCACATTTATGTTTCTACTTCATATAAGCTGTACAGATTAATATAGTTGTTTGTAGGAATTTTGTAAACATCACGAGTAAAATTCTGCTAGCTTCTTGCCGCATGAAATAGTTTTCTGAAGTGGGCGAACTTCTTCATAGACAAGAGATTTTGGAAATGTCTAATTTGTAACTAAAAGAACAAATATGGTCATGATTCTTCATAAAGCTAATTCACTTTAATGCATTAAATTGCCACTCCTAATATGGTCTTCAGGTGTAAAAGATAAAGCAGTTGAGAGGCCAGAGAACATTTATTGAGCACTTACTGAGTGAGAGATACTCTCCTAAGTACTTGATGTACCTTATCTCATTTAATCCTCCCACTTGCCCTAGGAGATAAGCACAATCCTGATTCTAGTTTACAGATAAGGAGACTGCACTTTAAAGAGGCTAAGAAACTGGTTAAGGTCAGATTCTGAGAAGCAGTGGCAGGTCCAGCCTACAATCTGATACCCAGCACTGTGCGTTTAACTCCCTCCCGGAGTTGCAGGCTCCAGACACAACAGAGGGAGGGAAGATGCCTGAATTGATTTATCACAAACATGTGAGTCTGAAACGATTTTAGCATAATATGTAGAGTTTCTAGGAAAGAGCTCTTCTGTGTAATTTCATTAATTGAGATTAAATTCCTCAAAAGAGCATTGTGATTCTTGGCCCTGGTGTTAGGTAGGATGTTCCAAATACTGAAATATCAGGTCTCCTAATCATTGCTAGTCAACGACTGATGTGTGGAAATCATTGAACAAATCTAGCAGAGTCAATAATGCATCATGGACTTTCTGATCCCAAGCAGGCAGACAAGAGGACAACTCCTACTAGAAGGTGACTTGATGAATGTGACTGTGGCTTCACAAGGTACCCATTGGATCTTTTATTTTTCCAATAAATTTCTGGGGCCTCCCATGCTCCTAGTAGCTTAGCAGCTGGAAAGTCAATGTCTCCTTCAGCCTACTTCCCCCTTTATAGTGTTCTATAAAGACCTCAGCTCTGGGCCTCCCTGGTGGCACAGTGGGTTGAGTGCTGCACTGTGAAGCATCCACTGCACAGCAGTGTGAGTTCAATCCCCAGGCAGGGAGGGGACCCACATAGCACAGCAGACCTCTCCTGCTTTGCCTGCTGCTCCCCTCAGTAGTGCCTTTCCGTTGATCTGCCTGTTCTGTTCCCTGCTCTGTCTCTGGTGAATCCTCTTACCACCCCCTCCCCCGCCCTGTCCCTGATACCTTTGGCCTGTACAACCCCAGCTCTTATGTGCATAACAAAAAAACAAAACCTTAGCTCTGTCCAACTGAGAGTTGCAATCACTCAGGTCATGCTCACATACTCAGTTTCAGGTCTGGTTCCTGAGTACACAGCATTGGATCAGGTTGCTGGGCCCCAGGGGACTCCCCTCCTCAGTCCCACCCAGTTTCTAGGGAGCTGACTCTCCACCAGCATGCTTAGGCTCCAGGGCTGATCCCTGCATCAACTAGCTAAGACTCTTCTACTTTAAAGTTTCCCCTCCGGCCACATTTCATAAGACTAGATCTGTAAATTGAATCCCCTACTGCTGGACTCCACCCTTACTGTCTCAGTTATTTGGCTACCTGGTTCCTGTAAGAAAGGTCTAGATTTTGTACCAAGGTCAGAGGGCGGGAGGGGCAATACCATAGAAGAGGCTTGGGGTTTGGGTTTCATTCTATAAGCTCAAGGTGGAGACACCTGTAGAATCAGAACGCCAATGAAGAAATGGCATTTAGATCATTTAAACTGAAGTGATAAGCTGTCATCGCCAGTGGAAGATACGCCTTCCATGGACATGGAAAGAATAAAGTGGCTTAAGAAAATTAAAGTCGCATGTTAAACTTTTTCAGGTTATTGGAAAGAGTGGGGCTTAACCTACCTCCAGGTGACTTGCTTATTACATGAAAATATAAAGAAATATGGCAGAACACTGTCTCCATTAGCTGATGTACAAGTAGTGCAGACAAGTCTCCCGGGGCAAATGTTGGAAGTGTTACAAGTTCCCCTAAAATGACCACAGCACAGTTATTCTTCCTATTCCTTCCTCTGCTCCCAAGCAGCCCTGCCTCTGCTCTCCTTTCTGTTGGTTCCTGGATTCCACTGGCTGAGACCTTCTGATTACTTTTTCTCCTTTCTCTCTTTTAGTTCGCCTCTCTATTCTCTAGCTCGGGAGTCACTAAAGTTTGTTTTCTAAGAACGACAGAGTATATTTTAAACTTTGTGGGCCATATGATCTGTTGCAACTACCTACCTCTTCCACTGTAGCACAAACACTGCCACAGACAACACGTAAACCAGTGAGTATGACCGTGTTCCCACAAACCTTACCTAGGAATACTGAAATTTGAAGTTCAAGTTGAAGATAGCTTTTCTATTTTTTTTTAAAAATATAAAACCCAGTCTTAGCTCAGAGGCCACTGAAGAATAGATGGCGTGGTTGGCTATGACTCAAAAGCTGTAGTTCACCCTTGGTCTAAAGTCTTCCTTGATTCACTTCCATATTCTCTGAGAGGATATTTGTTGGTTTTTAACTAGAGGTCATGTTTAGGGTCATGGTCTCTGAAGCTGTATGGCTTGAGTCTGAATTCCAGATATCAGCATCTAATAACCGCATAAATTAAACCATGTCACAAAAATTTCTGGATTTCCTTCTTTTGTAAAATGAAGGTATGTGAATACCTAATTCCATGGGCTGGTGACTTGTTCAAAAATAATACAGGGGTGTAAAAGAACTTAGCTCAGAATTTGACACATAATAAACACTCAACAGGTCTTCGCTGTGACAACAGTGACGAGATAGGGTCAACGGATGCAAAGTAGGTTAGGAAGAAAGAACCATAATTTATTATGTTAATCACTATAGGATCTGGTATTAGGCACTTAATAAGTATATGCTGAATGATCCTAGATTATTAGTACTCTCAATTGTGAGTACGGCAGCGAAAAAACCTGCTAGATATTTTTACGTTATTTTTCTCTCAAAATGAGTCACTCAAGTCACCGTGACTAATATATTTAGTCATGACTAAGCTGTCTGTAGTCAGGACTAACATTATAGATCATCTCATGCAATAAGGAGGAAAGAAACACTTGAGAGAACAGAACCCAGTGATCAAGAGGAGGAGCAGAGCTGTTGACACTGTGATAAAGAAGTTGTTTTAGGAAGACGAAAAGTAACCAGGAAACAGAAAACTGGTCTAGGGCTTCTCAGTTCTAAAATCTATTATTTTTTTTTTTTTTGGTAAAGTAAAAGAGAGTCATAGACATGGCTCCATAAGTTACTATAAGGCGACCCCACCCAGGTTAAGAAAGAAATAGAACCTTGTCAGTTACCTGGAAGTCTTTGCCATGGGACTTGTCCCAGTCACAGCCCCTCCCTCCTGCCATAAATATCACCATGACACACAGAGTAATCTCTTCTTTGTGTTTTTTAAATAGCTTCATCATATACACACTGAAAAATTACAGCCTAGTCTTGCTCACTAAAAAATGTTATGTCTTTAAAATCTCAATCTATAGGTTTTTCCCAAGTTCCTTTCATTTCCTCACATTTATTAAAGAATTTGGGCTGTTTAACCTGCAGAGTTTCCTATCAGCATTTTGCTGATTTGATAGCTTTGATGCAGTTCAACATGTTCCTCTGTATTTTGAATTTCCTGCAAGTTGGCAGCTAAATTCGAAAGCTGGATCAGACCCAGGTTCGATTCTTTTGGCAGGACTAAAGGTGTCTTTATATACTCCAGGGTTCTTTCTGGGTTAGCCATCATTTCCATAATGGATTTTGGCAAGAGGCTATGACACGAACAATATCTGTTTCTCTCACCTTTTATCATTTTAACCCATCATTGACACTAAATGTCCATATAGACATATTCATGAGAGCTGAAAAACAGTGATGTTCTATTGTTTCTTTTCATCTGTTAGTTGGAATACTTATACAAGATAGACACCTGCCTTCATCTACACTTTGGCACTCATTGGACTCTTCCTTTATTCGCCAGCATTCTAGATGATGAATTAGCTCCTTATCCTGTGAGAGTGACGGACGTTTTTCTTTAACAAAAGTAATTGGGAACTTATGAATTCCTAATTGTATGGTTTTAAATTCACTGCGGTGATTACCATTATTGAGGTTCAATTTGTTCAATTATTGTTCAATAAGAAGCCCAGATACACCAGGCTACTGGGCTCCACTCGTTGGCTTGCAAGTTCCTCTAAATCCTTCTGCCATGGCTTCGCAGTCACTGGTAGCTCTCCTTGCTCTCCTCCTGTGATGTTCAATGTTCCAGGTGCATCTTGGCCCAGACCTGGAATTAACCATTTCTTTAAGAAACTGTAGTTCCTTTCTCTTACACTGCTGGTGGGAATGCAAGCTGGTCCAACCATTATGGAAAGCAGTATGGCGGTTCCTCAATCTACTAAGAATGGAACTTCCATAGGATCCAGCAATCCCACTCCTAGGAATACACCCAAAAGATACAAATACACTGATTCAAAAGAATACCTGCACCCCTATGTTGATAGCAGCACTCTCTACAATAGGTAAGACCTGGAAACAACCTAAATGCCCAAAAACAGATGATTGGATCGGGAAGCTGTGGTACATATGCATGATGGGATACTACTCAGCAACCAAAAAAGAAAAAACTAGACACATTCATAGGAACATGGATGGAACTGGAAGGGATTATGCTCAACGAAATAAGTCAGAAGGCAAAAGAAAAATACCAGATTGTTCCTCCCCTAGGAGGAATATAAGGGAACCAAATAAGGATCAAGGAAAGGAATAAGAACAACAACAATAATAATAATAACAATAAAGACACAAAAACCAAAAATGAAAAGACCAGGACAAATTGGGGACACTTGGTGGGGAGGGGGGAGAGGAAGGGTTGAGGGAAGATGGGAGCACGGGGAACTGGGGTGATGTGCACTGGTGATATGGTGATGGGGAATACATGGGGATTACAACTGATGTCAAATATAAATATAAAGGGAAAAATAGAATAATTAATAAATAAATAAATAAGAAATTGTAGTTCCTTTTGGTGGAAAATATATTAAAAGTCAAAGATTATTTACTAGGCCATACATTGCTACTAAGAAGATGACCGTTTTTATTTCATTTATGTGCACAGAGGTTGGAAATACATATACATAAACCTACAGGTAAAATATTTTGTGACTTTTTACTAATATTTTAAGTTTGAGACGACAGAGTTTTTATTTCATTTCTCTGTTAAACCAACATCTCTTTCTACCATAGCATCTATTAAGCTATATTCCTCTCTCTAATATTGATAGCTTCAGTGATGATGATTAAAAACATAGGAAATGACAGAATTATACACTCCCACAATTACACATTTGTTTTTATCTTACATCACACATACATGTCTCAAATAGTAATACAAACATCACTACCAATATGACTAGCAAGAACTTAAGTTTTATTTAAGTTTTTTTCCCCATTGTCTTCCTCCATTTTTAAAAAAGATTTATTTGTGCATACAATAACTAGGGTACAGGCCAGAGGTTGGGGGAGGGGGGAGAAGATTCACCAGAGACAGAGTGGGGAGCAGAACAGGAAAATCTACTAAAACACACTGCTGAGGGGAGCAGTGGGTGAGGCAGGAGAGGTCTGCTGCACCCTGTGGGTCACCTCCCCCACCAGGGATCGAACTCATATTCTAGTGGCTTTGGATGCTTCACAGTTTGGTGCTTAAGCCCCTGCACCACCAGGGAGGCCCTTCTCTCCATTTTTTAAGAGCCATCTATCTACATTGTCAGAACATAAAACCATTACATAATATACTCTCTGCCTTTTACCCTTCATTTCCTCTTACTTTTACAGGTAAATATATATTTAATGCTCACAACCAGTCCTTAAGTTAATGTCTCTCTAGATATAAGCCTATTCTCTCCACTAGCTTCTTCAGGAAGGGCTCCTGGGACCAATATTCCTTGAGTTCCTCCATGTTGATAACAGTTTAACTGTGCCCTTTATGCTTGAAAGTCAGTTTTGCTAGCTATCAAATCCTTGGCTCACACTTTCTTTCCTTCAATATTTTAAATATGTTACTCAATTATCTCCTGGCATAAAGAATTGCTGTTGAAAAGTCTGATGCTAATCTAATTTTCTTTTCCTTAGACATCATGACTATCATTTTCTAAGAGAACCAAAGGATTTTATTCATTATAGTGACAGACTAATAATTTTATGAAAAGATGTCTTGATGTTGCTCATTCTGAGTTCTTAGGAATGTAGTACACACTCTGAATATGCAGTTGAAATCATGAATTCTGAGGAGTTTTCTTTAATTATTCTATTTACTATTTATTCTGTATTCTTTTGGTTTTTCTTCTTTGGAAAATCCTACCAAACATTTGTCTCAAAATAGTAATATACATGTTTGATTCCATTCCTCTCCTTTCCTTCATTGTTAACTTTCTTTTGAATCCCTTCTATTTCTTAATTTCTTTTCAATGTTTAAAAACTCTTTTTCACTACCATTTTTCTTGAGACATTATAAGCACTGCTGTTCCTTCTGGTGTAGTTTTTCATTTCTAAAACAAATCCCACTTTACCTGATCATTCTTTTCTGAAGTTTGTCATCTCATTGTTGAGATTTCTTAATTCTGATCTGTCTTGGACTTTTAAGTATTGTACATTTCCCTAGTGTCTTCTAGCTTGTTTTGAAATAGTGGTTACAGTTATGATCTTTTTCTTTATTTTTTAAATTGAAGTCGCTAACATCACATGATATCATTGTATAAGTTTCAGTGTGTATCACTGAAAATGTTTACCTCTTTTTTGAGGACTTGTCTTTCTAGGGTGCTTTCCTTATCTGTTGGGGTGTTACTCTGTTATTTGTTTGCTTTTTCACAACTTTGCATAGGAGTTTACCTCCATACTCTTCTATTCTTCATCTCTATATGAAATTAGTTCCCCTGACCTTGAGACTATAACTGGAAGCTTTTCTAATTTCACAAAGCTCCCCCTTCTGTTGCTTTTCTGCAGTGTTCCTATGGCTGGCGCCGTGCTTGCTGGGAGTTCCCACTGTCTTCCCTCCTTTAGTGATTCTACACTTTCCCTTGACTTCATTTCTATTGCCCCATCCTGCCTGTTGTGTTACATCTCTAAGGTATGAAGTGAGGGCTATTAAAATATTTTATTTTCCCTAAAAGTGTATTTTTCTTCTGACTTTAAAAGTAATTTAAACAGGACCTCTCTGGTGGCATAGGGGATAAGTCTCAGTGCTATCACCAGTGTGGCCTGAGTTCGATCCCCAGCCAAGGAGCTGACCCACATGGTGCAGGAGACCTCTCTTGTCTCCCCGCTGCTCCCCTAAGCAGTGTGTTTCAGGAGATCCGTCTGTTTGCTCCCCACTCCATCTCTGGTATATCCTCTTACCCGATGTACCTCTGGCCTGTACCCCAGTTCTTGTATGCATAAATAAAAATAAATCTTTTTTAAAAAGTAATTTAAACATTCCCTGAGTCCCTAACAGGATTGGGAATCCAGACATGATGGTTTATTTATTTACTGGCATGAATTTTTTTCAGAGAATGTGGCTTCCAGGCCTCCCGGGTGGCACAGTGGGTTGAGCGCCGCACTGTGAAGCATCCGCAGCACAGCAGTGCAAGTTCAATCCCCAGCTAGGGAGGGGACCCACATGGCGCAGCGGACCTCACCTGCCTCGCCCGTTGCTCCCCTCAGCAGTGGATTTCAGTCCATCTGCCTGTTCTGCTTCCAACTCTGTCTCTAGTGAATCTTCTTATCTCCCGCTACTCTGGCCTATACCCCAGCTCTTGTACACATAAATAAATATATCTTTAAAAAAAACAAGAAAGTGGCTTCCCTATTTCAAAGAGTGTAATTAAGAGATGAGAGTGAGCTGGAAGTGAGAAAGAATTTTGAAGGTGGGATATTTGGGCAGAGACCAAGGTTCTGCGTATATAGGAGGCATTCTCAGGTAGGCATGGATGAACCAGAGACTTTACAAATGTTTGAGTTTGTAAATCATCAGTCAAAAGTCACACTGTTATGTACTTGAAAAGACTTTAAGGAGACCAGAAGGTATTTAAGCCTTAAGCCAATTTAAGCCTTAAGTTGTAGTGAGTTACAAAAACAATTATACTTTATATATTAGTAAATATTCTGTACCAATAGAAGATTGTGCAACCTCTCCTGGAGAGCTGAAATGGCACTAGCTTCAAACACCCGGAAGGTAGTAAAAGCCTCCTCACCGCAGAGGCACTGCTGCTCTTACACCTGCTCAAAAACACAGTATGTCTGTAACTCCATCAAGTGCCAGCCCAAATGACTGCTACATATAAACTTGTTATGGTCAGTCTCTTAAAGAACAAAATAGAGGGCCTCCCTGGTGGCACAGTGGGTTGAGTGCTGCACTGGGAAGCATCTGCTGCACAGCAGCACTAGTTCGATACCTGGCTAGGGAGGGGACCCACATGGCACAGCAGGCCTCTCCTGCATCACCTGCTGCTCCCCTCAGCAGTGTATTTTAGTCATTCTTCCTGTTTTGCTCCCCACTGTGTCTGGTGAATCCTCTCACCTCCTGCAACTCTGGCCTGTACCCAGCTCTTACATGCATAAATAAATAAATCTTTAAAAAAAGGACAAAATACAGCCTGATCAAGTTATTTTAGCACAAACTGCGTGGTGTTTATTGACCTATTGTCTCTCTACCTCAAGTCCAATCTTCCATACTTAGTGACACCCAGGCGGGAGACCTTCCCACATTTTCCCACACTCCCTTGCACTTGGCTTCCCTGAGCTTCTGCAAATGGTCAACAATAGAAAAGTAGGAAGATGGGAAAAATCCCTTGCTTTTCAGGCTCACACTCTGCTAGCACCAGCCCCATGGAAGAAGAAAAGCTCCAGCTCTAGCCTTGAGCTTCCATTGCAATGTGAACGCCAGCTCTGCCCTGTTCCTGGGCGGTACCATCGCCAGTCATGTGGTCAAAGCACCACTACCTCGGAGGCTTGAGGAGCTGGTGTATAGGGCTACGCATTCAGGCCCCAGCATGTGGAACCCCCACATCTGTCCTTTAGTTGCCCTCTCAGGCTTGTACGCAGCTATCTGCTGTTACTGCTACCCAGACAACCTCAATGCTACCCGGGCAACCTCAGTCCTAAGGGTTACAGTTATTTCTAGCAATAACCTCAGCATCCTTTTTGGTCTTTCACCTTCCAACTACTTGTTGGTATGAATTTTTTCAGTTGTAAATACTACAGTTTTTGTTTTCCTTCCTAGTTGTTTGAACTTGTTTTGCTGGTGATATTGTTCTTCTCAAGTTGGGGTGTCATACTTCCCAGGGAATCTGAGCTGGGATGTTGACTTTGAGGCTTGTACCTTGCCTAATGATGGAAATTATGTGTTTAAATTTTCTACATTCTGAACTCTGGTCAGCTGATAGGTGCTTCAAGAGAGCTTTTAAATACTTATATCTGAATGCTAATTTTTTTTATTACAAAAGGAAACAATAGTTTTGTAACTCAATATTGTTAAACCTCTAATATACTCAAACTTTCTTTTGAAGAAAATTAGGTAGAGGATAACAAAGCTATTTTAGAAGTAGGGCAAAGGGATTAGGAGATTAAAAACCTAAGGAAAGATTTAATAAATGGCTATTATTTCTCAACAAACACATAAAGGATGTTTAATACTAGAATTATGAATGATTTTATGGAAGATAATATTTTACTTATCTGTCTTGAGACATAACTGCATTTGTGCCACTAGTATGGAATGGATGATAGAAACCAATGTATTTGTTATCATGAAAGGTGTTAGGAAAATGAGGTAGTGAGAAACAATGGCTAACTCATTTTCTCAACACACACACTACATACATACACATACCTACAGATCCACAGATATATGTGTGTATTTGCTGTATCTGCCTGGGATGAGTTACTGGAGCCTATCAAGGGAATGGCATGACCTTCTAACCTCTGCATGGCTTTCTCAGGTTTAAGACTGTCCTCTGAAGAATTTATGATCTCTTTCACTTTACCCACTCCTAGTTCTTGTTTTGTTGGTGAAAAACATCACCACGGATCTTTATTCAGTTGGAGGGACTCCTAATTGATTTAACAAAAATGCATTTTGTCCCTGGTCACTAATTGACTGATGGAACAGCTGTTGGTCTGACAAAAACCAGGCTGGAGAGCAGAGACCACTATGGCGTGGTCTGTTGCTAAATATTATTGCTTGATCTTGTACACTGAAAGAGCCTCCTCACTTTCATATGTTCTCAGAGACTGGGGTACAGTTTTCTTTAAAATTATTTCTCACTGTCTTTATTTATTCATTTATTTTTTCTGTCTTTAAAATAATGTTGCTCTAGCAAGCACTGGGTGAAAGTGTATGACCATAGCACATTACATAAAACATTTTAAGTTTATTGTCATTGAACAGTTCTAAGAGTTTAAAACCATAAGCCTGATCATCAAATAAATAATTCTTCAGATATGCAAAGTCCTATAGTCTAATGAGATTTCAACTAGTGAAAAGGAAGTAATTTTTCTTGTAGCCCAGAATCAGATAGACTGTCAATATTGCTTATATATATGTACATATATATATAGCAGAACAGTAAAATGATTAAACTGTACTACGAAGTAATAAACTGTGTCTTTTCCTCAAATATAGCTAATACTTGTAGCATTGACTTATATTTGGTAACATTGACTAATAATCCTTGATGATCAGAGTGAGTCTAGATAAGTAGAAAAATGCAATACAGATTTATGAAAATAAAATCTCGTGTAAAAATGATATCAAATTTAAGTGGACAATTGTAAAGTAAGCAAATGTTATATGAATTTTGGACATCAAGAAATGAACTGAAACCAGACTTAAGCATCCTGACATAGACAGGTCGCTAGGTCTATGCTGAAGCTGTCCTAGTGGTAAGAAACAGAAACAAATTCCCTTCTGCAATACGAAGGAGAGTCTGAGAGTTTTTAACAAGTCAAGAAAGACTCAATAGGCATCAGCTTCTTGCAGATTTCAGTGACTAGCAGGGAACCCGGTCACTGCCGGTGTCTTAGCTGATCGCTGCTTGATTTCCAGCTCCCTTCCACGTTCCGGTGATTGTAGATGCAGAGATGCACGTTGAGGTAAGTCAGACTCATCTACAAGAGTCTATTTTTCTCCTAGGACTTTCTGTTGCCTAGTAAGCTGTGTGGGCCATGAGTCAGGAGATTTGATTTCAGCTCATGCATAGCCATGAGAGATAAAACTTTGGCAAAGTTTCGAAAGTCTCTGTGCCTAAGTGTACCTGTTTGTAAAAGGACTTGCTTTCTTCTTTTTTTTTTACATATTCAAGTGTGGTGGCTTTCAGAATCTTTAAATCATTGAATATGGTCATTGAAATGCATCCTTACAGAGAAGCTCAGTATATTACAAATCAAACACATTGCAGTGGACTGTCTCTGTTGACAGTAAGGGGGGGCACTGAGTGCCCTAAATAGTGTCCCCATCTCTTTATGTGCCTTCCTGTCTTCTGGTAGCTCTGGGGGTACCTACAGAAACCCCAGGGTAACAAGAGATATCTTTTGAAGACATAAGATCAGATGATCTCTATCTGCCTTCCAACTCTAAGATATACTTTTAATGTAAATTTCTTCTATGAGCTTGAAAACCTTACAGTTATTTTCATAGTCACACCATAAGTCACTTGTAAATACAAAGCTTATAGTATTCAATAGCTCCCATTATAGAAAAAGTCACTATATGTTTTTTCTGCATTTGTCATAAAATTATTTTTAGGAGTGTGTACTTATATATAAATCTTCAGACTTGGGTCTGTAACTGCAGGGGCTGGGGAGGGGACAATAAGGCATATGGGACAGCACAGGATCGGACATGCTGGTCTGCTCAGCTGCATTCATCAAGCATTTATGGAGTGCCTACTGTATGAAATCGCCATGCAAAACTGAACAGAAGCCTCCCCAGGATTACAAAGATGCATGCCAGACTCCATTCTCAACTTAGTTTTGAAACAGTCCCTGTCAGAAATCTTACTTTCTAAAGGTATTTTAAGTATTTCAAGTGTAAGGCGCCTGGGGACAAATTGGCTTCCAGCGCACAATCAATACATCGATAAATGAACGTCACGGAATAGGTTAAACGTCTTGTGGTCAAGGATGGGCAGTGCGGACCGGGAATCAAGTAAACCTGTCCCTGAATGGAGAGTGAATCTGTCCTTCCTGTTTATTAATGTCGATCCATCTATACTAATGGATTTAGCATGAAAGGAAGTAAGGTGGGGGTCGGGAAGCGAGTCACTAAATCTCAGACTTCCATCCTTCATTAATATTAATGCTGTCTTCAACCAGTACATGTTGGCACAACATCGTCTAAAAGCTTAATACAAGAAAAATAGTTCCGATGCTTCCTTATATATTCATTGGCATCAAGCACCAAATGGTCTCAAAGAACATCGTGGACCTTCATCTTTATCCAAAGAAGAGGAGTTTCCCCACGTTGGAGTCGGTCCAGCTGTGATTTTATTACTCCCTTCCCCCACTATTGTATGACTTTAATTTGTAAACAAATTCCCCATTTATTGGCCGACAAGAACCCCAAGTGAAGAAGACTTAGTTTCTAGAAACCAAATTACTTTGTAAATGAGCATAAAATAGGCATTTGTTTTCATCAGCAACTTGTCATTCACACTCTTTGAATTCAGTGAGGGAAGCCGAAATCCTGGTGCCGGTGAACACCTGTCAACCCCTAGACAGGAGGGAATTCAGAATGTGCGTGAGTGATCAGCTGATGTGATTGATGATGGGTTATCGAAATCTGTTCAGACTCTCTTTGTGAAACATAGGTTAAAGAAAAAAAAATCTGTTCTATTTCTTCTTTGAGCCAAAAACACTTTGGTAGGATTCACAACATTAGAACAATCTTAGAAATAAAAGCTCAAGGTCCACAGAGGTTAAATGACTTGTTCAAAAATACTCCATGAGTAATTGGCAAAGTTGTTCCAAGATCGTCTGCTTCTCAGTGTGGTATTCTTTACATTCAGATGTTTTGTAAATTCCCCAGAGCCATAATCTGTGATTTAGAGACCCATTTTATCTCTGAGAGCTCCCGAACCAAAAAGCAAAGAAAACACTAAGCAGGTTTTGCAACTATAACCTAATTCTGCAGTAGTTGACTGCTGCATCTTACTTACAATCTGCCGCTCAATCTTCCTTACTCAAAAGTAGACTCCAACATAGAGATGCCAGAAATAAAGAAAAAACTAAGAGGAAACACTTTCCAATAAAAAAGACCATAAAATGAATTGAAAGAAAACTAATGAATGTATTTCAGACTCCCCTCTAATCTTTCTCAGTCACCACTGGATTTCCTGTGTTCTCATGCAATATTAAAAGGTTCATCTATGATGGCAGGTAAACAAATGCATCAAGAAGAGACATGGAAGGGAGCACATTATCTTTTTTTGTTTTAGTATTATGAAATTTTTAGAATTTGCAGATGCTAACCCTTGGTGATGGGGAGCTGCTTTCTTTGGGGTCGGGGTGTGAAGGTGATCTGGGAGCTGTGTCACTTGTGTGTGGGTCTCTATGTGATTTTCGGGTAAGCTTCTCTGAGACACCTGAGCCTGGGTCACGGTAGCTGGGAGGCAGGAGGCAACATATCTGGATATAGCTTCTTGCTCTCAGTTCCATTTTAAAGTCTAACATTCACATCTAAGTATTTCCCCCAAAGAAGCAACACCCCCGCCCAACCTTCTAGCTTTGAAGTCCAACTAATTTGAAAGACAGGTCACTATTTATTTACATCTACACATGCTGTTAACACTTACAAGCTACTATTTAGATCACACATTGTAACTAGAATAATTCCTCAAAGTGAAAAGGAAAAGTTTGCTAAATATGACAGAAGTTAAAAAGGGTTGGTGGATGATTTTCAAGATCCATATTTCTTTGTACTTTTAGGAGATAAAAGCAAGCAAAGCATAAAAAGAGAAATGGTTTTTAATACTAAGTAGAAAACTGCAATATATGTATACAAAATAGATGCTTCCTTTGAATTAGTATTTACATGTTTTGTAAGCACAAGTAATATATGTTTTTCATTATTTTAGTAAAATTAAAGAATGGGCATCCAGCTATCTTTAAATTTTCATATTGCTCATGCTAGTTTAGGCGTGCCAGATCATTTTGGTATAATAAATTCCTACATGGGTTTTGCACGGATACTAAAAGACATCGTAATATTTTTTCTTAGATGTGAATTGAAGAAAAAATATTAATAGATCATTACATGTTTATGTTAGCCATTATTAGAATTTACTAATGAGGAATCTGACATGCTATTTCCTATTGCTTTAATATGTTATATCTTATAAAATGTTCTTCTACATGATAGGCATTAATTGCGTAAAGTGAAAAAAAAATTTCTTTGCCACATCTTGTGATTTATGGGCCTGTCTTTAGTGACTAGGTGTGGGAGAACTTTGGCTTTTGTGGCTTTGTGGGGGAAAAGGATGTGTGAAAAGTTGAGGAAGCCCAATTAGAAAAAGGCACTGAGAAAAATTTTAAAAAGCCTACCCTGCTGAGAGGCAGGCATTTTTTCTGGATGACAAATGTCTGGAGTTCTCAGTTCTACAAAAAAAGAGGGCTCACCCCTGGCCTCTTCTCCCTTTGTCATGTAGGTAACCTAAGCTGTGGAAAAGGAGACCATCTGGAAAGAACGCTGTGGTTTCACAGAGCCAACATTATTCTCGACCTCCCCTTCCTCTTCCTCTTTCTTTATGGACGGCAGTATTCACATGACAGATTTTGGAAAGTTGTGTGAGGAGACAGATCCTCAGGCAGTTCCCAGTAGGTTGGCTGGTTCTTTGCCTTTTGCTACAAGGTAAAGGAGACTCTGAGGCTTTGTGAACGACTGAGCTTCAAGAAGGTGCTTCCCTTCTACTCAGTCTTAAGTGAGGAATTTATGGGATTCTGCCATTGTTGTAGGTAAGTCAGACATAAATGTCTTGTGATTCACATGGGAACGATTTTTGTGGTTGTGTATTGACAGACGTCCTGTCAGGACACCATGTGTCTCAGCTAGCTTGGTCAACTGACAAATTCTTCACCAGTTTTCCTTGTAAATGAGAAATTAAGTGCATTCCTCCCCTGATTAATGATGCATTCTACTTACACTCTGTCACCATATCACTTCACCTGAGTTGTCACCTGAAAAGGCATCCTTTCTAATTGTTTCAGGTAAAAGAATAAGGTTTATTGAGGAGAAAATACAGAAGTTTTGCAGCTGACGTAATCTAAAAGAGGTGTGCTTTTAATCAGTTAATAGGCGTGGAAAACCATCTTGAGAAATAAAACTATGAGGGAGTCCTAGTGATTTTAAAAGGCATCTCCTTGACAGGAATCCAGTGAAGGCTATTTCTAAAAATCTAATCTGAAGGCAAAACAGATTTGTTAGTGTGATTATTAAAACAATTGCCACCTTCTGGTATAAAGAGATGTCAACTGCGAACAATTGAGGGGTGCCCTTTGCTTTGGTACAGTCGAGCCCTCAAAGCTACCGTGAAATAGGATTGGACGGACCTTTCATTTCCTATGAGAATTAATTCTCTAAATGCAGTGGAGAGGAGGCAGCTTATATCCCCCCCCTGCAGCAAGCAGCTAGAAACCAGTCTGCGGGAGGCCATATTTTTTCTTATTCATTTCTTAGTGTATGCATGCATATGTTACCAAGTATCGTGGCGATTAATTTATTCCTCACATATTGTTCCCCCAGAAAAAAAAATGGTTGTATTTCCCAAAGGTTTTGGGACTTTAAAAAAATTCCAGTTCTACACCTAAGTTGTTTTTGAAGGACTGAATTAAAAGCTACATTTCTTCAACAGCACACCTGGCTGCTTTGGCATGCATTCTCCTTGGGGGAGTGTGGCTGAATCCTGTGAGCACCCCTGGAAAGAGCCCCTGGCAGACCTGCGTTATGAAGACTTGATGCTGTTCTTAACAAAGTTTGGTAGCCGTAAGGAAAGAAAGGCCGCATCTATCCAATTACTACATACCCTGCACTGTGAATTAAGAGGACTTTGAAAGTACCAATTCTATAGTTTAGGATCTTGCATTTAAGCATTTAATGGCCTTCCAGGAGGTCAAGTAAAGAAACCAGCATTAATGATGTGATTTCTGCATGTAAGTGTCTGTCCTTTCAAACACAACATTATCCTTTCTGTAAACAATGCCATTACTTTTAAAGATTGTGTACATTGACCCCTTCTTAGCTTCTACAGTGGATAAAACAAATACAAGACTAAAAAAAAATCAAAAAAATCAAAGATTAGGTGATCAATAACACATTTCTTCTCCATCAGATTATTTTTTCCATGTACAAAATTCCTGTTTGATTTTTCAATTATTCAAAATGTCAGAATGATAGATAAAGGGAGTAACCAACTAACTAGGGAAATCTCTGTCTAATAATATTCAATATAAAGATTCAGAATGATGCTTTGTGATGGATTAAACTTTCTCCTGTTCTGCCTCATTAGGGTTCTCCCAATTTTACCTACTTCAAGCCTATTACTTAATATATATCTAACAGTAAAATTGCATAAATGTTCACTAGTACAATAAGAGCTAAATGCACAGTTTCAGATAATTTAATTAAGTTGTAGGTCTTCTAATATAATTCCATAAGTATGTGAACTTTTAACTTGTGTTAACTCAATTTCCTTATGCTTTCATTTACCATTTGTTGGGGACATTACAGTGATTAGCCAAAGTCCTTCCAGCTCCTAATGTTCTCCATAAATTTTGATTTAAATTGACTGTCACTTTCTCACTATAATAAAGTAGATATTTGACATCTCAAAAAAGAGACCTGGTCTAGCATATTACACTGTCAAGAAGTGAAGCTTTCTCCATTGCATAAAATCTACAAAAAAAATCACACTTTAATAAAGGGCATTGAGATCAGTCAAAATCAAGTGGATTGAATAACACATATGCATAGATATGTTTATATTTTGGAATTTCTTGAACACAACAGGTTCTTCTATGACCTTCTATGATGTTGAAAACACACATGATATCACATCACCATCTAATTGCGTATTTGGTGGCTGGCAGTGTTTAGTTGTAGAGTGTGTCTACATTCACAATCCTGCTGTATTAATACAGAAAAGTAGCTGCATTTTACACAGTTGAAGTGAAGTAGAATCAGCCAAAGGGGCCAGATTCAGATGC
The DNA here is from genome assembly GCA_019455555.1 of Galemys pyrenaicus. Taxonomy (NCBI): domain Eukaryota; kingdom Metazoa; phylum Chordata; class Mammalia; order Eulipotyphla; family Talpidae; genus Galemys; species Galemys pyrenaicus. The sequence continues at coordinate 9,135,727 of JAGFMF010012288.1, read as the reverse complement.
CACCTGTATACTTTCTCAGTTCAGATAACTAAAGGAGAGAATTGTGCCACACTGCTTTAAAAATTTTCAGTGAGTACATTTATTTTTGAACAAAGCCTCCCAACCCTGTAGGGGAAGTTATGTTCTCACAAAGATATATCTACCCCAAACTCTCTTTAGTCTCAACAAAATGACTCAGTCAAGATGGCGCTGTTGCCAGTGGCCATCCTTGAAGTTATCTGGGCAGCCCCAAACTAGATGCCTCTGTTCAGTCTCCAAACCCAAATATTCCTGAATTCAAAACGTTCCCCAAATATTCCTGAATCCAAAACGTTCAGGCATGGTGACAGGTACTTTTTCCAAGTTGAGTGCTGGAATTTCTTCACTGACTAGAACCACAGGATGTCAGCTCTCCTTAAAAGTATCAGGGAAGCTAGAGGGTAACTAACTGCATGCCCCCGGGCAGGGACTGACAGCCCCTTGGCTAAAACACTGCCCTGATGGTTTCCCATAACCCACTGCTTTTATGACTTGTTGGGCATGGTCTCCATTAGAGACAGCCTCCTGTAAAGCACATTCTGTCCACACAACTTAGCACTTCACTGTACATACTCCCTGGCACCTATTCAAGGTGGGTATTACTTTAAGTAATTATAAGTTTAACCAATGTTTATTGGGAGCTTACTATATGCTCAGCAGTGTGCATTTTTTTCATCTATTCTACAACTCAAGAGTTAACACCTCTGAGGATCGTGTTTTATAAATGGGACACCAGAGGCACAGTGCAGTTAATTAAATTATCAAATGTAGCACAGCAAAGCAGGACAGTTTTGGAGTCAGTGTTCTCATCTTTCATACTAAATGTTCCTGTTTCACTTTCTGGATATTATTATGTGCATATCTATGAAATTTGAACGCTACCTCTTAAGTTATATGATTTCTTGTAAAACAACTCAGCACAATGATAAGAAATCAAAAAAATATATAGCTGATCCAAAGGAAGAAAAAATGTTACTAATTTCATTACTTAGAGATGATGATGACTTTTAGTATTTTATAGCTTTCCTTTTCTATACCCAGGTTAAAAATAAAAAATTATACCGAGAATGTTCTTTTATAATCTACTATTTGATTGAATGATTACAAACATTTTTCCACATCTTGAAAAATATTTCTATAGTTTCTTTTCTAGTAAGTATGCTTTTGAGAAAAGTTAAGGTACAACATTTTACAGCTGTGAGTATCAACGTGAATTTCACATTTGGCCTCAGGTGAAATGATTGCCATGTCCTTATTTCTAGAGTTTTCAAGTGGGGTGTTTTAAAAAGGGGGGAGGGATGGCAGTATTTCCAGAATACATGCCCTGCAGGCACACACAGGAAGATTTGCTATTCAAGCTGTATTTTTCTTCTTCGCTATCTAGATGTGGTGAAGTTAAGAGTGGAGCTTATATCGAATGGCTTCGTAAGTGGGCGCTTCTAGGTAAAGGGGTAAGATAGTGGGTTACCAATGAAGTAGTGGACATTCTTGGGAGCAAGGGGCCAAGGATGACCTTTTGTAGAGAGGCTTTGTCAGCTGAGCTTCTTTTGCTTCCCACCCTAACTGTGTCTGGGGGTGGGGGAAAGTGACGTCTTCACCAAGGTCCCTGGTCACGTGCAGTCAGATGAACTGAAAGGTCTCAGGGAACGAATCCAAGATTTCCTTTTCAGGAGCATGTGCTGCCCAGAGGAATGACTGATGAAGATTCACCCAGCACAGTTACCGAACAACCATTTCAACATCTCATTTAAAACTGCAGTGAGTTAAGGTGGCTCTTGAATTATGTATTAAACTTAGTCTCTAAATATAGCTTTAGTTGAGTATTTCAGCTCAAAGTCTCCAAAACATCAGCGCCCACAAATTCTCTCTTCTTTGTTGATCTGGCTGTCACTTCCTGTTATGTTTTGCTCTTAAAACTGGATAATGAACACCTATTTACACACACTTGTAACTGGATAATGAACCTTTGGTATTCAACCAATCTCTGCTGCCTTACTCTGCAATCTTTGTCTTGAGTCAATGAAAGCTGCCAAGAGCTTCAATTTTCTTCAAGGTATAGGAACTCTGTCTAGTTTTGATGGAAGCACAAACTGGTACTCATTGTCCAGTAGGGAACACTTACTCTATCAGCCTTTCTCTGGCATCAAAGCATCAGTTATACTCACTAATAATCGCTAATGGAAGTTGTGCTCACTGCAATCTTCAGATTCATCAAGATCAGTGTTTAAAATACTCCCTGGGGACTTAGCTGCTGGTGCCAAGAGTAGCTCTTGGCGCCTGAATCTTTTTAAACTCTATCCTCCCTTCAGCACCACCTTCCGATTCCTGCCCGCCCCCACCCTTTCTTTCACCCATTTCTACAACAAATAATGAAGATCAACCAAGTTGCTGTACCAGCTGACTCCTGAAATACCTACAGAATCTATTTCTGCTCTTCCACTTCCACTGCTCATCACCACCTGGCTCAGCCCTCATCTATTACTGAGTTTCTACAACAGCGGAGCAACTGGTCTCCCCACCTTGGTGCTGGTTCTACTCAAATCAGTTATCCACCATGATCAGAGTGACTTTGAAAATATAAATGTGATCATGCCAAAATCTTTATCAATAGGACAGACAGACATACCAGTTCGCTGGAATTGTACCTATCTTTGCTTATTGTAATGATGAGTAAAAGCCTCTTACTCTCAAGAGTGTCCTGCTTTAGAGTATGAGTTGTGAGGTCACATCAACTATGAGGTCACACCTCAAGCTGGCCTCTGGCTACCTCTGGCTATCTTGTTCCTGCAGTCTCTGAGGTAACCTTGTTTCCTTTGACTCAGGAATACTGTTCATGCTGCTTCCTCTTTCTAGAGTGTTTTTCAATCCTTCTTTGCTTTTATCTAATTTCGACTCGTTCTTCAGTTCCCACTGGAAGCAAGCTCCATGAAGGCAAGAACTTCTCTCTGGCTCACTCTTGAATTCCAACTATATAGAATCATGGCTCATGCCTAGTAAGCACTGAATAAATGTTGCTTGACTAAGTGGACGCTGACTCAAGCCTTACTTCCTACCTACCTTCTTCGTCTATCCCAAGATATATTTAATTTCTTCATGAAATGCTATTATAAACTATGTACTTTCTTTCAGTGCATTTAAGTTATTTCATTCATTAGTTCCATAGCCTTTGATGGGAAAGCAGATCCTTTCTATTTTCTTTATTTTTGTGTCTGTATCATTTACTGTATTGGCTTAGAAATGTGTGTTGCGGATACATGAACGGATGCTAGGATAACTGCACATCAGACATTCTTTTTAGCTGTCATAAGGAAAATGAGATGTGGTCTCATTTGTTCTAGAAGACGAAAAATACACAAGTAATTGATGAACTAAGATGGAGTAACTCAGAATTTTAGAACAAAACACCCAAGGCATCATACAGATTGACCCTAACTCATCATAACAGTATTAAGTTTACTCCCATACAATGCGCATGATGGTCACATGAGATGCCTGGATACCAACCAGTACCCAGGGATATCAGAGATTAGAAAGACTGCCCTGATCCTGAGTGTCAAGAAAAGATTACAGAAGAAGCAAACTTGCATGAGTTCTGAAGGCTTCAGTTTCTAACAAATATCTATTCAATACCCATTAGATACTAATGTAGGGAACAAAGAAAAGAAGTAACCCTTTACCCCTCTGGGATCTTCTTGGACTTGTTCAGCAATGAAATTAATAGCAGACAGATTAGTAGGAGAAAAACCGAGAATCTGACACAGACAATCTACATGGATGTGGATTCTAAAGCCAGTGGAGTCACATAGGGGTATAAACCCTGAGCTAAATAGATAGAGGTCTACCTGGCAGCTCTGGGGGCGTGTCATTTCAAGGCAGTAATAGATTGGAACTAAGATGTGTTGAGTGGAGTTGGCACTTCACATGCTTTTCCATCATGTAACATGATCCCTGTGGGCACTGGCATGGATGGCCTGGTCTGCCATCATCTCACATCAAGTCTTAAAAGGTCTGTAGTAGGAATGGAGCCAACCTTTCCTTTCCTGCCCTGAACTCTTATCAACTGACTGTTCTTTTCAAAACTTTCTGAAGATCCAGCTCTTCATTTTTACACTGGGGATTTTGTGTGTGTGTGTGTGTTTTAGACTCTTAATTGGAGTATAATAGGATGTGTAGGTGAACATCTGCCTTGAGGTCAAGACCTCTGATTTAATTCCACTGTGGCATATCTTTCTCATTAATTTCTCACAGAACCCACCTTACCTACAAACCAAACATTCTGAACTCTCCTCCCCTCTCCTAATATTGTATTTTCCATCTATTCTTTCTTGCTTCAGTCACCACAGCAGCTTTTGTTTCTGCCTTTTCAGTGTTGTTTTATTTTTAATTCTTCTTCAAACAGAAACTGCTTCTACAAAGTCTATTTTTTTTTTCTAAAGAGGGTAGCTTTTGCTCCATTCCCAAGAGGATTCTTTGAATTCCTCCAAGTCATGCTTTTCTCCCTTTGCCTGACTGTTAAAAATAGGCTGCAGTGCTTTTCACTGTAACTCTTGATGATATGTGGTTCTAAGGGATGGGAGTGCTATAAAATGGCAGTTACTCTGTTTGTCCTCCTGCTGAGCTGGGGTGCTTCCCCATTACCCCTCCCTGAGACACTGAACCTACTGCTGATGTGCTTTTCCAGAAGTGGGGAGCAGACCCCACTGTGGATTCTGCTGAGCAAACATCACAGAAACATGTCTATGTGGAAAGCCTGGTTGTGATCTGGTGATGTGTTTTATGCGTTGAGAAAAATGATTTAGTCCTTGAAAAGCAGTTTACGCCAGGATTCTGTGTCAAAAGCAGGCTATAAGAGAGTTGGGACCCTGCCAGAAGACTTAATTTTTAGTATTTTATTTAAAATATGCCTATTACAGCATTTCTGGGCTATTGGGTATCAAAAACTTAGGGCAAGGTCTTATCCTAGTTGGAAAAGAAGAGCAACAAAATTAATTCTGTAAGCCTGGCTTTCCCTGCCTTGTCTGCAAGGGTGAAGGGGTTAAAACAGAGGAAGGTGAGGGCTCTGTGAGTTAAGAGCTGGGGGGCGGGGCTGTGCCTCTCCAAAGGGAATCTAGGTTTTCATAGTGCCTGAGTCAACTGCATGGGCCAAGAAACTGCTGAAAGACCCAATTTCTCCCTGGGGTCAGGGCTGAGATGGGGCAGGACTGAGTGATTACACAGAAAGTCTGTGTGAGGGAGTGAAAAAAGTGTATGCTCCGACTTCAGACAAAGGTCTCCATTTGGTTGCTTCAGCTCCATGGCTGTTTACTCGGTGTCTCTGCCTTTTGGCTTCCTCTTCTGCTGAACGAGACTGATGCCTCTTGCTTTCGCCCAAGCTAGCCCCCTGAAGAGAACACCACAGACTAGGAAGAATTTGCTTTCTCACAGGTCTGGAGTCTGGAAGGTCAAGCTCAAGGACTTGTCAAGCTGGCTTTCTGGGGACCTTGTAGACGGCCATTCCTCACAGTGTCCTCATGCATGTCCTTTGCTCTGTGTGTGCATGGGGAGAGGGCCCTTTGTTGTCCTTCCCGCTCCTTAAGAGGACAGCAGTTCTGTGGAATCAGGACCCCGCTCGGATGGCCTGATCTACTCTTGAAGACCTCTGGAAAGACCCCGTTTCCAAATACAGTTGTGTTACGACTTCATGTAAATTGGGGCGACACAATTTAGCCCTGATCCCTACCTCAGAGCGTGAAGATGAGCTGGAGTAAGGAGACATGGCATACACAAGACACGTGACAAGGCTCTGGGCCCTCTGCAGAGCCTGGTCCAGAAGCACACCTGCCACCCAAGGACACGCTCCCTGCAGAAAGACCCTGTCTTTCCATGGCTATGAAAAGGAAAACCATCAAGTGGCCATTGATGCAACTGAAGTTTTCTCTGTAAAATACCTGACTGTGCTGAGAGTAGGGTGTGTATTTCTTTAATATTGCTTCCTTTTTGATTATACATTTATTTGGTTTCTAGACTTAGTTTTGTTTTCTAGGTTAAGAAAAATTGATTGGGTAGAGGGATGTTGCCCATCGTCTACACACACTTCACAGTAAGCATCACTTGCTTCTCCAACCAGCAGAAGTAGTGCTCTATAAGTGGCCGACTCACAGTGCGTCATGCCATTAGAATGTGACCCAGATCATAGCTCATCTGAGGCCTGTTATTCGATTTCATGAACAATGTCTATGCTGTTGCTTCTAAGCATGATCTTTCTGCTAGTCTTCTATCTGTCTGTCTGTCTGTCTATCCATCCATTCACCCTAGATGGACTTGAAATGTACCCCAGAGACAGTTAAATGGTAAGGACTATGTTCAGAAGAAGAGCATCATCACGACAAGACAAGTGGGTAGCCAGAAATGCCTTCTATTTATGGGTGATCAGACAAAATTACAGTATTCTTTTTTTTCCTGAAGTGCTGAATTGAGATCCTAATGAATAAGGACATTTCTCTGCAATGTGTTGACACTGGCTCAAATTATTGTTCTTTTGGCTTCCAAATGGTTTTTTAAAAAAAACTACTAAGTATGAATTTAGGTATCTGTACCTGTAACATGATATTAAGGAAGCCCTGAAGTGTAATGATCACCTTCCACAGAAAACTGATTAAGATTACAAATCAAGGTGCTTCCTCTGTAAGTCTAGAATAACGGGAATGGACAGAGAAGACTGAGACACACTTGGTTTCTGCAGTAAAAATGCAGGACAAGGCAGGGCCCAGGAGATAGCTGAGCAGCTATTAAGTTCCCATTTGGAGCTGCTTTGAATCTTTGTGGAGATAAATCAAGGAACTCCAACCTTCAGTCTGGATCTATTCATAGCCAGCAATGCGCCAGGCACTGAGTAAAGCTAGAACATCTTTTGAAAGTAATACAGACATCCATATAATATATCGGTATTCCTTGGGTAGTATGCTCTTCCTAGATCTGTATTTGTCTAGTTGTTTTTTTCTCTTGGGAGAAAAGGACCAGTAGCTTTGCCCAACTGAAGATTCAGTAGCCAGCTTTGAAAGCAGTCCATGTTTTAATGCAATGTTACTTCAATAAATCAATCAATAAAAAGAAAGTAGGTTATGAGATCTGGGTTTACAACACAAGAAAGCTAGAATACTGCCTGGACCAAAGCCAAAGGGCTGAGGTTCAAGTACTTGGTGGAAGCAGAGACCAAACCACTTGAACAAAAGCAACGAATGAAGATTTGTCTTGAAAGATGACAAGTGGATGCGGGAGGGATGTACAGAAACACTGGTGACCCCAAGTCACAGAGCGGGCATGGGTTGTGAATAATGGACCCGAGAGGGTAAGCAGAGTCTGACTTCCACAGAGTTCATGCCAGTGGTTGGAGTGAAGAGAAATAAGCATCATTTCTCAGACATTTTATCAACTTGAATTTGTCTCCATCTTCAGATCTCTGATTTTTGAATGACTGACTCATCATTCACTGCTTTAAAATACCTTGTTCATTCTATTACTGCTTATTTTGTGTGCACATGTATTCTTAATCTTCAACTCAATACTTTCTTTTTTAAGGCATTAGCTGAGGCTGTAGCACTATTTAGTACCAAGCCAAATAAGATGCTCTGCTTACGGACCGAGCATTTAGAGTCCAAGGCAGAAGCGGATATGAGCGTAACTGTAACAGGTCCCTCCTCTCAAGTATGAGCTCTGGGAAGCCTTATTCGGCATCCCAGGTTAAAGCCGATGATCCTCAGGCCCCACCCACAGCTGCAACCTGCCCTTCATACTGCTAGCCCAGCAATTCAACATGCAGAATTCTCGCAGCCCTTGACATGTTGGACCACATTCAGTTTCTGTATCTTTGTACAGTCTCTGGCCTCTACCTAGAAGCATTTTTAGCCTCTAGGCCTTCACAAAGTCTTACTCAATCTCCTCTGAAGTATGAGCTCTAGGAAGCCTTTTTGGCATCCTAGGTTAAAGTCGATGAAACCCTAGGCTGTATTACAATGCATCACAGTTATAGCGGTCCATAACTTGCTGTCTTCAGTGTCAAGAAGGGCCAGAAACTCTTCCTTTATCCGTAGCCCTAGCATGCAGGTACGGAGGTAGGAGGGCTTTCAAGCTTTCTGAGTAGGGAGGGCCACTATGACCTGATTCTCTGATCTTTCATGGCAGCAAGTGTGTGTGTGCGTGCGTGCGTGCTTGTGTGTGTGTGTAGCGTGTATGTATTTTCTGGAGGGATAGCCCCAGATTTGGAAATGGAAAGAAATAACTAACACTTTGTAGGTGTCATGCCTGGCAAAGTAATAGACTTTTTACAATAGGTTAAGTCTGAAAACAGAACAAGTGAAAAATATAGGGTACGTGTTTAAGCAGAGGGTTCCCAAAGGAGGCAAGAATGATGCCTGGCAGAGGGGGTAGGAGGAGGCGGCACTACTGAAAATTGGATTCTGATCTGTCCTTCCTGATCATCTCCTCCAATTTCAGTGAACAAGATAAAAGCTTGAGGATGAATGTACTGAAAATGGTTGAATTCATTTTATGACGTTAAGGTACAAAACAATGTAATATAACATCAAAATACTCTACAATGGAAAGCTGATATTATAATGCTGGAGATGAAATTGGAATAGTCAGCTCCCTATGAAACAAATTATACTTGTACTGCCTCACTTATTATTCTCTTCTTTCACACTTACCTCTGCAAATTCTTTAAATCCATTTTTACTCTGCCTATTACTAGGTCGATTACTGATATGGAACTAGTTGCTTTGTTTTATCACCTTTAACCCCACTCATGAAGCTTTGTTATTTTCATGCTTTTGCACTAAATTACAAATTGAGAAGATGCTCTAATTTTGCATTTTATTTTATGTTGTGATGCCTTTTTCTTTATCACACTCTGCTAATTTTCAAATCTGCTTTCCATGTGGAGGCTTGTATAAAATCTAACACCTATGAATTTATATGGATTTACAACATTGATTTCAGTATACTATAAGATGTCTATTTTGAATATGTGTACTCATAATGTGTATTATCAAGTTTTAATAGAAATCAATAATACATTTATTAAGCATTAACTACCAAAAATTCTTCATGTTTATAAATTACTACTCAAATATTTTGTACAATTCATTAAAATGCACCAGCAGAAATATACATTTATTTACAAACTTTTCGGGCAGATGTGTGGGTAAGAAAGACTTATTAACAAAATATTTTAGGGTAACTTAAAATAAAAAGGAAAGCAAGGTACATACTCTTATTTAAAACTCAATTAGATATTCTTTTGAGACTGTAACACTGGAAGCTGTTTTTCAACTAGAGAAAATATTGCCTCTTGATTTTTTTTCATTTACCAGTTGCATTTAGACAGTTTAATTGCTATAATGAAAACTTCCCTTAATTCTCATCTTTGGGACCAAAGACATTTAATGCTTAGTAGAAGCAATCTGGGTTTAAATAAGAAATGTGATTCATAATGAAACTCCACAAGGAGGTAGTGTTTATTTTTAAACTTTAAAAGGTTTTTTAAAGATTTTTAAAAAGTCTCTCTTCTCTCCTCGAGAATGAGAAGTTTCTTCTGAAAACCCAGTGTCATCCTCAAAGCCATATTTGTAGTGGTCGCAAAATGGGGTCTTTACTTTAAGTGAAAATAAATATGGATGCCTTTGCCCAGTTCACTTTCTCAGTGCCAGGTCCTTCAGAAAAGCATTTTTATTCTGCTAGCAGAGTTTGATATAGTGAACAGGACTTCTGGGGTGAGAATGAGGAACACCCAAGTCACCAGCGCTCCACTACCAACTACAAAAAAGTGGAGCCCTCTGAGATTCAATGTTTGTGCACTGTGGAAATGACAGAACTGACAATATCATGAATTGATATTGAGATGTCTCTGAATGAGAAGCTGAGCCTGGTGCCAGATGCAGAACATGCCCCAGAAATTGCCAGTTCCCTTTCCTGGCAGATACTTCCGTCTGCTAATGCAGTGTAAATACTTATGGCTGACATTATGGTGATAAAACCGAATAGAAAATAAACAAACAAACAAACAAACAAATAAATAAAGGCCTCCCAAGCCGTCCTAGACAAAGAAATCAGACTGTCAGTGAATGGTAGCACACACTTTTGAAGCATAATTAAAGCATGTGTAAAAGTAACTAGATTAAAATCACTCTACACTGCAGAGACCAGGAGCGGTGAGTCCCTGAGCTGAGCCAGGGTGCTGCAGCACCTCCAAAGAGCCTTGGAGAAATACCAAGACTCCAGGAAGGGAGAGTCCCAGGAGGCAGCACTAGGCTTCTGCAGGTAACTGAGAGCTCTTAAAAGCCCACAAGTGGGTGTGCACTATCCTCCACCACTCCTGGGATCCAAATAGACAGAAAGAGCCTTTTTTAATTATTGCCTTAGGTTGTATTTCGCACAGCTTTGGCCAGGCGCTCGCTCAGAATGCCACGGTGGTTTGGCCTCAGAGTCACACTAAATACTCGCACTGAGTCCTTGTCATTTTCACTGGGATGCACTGAGCCCCAAGCAGGGCTGCCTCTTGGCTGTGAATGGGCTGCTGAAGTGGGATGCAGCCTAGCAGTACCTGCCCTTGAAAGATGCTCCATTTACCACACCCCCCCCCACCAAGACCCCGCAACAGTGGTCCCACCTTGCTTCTGCCATTGAATTTCAGCTTCAACCCACAACTAACAGAGAAGGTGATGTCTCCAAAGTTGGAGCTGGGCTGCTGCCAGGCTCTCATCAATGAAATCTTATTCTACTTCTCTCAGGTTTTGAGGGTTTCCCATGGGAGGGGAGATGGGGGGCAGAGGAAGAAAGGCAGAAAGGAGCTTGCACAGAGGAGAGATCAGGAGGCCCCAGCAGCTGAGCTGCCCATGAGGGCCCCTGCAGGGCCCCAGCAGTGAAAGGGATGGAAATTGACTGGAAATCCATCAAGCAGCTGCTTGGAAAATGTGGCTGACTTTGCTCATGTCACTTCTGTGTTCAAGCTCATATTTTTACTATAATCTTTATTTTCATATGTACACAAATAAATGAAGATTTAAAAGAGCTTCAGATAGGGAGTTAGGTCTTCCTCGGTCTCAGTTCTACAATTCCTAAGAGGCCTGGTTTACGCTCCACATCCTGGTCATGGGAGAAGCCAGAGCAGTATCCAGATCTTGTTACCGCTGTTTTTTACCATTACTGGTCTGGATTGTGCTAGTTACTATTTATAGTCTCTTACTGTTTTCTTTGCAGCAGGCTAAGTACTTTATTACAAAGACTTTAGAGTTGATTGTAATAGGCTGTTCTCCAAAGAAGGTACATACATGGCCAGCAAGCATGAGAAAAGAAATGTGGCAAAGGAAAGCCGTGAAAAATCACTGTATATCCCCTAGAATGGCCATAGCACAAACAATGGGGAAATAAGTGTTGGAGAAAGGGTGGTAAAATGGAAAGCATCGCTGATGGTGGAGTTAAAATGGTATACGTTGCTATAGCTGTTCTCCAATAGCTCAACAGAATTATCACATGACCAAGCAGTTTTACTCAAGTAGATACCCTTCAATGGAAAAATAGGCACTAAGAAAAATATATGTTCATATTCATAGCAGCATTACTCACAGTAGGTATATGGTAGAAGCAACCTGAGCATTCATTCATAGATGAAGGGATAAACCCAACATTATAGAGACAACTGATGGAATACTATTAAGCCATAAAAGGAATGAAATACTGATATATATTACCATGAGTCTGAACTTGAAAGACATTATACTTAGTAAAAGAAACCAGATGCACAACCCAAATGTCCAAAAACAGGTGACTGGATCAAGATGTGGTATATATACACAATGGAATACTATTCAGCAATCAAAAAAGATAAACTAATGCCATTCAAAGAAACATGGATGGAGCTTGAAGGGATTATGCTCAGTGAAGTAAGTCAAAAGGAAAAAGAAAACTACCGGTGCTTTCATTTCTAGGAGGAATATAGGCAGTCAAGGGGGAAAAAATAACAAAACCACAAGAAAACAAAAATAAAGACAACTTTAAATCAGACATTCTGCAAGGGAGAGGGAGGGAATGGGATCAAAACGGGTGGGAAGAGCATAAGGGACTATGGTGATGGTGCATGGGTGTATTCGTGGTGGAAATTCTTTGTGGACTACACCTGAGAAAAGAAAGCAGTATGAGAAATATATATATATATATATATATATATATATATATAAAAAGAAAAAAAAGAAAAGAAACCAGATGCGAAGGTCATAAAATATATGATTCTACTTACAAACAATCCAGAATAGCTCAATCCACAGGGACAGAGAACCAACTAGGTTGCCGAGGGTTGGGGAGGAGGAAATTGAGTGTACTTGCTTAACGGTACTGAGTTTTGGGCTGATGAAAACATTTAGGTACTAGATAGAAGTGCTAATCATACAACAGTGTAAATGTCCTAAATTTTTCCCATTAAAATGGTTAAGTGTATATGTTGTGATTTTCATCTCAAAATTTTGAAATCACTTAATCCTTATGATAAATGTAGGATGTGGGCACTAAGTCTCCCAGTTTTTTGATGATTCAAGACTTCCCTGCCCTGAGATGTCTTTAGAAGAGGAAATGTGGGTGTATAGTCAAGATGAGACTTTTTAAAAATGATGGAAACTATAGCTACACCCCACAGAAGGCAGACGATAACCAAGTATGCAAGATGGTCAGTGAATACTTGCTAGCCAGCCCCATTGGCCACGAGCCTATGGGCGGGAATCCTAGTCCTAGCCCACAGAAAGGGTTAAATCCCAACCATACCCCCAGCAGGCTACAGTAAATTAGTGAGGGAACTGGTTGGGTAACTGAGTGGAGGAAAAGGCTGAGACACAACCTGCTTCATCCTTTTTTTTGAGCTATAGATTGTTCCTGAGTATTTGGCTTCAGAGGGAAGCTGGATATATGTGATAAAGGGAAAATCCCAGGGAAGGAAGGTGGAAGGAAATGCCTAAAGAAACAGATGAAAGGAGCTCAGCTCCTGGTAAAGTCGCATCACCTAACCTAATCAGCAAACATATAACTCAAAAAAGACAATATGTCCATGCTATGTTTTGGTTTTTCTGTAGTGATAGCTACATTATATACACAATCCTCAAAGTCTTTTGTGAAAAGTTTTTTTTTTTCTCCCCTAGAGAGCTACCTCGAACACAACCAACAGAGCACTACTTCCTTTTCCAGACTCGCCTGCTCTGTCTTGTACATGCTATGACGGACCCGCTTCACTTCCTGTGCCATCAGCCATCATGGCCGTCCTGCCCTGGTCACAAGGCTTTCTACATGCTGGTTTCATGGCGTTTCTTCTCTATACAAACATTATAGATGGTCTCCAGTGGTTGCTCAATGAAGTCAATCTTTTTTTATCAAACTTTTAGGTTGTCTACCACTTTTAGACTCATTTTTCATGACATCCTTAGGTTTAGCCAAATTAGATCTGTGCTACTTAAAAATACATTTCCAATAGCTAACAGCTAACATTTACCGATGATCCGATGCTAAGTACATCATCTTTTACCTACCTCATCTCAGTAAAATGACCACGCCCCTGAAAGGGGCAGCCACACAAGTGAGGGAAGCGAAGCCTCAGACAGTAACAAGTCTGGAAGCGGCGGTCAGTCAGGATTTGAGTCCAGCTCTGTTTGGTGTCCAGACCCCTGATTTCAGGTACTGGTCTTGATTTTTATTTAAAAAATTACATTTTTTTTTACTGAGGCAACACTGGTTGACGATACTGCATATAATTTAGGGGTGTAGGTTCCCATCCCCTCAGACACCTTACCACAACCATCTTCTTTTGCTGGCACCCCTAACACCAGCTGCAGGAATGGCTTCCCTCCCACTCTGTCCCTGCCCGTCTCCGACTAACCTCCCTTAGCCTCTGGCCTGAAGGGTCTTCTCTTCATTTGAACTCACATCCGAGAGCAAGTGCTTTTTGTCTTCCACTGGCATTTATTTTTTTCCACAGTTCTCATCATCACACTATGAAACTGATGCTCCTATTCTGACCCTGTCTAGCACACCGTGTATACAATAGACGCTCAAGATTTATTTGCTCAATACTTCTCATTAGATTACCTTCTAGGTTTAGAAAGAGTGAGAATTATTAAAAGTTCTTTATAAAATTGGATTTTATCTGTTCGATCACTTACAAAATATTAATTTTTTTGATATTTGGAACTATTTACTGAATACTGAGGACATCTGAGTGAAATATTCCTAATTTTAATATATGACTAAAGTGCTTACGATATTAAGTGCAAAAGCTTATTTCATGCAAATGCTTACTTGAACCAACATTGAGACTAAAGGGAAAAGAAATTACTCTTTGTAAATCTGTTACTTTAAACCTCTTATTCTCAAGAGTTTCATGATAGGTCCATATAGAGAAATTAATTTACAGACGTAGTCAGCATAACTGCTAAAAAATGCAAGCATAAACTACTATGCACTTTTTCCTTTGTGTGACTTCTGCATATTTCAATATTCAGTTCATCACCTTTAAGGTGTTCAAATTCACCAGCTGTAAGAGTACAGACCATATTATAGTGCAGCACTAAAAATAAACTGATGCTATGGAAAATAAATGAATCAGCAGATTCTTAGCTGAATTGTTTTCTCATGTGACTCATACTACTTACCTAACTTTTTTCGGTGATTGTTCATTTATCATATCAAAAGTTTCTTTGGACATCTGTTTCTTTAAGTCTTGTTGAAAATGTTCAGTAGAAAAAGAACTCTGTAGTCTCATTTTATAAAAGCGAGACAATAACGGGGCCAGTTACTACGAGTTTAGCTAAAGATCTTCACATTTTTAGGCACCAAATCGCCTAATTTTCAACGTCAGTGTTTACTGATATAATTTCATTTACTGAGAGCTCATGACAATAAACCTCGCAAAACCCTTAGTTGAGACCATAAGACGGAGAGGGGGCGAGAGCTCATCCCCAAACCACTTGGAGTCCAAAGTGTCTATGCAAAACCATTAATCTCAGAATGTGTCTAAACACCAACCTTGGGATAGGCTGCAATTTACTGGTCTGTATGACAGACAAATAGCTGAGAGAGCACTGTCATTTAACCCCAAATGCTTTCTTTGTAGTCAAAGAAAGGTGTTTTTATACTTCTTTGTCATAAAAAGACTACAAAATCCATCAGCATGGTATAACTTTACATATAAAAGCTACACTGTGCATAGCCAGTTCAGTCATCATGTGAGAAAGAAACAAGACAGTTTTGAAATCAGTGTGAGTCCCGAGAATGGGGATGGGCTTGTAGTGACTGTGTATGGAAACAGAAAAGGTATGCAAATTTGACTGCTCTATTTTGACATGGATGCTATTTGTCATGAAACCTGTGTGTACAAATGCCACATTGCAAAGGAAGTTCATTTACAAAAGTTGGGTTTGTTCTCCTTATAGGTGCTCAGATACCTTTACATTACATAAAGTACCTGATGATGTGACAAGTATTTTGCAAAATCCAAGTTAGCTCTGAAACTTGGCGTATATCAAGATACGCAATCAAATACAGGCTTTGAGTTCCCGAGAAGTGGATTCAAAAGATCACTTCTGACATGTATACCCAGGAATTTGTAAGGGTTTTAGGACTAGTGCAAAAGTGAAAACCCCAATAATATAAATAATTATTTGTCTGGAAGTTTATCTTACTGTGTAGAGAACAGTTAACATGAGATCGACCTTCTTAACAAAATTCTAAATAACATAGGATTGTTGACTAGAGGAACGATCCAATATTTAATTTTTTGTTACTTTAAAAGTCATACATGGAAGACTCCCCTCATGAAAATCTTACCGAATGTGGTGGTAAAAGGTAAGTACCACACTATGATGTTATCCACAGCACGAGTTCCATCCCCAGCCGGGGAGCGGACCCACATGGTGCAGCAGACCTCTCCTGTCTCGCTTGCTGCTCCCCTCAGCAGTGTATTTCAGTAAATCTGACTGTTCTGCTCCCCACTCTGTCTCTGGTGAATCCTCTCACCTCCTGCACCTCTGGCCTCTACCGCGGTTCTTGTATGCACAGGTAAAATAAATAAATTTTTAATTAAAAAGTCATACATGGATATAAGAGGTGAGCCAGTTGCTACCGATTGTGTAAAACCCCAGGCCAACTATTTGGTAAATGCATTTCACAAAATCAATACATTCCAACAAGTATTTGGAGGAGGGTATGATCACCGTAGCTCATCAAGTGTTACAATAGGACTATTTGTACAACTCCGAGGGTCATTAAAAAGGAGGTGTGGAATTCGTAAAAGGTCTAAAGTGACAGCCTGGAAAAATAAATCAGCTTTCAGTGTTTTTATTAATGACTGAAGGCAGAAGTGTGCCACATGGCAAAGTGAATCACTGAGAGCTGTGCAAGGAACTAGAGGTGGTTGAGGATTAAAGGGTAAAAATCAGCTCTAACACCAGCTCAAACTGCTTCCCCGTCCTTTCCTTATGGGACTCTGGGCAATGCAGGAATTTTGGAAGAGATGACAATCTTTTTTTTTTAGATTTTATTTATTTATGCACACAAGAGCTGGGTACAGGCCAGAGGTGAGGGGGTGAGAGGATTCATCAGAGACAGATTGGGGAGCAGAACAGGCAGAGATCGACTGAAATACACTGATGAGGCAGGAGAGGTCTGCTGCGCCATGTGGGTCCCCTCCCTAGCCAGGATTGAACTTGCACTGCCTTGACTATGGAAGCCCCACAGAGTGGTGCTCAACCCCTTGCCCTGAGATGAAAATCTTAGGGAGGCCCTGAGATGAAAATCTTACCGAACGAAGCAAGCACGATAAGACATGGAGAGTCTCTTATGATAGGCACAGCTTACACTACATTGTGATTTTCCGAGAGAACTTAGATCTTGAGATATGGAACACATTTATTGGCTCCTCATAGAGCGAGTTGACAAATGCATTGTAATGCTGTTATTGCACATGCCATGTATCGCGCATGTACCTGGCACCTCAGGCGTCTTAATTTCTAGGTCTTTGCAACCCATAATCTTCCAAGTCATTGTTTGGAGATTTTATTTCCCTAGTAAGTGATCATCAGAAATATTCAATGGCTGATAATAATTACATCAGCAATCACATAATTATCACTCTTAGCTTCATGATAACTTAAAATCTATCTTCTCTGTGTGTGTGTGT
Organism: Galemys pyrenaicus; assembly: GCA_019455555.1. Lineage (NCBI taxonomy): Eukaryota > Metazoa > Chordata > Mammalia > Eulipotyphla > Talpidae > Galemys > Galemys pyrenaicus. The sequence continues at coordinate 9,118,521 of JAGFMF010012288.1, read as the reverse complement.
GTGTGTAGTAAGTTACAATTTTAAAACTTTGCATTTGCTAGAGTAAATGTGGAACAGATGATGGTTCTATATTGCTCAAAGTTACTCCTAAGAAAATACCATACATTGGGTATATTTCCCTCAAATCTAATGGGTGCGTCTGTGTTCAGTAAGTTTTGGAAGTAGATTACCCAAATATTTGTTTCCATTGTATGTCCATTTACTATAACATTTGTTTGAGAAATGTATGAGACTGGAAAGACAGCATATGCCAAAGAATTTGTGATTCCCTTTGGGCATTTTGGTAAAAGTTGTTAGGATTTTGACTCTTCTCCAGGTGAGAGGGTTCTTGTTAAATACTGTAACATTTAAATCTTTGTTATAAGGGCAAGGCGAGCTTAAAGCAATCAATATGATAACAAGTGTACCAGATCTTCCTGTTCCTGAAAATCAAGGGATCGCAATTGAAGAAATACAAGTTCGAATTATTCCCATGGCAATGAGATTGCACTTAGTTGCTTAGAAGGGGACTCTTTTCAGTTTTCGCCCTTGGCCACTGTGGCTGATACATCCCCCAGCACGTACTGCCTGTCTCTTCACACATCTCCTCTTAATCCTGCCCCAGACACTCACTTCTGATTCCAGATGCGATTTCTGATCCTGTTTCACTTAGCTACTCACTCCAGCTTCTAGCTCTTTCTCCCACCAAAAAGCAGGGAAAAACGTTTTCTTTCTCAAATTTTTTGTGTTCGTTCTTTCAATAATTGTAAAAATCGACCTCAAATCTCTAGCATTGGCTTTTATTATGTGGCAGAATTAACAGTGATTGCACTTCCTCAAAGATTAAAAGGTTGTCTTTCATAAATGGGCCTGGAGGAATTGTGATTTTTATTAAAAAGCAACTGAATAACACAAATTAGGAGTGTAAAGAGTTGCTTGGAGAACGAAAAAGTGACTAAAACCAGTCTGATAAAGAGATCAACTTATTTAGTAGAGATTTAGCTAGCACCGAAGAGTTGGAGCACACATATAAAGATATTAGCAGTGCAAGAATTCTATTCTTACAATAGATGTCTCTTCCTGATGAAATAACATACAAGAATACACTTGCTAGTGACCAGTGTGCCTTGATCAAAGCAAAGGACTTTTTTCCCCCTATTTCTGGGGCTGATTTTACTCTATTTTTTGCAAGAATCTAAGAACCAAAGCTGAATTTTATTAAGCATATTTAGTAAGTCACCAAAAAGGGTAAAATTAAAGTGGGTAAGACAGAACATAAACTGTTATAGGTTTTTTGACCCTTTTCTGACTAAGCTGTGCTTTAAAAAAAATGAACTTTGTTTGCCACCAAAGATAGTGGGTCTCTTAGGGATAGAAACAAAGCTGTCTCTCCATTCTCATATGCAACTCCTTCTATCTAACTCCAGAACTCACACTACGTGGGTCAGGGGTGGGGTGGGGAGTGTGTCAAATGCATTCCAGGGGAATTGTGTTCTTGCTCAAAAACAAAACAGAATGAAACCCAAACAAATAAAATCAACCCATCTATTCTGCAGTTGAAAGGACCATGGGGGTTATTTCTGAGACCCATTATATTAAGAATTAGCAAAGGTCCTCTAACCTGTTCTATGACTTTATTATGCATGGGATCCAATTCTTCACCTTGGCTGAGATGGCTCTTTTAAATATTTAACGTAGTCAGTGACATACATATCTTTAAAAACGCATTAAAAAAAAGATTCATCTGCACTACCCCTGAAAATTTGAGGCCTTTACCTGGGGTACAAAGTGCTGAGTCTCTGCATAGCGCCTTCTCTAAGGGACTTCTCAGCTTGTCTGGCACTCCTCAGGTAAAGCATCAGCTCATGCTGTTGACCTCTCTGCCTAACTGTCTGGTTACCTAATGAGGCTGGTTGGTGGGCAGGGATGGAGAGAATCACAAGACCAACCAAGGTCAAATGAGAGCTTCTGAGCCAGGTAGCTTCGATCACTGTATTCACTCTATTTTTTCCCCCTTCTCTGTCTCTGTATCTCTTCTCTGTCTCTGTCTCTAATTTCTCTTCTCCAACCTGAAGATATTGAATTTCTTCATCGTCCACCCACAGCCTCAGAGGCTGCTGCTTTATTCTCCTTTAGCAGCTGTCTCTCCCCTAAATACTTATCACCCGATGCACAGTAGAAAGACAATTCCCAGCGGTGGTTTTTCAAATGAAAAGCAAGAGTGGAGCACTGGGCACACAGACCTGGCCTCAGTAGCTGCCCTGCCTCCTGTTGGTGACCACGGCAGCACTGGCCGGTTGGGTCTCTTTGCTAAACCAGCTTCAGAAACCAGCCACATCCCATTGTTCTCCCAGATCAAACAAAGCGGAAGACAAAGTGAAACTGAACAGAGTCTTTCCCGCCACTCTTTGTGGTTAAAAGGGGGAGCAATCCACTAGGACCCTAACCCAGCTTTCGATATCAACAAACTTTTTGAAGAGTTCCTATTCTTGCTCCTTAGACCTTGCTCCACGCCACTCTTCTCTCCCTTCCCTCCCTCACTGCCAGCTCACTGATGGGGATGAATCAAGTATCAAGTTTTAACTGTGATAACACAGAGACAGAACACAGAAAACTCAACTATAAAACACACATGCAGGCTGGAGGACGCAGAACGTGGCTACCTGCATTCAGCTTGGAACAAGGATGCTTCCCTGCTTTAAAAGAAAACGTGCCAACTTGCCAATATCGTTCCCGGAGCTCACGTGGCGGCGTCTTTTGAAAGGTTGCTTATCTAGTGCAAAAGGCAAAACACTTCAGTTGGCTCTCAAAGGTCGGTGGACAGCCAGGCCCCCAGCCTCAGCCGGCCAGTTTTCCCAGGAGCGAACTCTGTTGCTGCTAAATCATCTTCTGAAGAAAGAAGATGTGGCAAAGTGCCTGCCATTGAAAACAGCAAGGAAAATAACAGTGTGGCTGGCGTGCTTCTTAAAGTGTATTTCTTGTTGGACACAGGAAGTCATTTTCTGTTAAATTGGAACGTGACATGGTGTAACGTGTCAAAGACATTGTTTAAAAAAACCAATACATTGGAATTGAGCTGCGTACAGTCCGTCTTAGATCCCTCAGTCTTTTTTACACATTAAGACGGTCGAACATGCAGAGTTTATACATCCTCCTGTCGGAGAGGTTTTTGGAGAATTTCGCACAACTCAGTGGGATCTTGGTGGGGACACTGATATTTACCACTGAGCTCTTTAATGCCAGCTAAACACGAGAGCACTGCTCCTAATTCACTCGGGTCGAGTTCACGCTTGCAACAAGGCAATTTCGGAACACTGTTCTTTGATAGAACCAATTCTCCTGCTATGATGTTTAACTCTTTTACTTGCCAGCCACTGATTTTCTTCCCAAAGCCTGCACTCCTAGCCTGCATGCGAGCCATCTTATATAATTACTCTGCTTTCCTTCCTCCACACTTTGTGTTGTCATTAGTATGTCATATAGAACACACACATAAGCAATGTATATTCTATGTAATATATATGTGTATATTTAAAAGATTTCTTCCAGCCTCTCCCCTAAATGAGACTTTTTTAAAGATTTATTTATTTATGCATACATGAACTGGGGTATAGGCCAGAGGTATGGGGGGTGAGAGGATTTACCAGAGACAGAGCGGAGAGCAGAACAGGCAGATCGACCAAAATACACTGCTGAGGGGAGCAGTGATTGACGCAGGAGAGGTCTGCTGCGCCACGTGGGCCCCCTCCCTGGCCGGGGATCCGATTTGTGCTGCAGTGGCTGCAGATTCTTCATAGTGCGGTGCTTAAACCCTTATGCCACTAGGGAGGCCCCCTATTATTTGTTGCCTATATAACACATACATATAATATGTACACATTCTAAACATATACTTGTTATTTAACATCATTTAAATTTATGCACACAAGAGCTGGGGTACAGATCAGTAGTGCAGGGGGTTGAGAGGATTCACCAGAGACAGAGTGGGGAGCAGAACAGGTGAATCTACTGAAATCCACCACTGAGGGGAGAAGTGGGGAGACAGGAGAGGTCTGCTGCGCCATGAGGGTCGGCTCCCTGCCTGGAATCGAACGTGTGCTGCTCTGGCTGTGGATAGCTTCATAGTGCTGAGTCTTAACTAACCCCTGTGCCTGGGAGGCCCTTACTTAACATTAATTGTAACATTCCAATTCATTATTCAAACTGAAGTCCTATGGGCTTATAGCTCCTGCCTAGGCACCCCTAAATCTATGTCCTTGTGACTACCAGTGACAAACATCATAGCCCCTCAGTCCCACAAGGCCTCCCAGGTCATGCCATTTCTCCTGTCAGCAAACACCTTTGCGTCAGTGACTGGGCTTCAGCACTGCTGACTGAGAAAGGAACATGGGTCTGGGGGTGGGGGGGGGTGGGCGCAGGGTGCAGATCCCTGGCCTCTGCTGCATGTTGAGTGTCCACTCCCCTTGGCCACCTTGTAGTAGGCTGATGTGTGAAGAGAGGACAGAGAGAGGCCAGGGTGACTACTGCCCCCTCGAATTTGTACCCACACCATCTTGCCAGAGGTGAGATGAATGCCTTCAGTCTGAGGCAGGCAGGAGGCACATCACAGAGAGGAATTCAAGGAAGGTGGTGGGATTCCAGTTGGGGACCAGAGAGAGTAGGTTGGCAGGGAGAAGCAGCATCAAGGAAACAGGCTTGAAGATAGAATTTTGCAGCCTCAGAGATGGACCTGTGGTCCCCACCCTGGAGACCCTTCCTCCAACTTTCTTGAAATTATTCCTTTTAGCTTGAGTGGCATCAGCCCAAAGAGTTGCCCATGACTTCTCTCTCTAAGTAAGAAACTCTCCTCTTTTTTTTTTAAAGATTTATTTATTTATGCATACAAGCACTGGGGTACAGGCCAGAGGTGTGGGGGTGAGAGGATTCACCACAGAGAGCGGGGAGCAGAACAGGCAGATCAACGGAAGTACACTGCTGAGGGGAGCAGCGGGCACAGCAGGAGAGGTCTGCCATGCCATGTGGGTCCCCTCCCTGGCCGGTGGCAGGGATTGAACTCGTGCTGCAGTGGCTGCGGTTTGCTTCATAGTGCGTTGCTTAACCCACTGCGCCACCAGGGAAGCCCAGAAACTCTCCTCTTATTCCCTATTCAAGGATCCTGCTGATTATCTAACACGTAGTAGGTATATAAGCAAATGATTTGCTTTAGATGAGCTGCTGCTAGAGAATTTAAGTTCCAGCACTGACCTGGACTCTTGAGGTCAATTCCATCTCCTCAGTCCCGTGCATATTTCTGAACTGTCCAGACACAGAATAAATATGTGTTGAACAAGAGAGTGAATGGGCCAGGTGGAATGGATGAGAAAAGACGGGTGGAGGCAGGGGCAGGAAGAGAGAGGAGAGCGCGTTCCTGGCAGAGTAAATGGCACAAACATCTTATGTCGAGTGAAGAAGATGGTCCAGCTTGGTTGAGGCACATGAAAGATGGAAACAGGAATGACAAAAAAAAAAAATTGGAAACATAAATGATAATCAGCAGGTGGGTCTGTAGACTCTGCACTTTATTCTTTAGGTAGTTTTTGAGCAGAGACTGACAGAATGCCCCTAGATGAGCTTATGGCTTCAACCAGCAGACTTTGAAGAACAACCATATCTTTATTTTAACTGCCTGTAGTGTCAAAGCTACGGCTGTGGACCAGACCCGTGGACCTCAGAGAGAGTTGGCTGCAGCTTCCAGAGGCCTTGGATTTAAACTGTAATGAGTCCCGGTGACCTGCTGAGTTCTTCGTGTGAGGGTTCACCTCAGACCAAGCCTAGCATCTGAGATCAATTCAAGTCAACAGATTAAATGTCTCGAGGGTGTACTCATCCTGGTGGTGAAATACAAAGTAAATCAAAAGCGGGGTTCCCTTGCCTCCAGGAGCAGGCAAGAGCTGTCTCTGATGGAGCTCCTTTAAGTAGCCCCCTCCCCCTTGAAGGTATGCAAGAGAATCAGGCAAAGCTCAGGGACACAGCATCTCTTGCTAAAGAGCTCTCTGGAGGATGTGATTTGGCCACCTGGGGAGCTAAGAGATCTTTGGTCTGTCCCACTGGAGACCCTGATGGCTGTGTGTCTGTCCTGGTTAAGAAAAACCCAGAGACACAGCTTGAAAGAACCCTGCACGAGAGCTTCCCGGGGCTGTAGATCTATCACCAAAAGCCAGGTTTCATTAGGCAAGTATTTGAGTGATCAGCATGTTTTATCATTTCACAAAATTGGGTATTTGTTAACTGAGCAACTCTTCACTGTGTATCTACTCCATGCCAAGCATGCACTGAGACAGTCCCAACTTTCCTGGCCGCGTATGAGAACAAGTGAGATAACGGATGGAAAATGTGATTTCCCCCCACAAGTCCCCAGGTAGTTCAGAGCATTCAGGTTGGCAGTGGAGCCCACGGGGCTGCCCAAAACAGCCTGGTGGTGTTACGCATCATTTAGTCATAGAAAACACTGCTTCAAATGCCATCTTTAAAAATGAGGTCTTTGAGATCCAAAATGCAGTGATAACTACAAACAGAAAAGTTCATTAGCTGTTCAGGATGTTCATTAGATGATAAACATCAATTTGCACTATTATCCTGTCCTCATAGAACCAAAGTCTGATCATCATGCATATTATTTATTTGGGGGTAATGAACTCATGACCCCATCTCTGGTTTTCAGAAACACATGTCTCCCAACGTGTACCTGGCAGTAAGAGCAGTTTCGTCTGCCCCATTTCCCATCTTCCATGACAGTGCAGTGACTCAGTGGCCCAGAGCAGGGAACCGAGTGGGGACCTGGCTGAACAGGGTGGGGGTTTTGGTGTATTGGGGTCTTGGGGTGAGGGTGCATGGGGAGGACCCGAGAACAGGAGCTCGCACGTGAATATCTGAATGGAAGCACTGATGGGCAAAGCAAGGCGGGCAGCTATGAAGAAGAAGGAAAGGGAAATCCTGCTGCCAGTGAAAAGGCAACGATGGGTGTCGAGTGGTCAAGAGCACAGCTGGCCCTTGAGAAATGCTTCCCCTGAACTTAGCTTTGGCACTGGGCACCGCAGCCTGGATGCCTGTTTTCAGCATGCGGGCCAGGACCTCCGCTTGCCCGCTTCTCCCACCATCTCATCTTCTCCTCCATGTCATTGACACTCTTCTCTTGCTTCTGACATGTCTGAAATCTAGCTGAGGTGCCTATTCTTCACAACACGCGTGTGACTATCACCCCTTTCCAAGGAGAACCCTCACTGTTTCTGGAATTTGCCATTAGGAACATAAAGAGTAGAAACCTAAGCTGGGATTTCTCTATCTTGGTAGTGCTGACATTTTGGTTGGATAATTATTTATCTTTTGGGGTGCCGTCCTATACACTGTAGGATGTTGACCTCTACCCGCTGCGGGCTGCCAGTAGCCCTCCCTCCGAGTTGTGACATGCAAAAAGTTCTCCTGCTTTAGCCAAATATCCTGGGGCGGGGGGAAGGCGGGGGCACACCTGACCCCATTTGAGAACACACAGGGTCTATCTCTGATGTGACAGTCTAATGAAGCAACCAGACTACTGAGTGATCCCAAGGACTCGAAGTGCTGAAATGCAAACATGTTGAGCTCTCTGTGCCACAGCATGGCCCTTCCCGTCATCAGAAACGATTTGTCCAGACAACGCCACCTTTGCTCCCCAGAAATACGCACGTAGGAAAAACGAGTTACGTGAAGAAAGGATGGTTTTTAAGCACAGGAAAATGCTCCATTTGCTTTTAACTCTGGCCCAATGTGTCTTCAGCACACTTTTCTCTAGTATTTTAATTGCAAGGCATCCCAACAACAGCCAAGAAAGAAGGCCAGGGTAGAACATGGGCCTTTGACACCCCTCTAGTGGCAGGTGGAGATCGCTGGAGATCACTGAACAGCCATTGGACAAAGCCTTAACAAACCCAGAATTTTCTTGAACAACAAAAACAAAAATGTCCCATTAATCTTCTTCCTCTCCAGCCCCAGGGCATATAATGAGGACCTCTGCCACGTCAGGAATCACTTTATTGCCCATGGTTTATTTCCTGTCATAGACAGACAGCTCTTCCCAGGTCAGGTATGTTCTGACTCATTTTTTTTTGCATCTCCCCAAGGCCCAGCACAAGGGCGCACACAAATAAATACATTTCTAAGGGTGTGGTCTTGTCTGCATAACTCAATTTCTCCTCTAAGACAATTTTCTCAAATGCAGGTCAGACAAAATCTGCACTTTGAACGTTTTTCTTTTTTTCTAAACATTTCAGTTCAAAAGAACCAACACCAAATTCTGTATTGCTCTCTGGGACATCACCACACACTCATATGATAATCACAGGCCAGTACAACATACATGATAATCACAGGTGGATACACTGTGATACATGATAATCACAGGTCTCCAGAAACATTAAAAATAAATAGCACTTAAAGGAAGATGACCTCATCTAGTATGACTTAGATCTCCCTTTGCCTCTTCCATAGGAATCGGATCTATTTTTTTTTTTAAGTTTTTTTTTTTTTTTTAAAGATTTACTTATTTATGCATACAAGCACTGGGGCACAGGCCAGAGGTGTGGGGGGGGTGAGAGGACTCACCACAGAGAGCGGGGAGCAGAACAGGCAGATCAACAGAAGCACACTGCTGAGGGGAGCAGCGGGCACAGCAGGAGAGGTCTGCCACACCATGTGGGTCCCCTTCCTGGCCAGAGGCAGGGATCGAACTCGTGCTGCAGCGGCTGCAATCTGCCTCGTAGTGCGTTGCTTAACCCACTGCGCCACCAGGGGAGGTCCGGAATCGGATCTATTTTTAAGTGATACTTCAACTGGATTTGGAAATGTGACATTTAATAAAATTGTGATCTTGGAAAACCACCGAGAGCAGAATTTGGCCCCACGAATGAGAGACAGTCTATGCTAGAGCTTTGCACACTTTGAACTTCCCAACTGAACCGGATGGTGTTTGACGGGGAGCAAGGACCTCGGAGGTCATTCTAAGAGCTACCAGCTTGCTGGCCACTCTGAAGAGAACAAGGTAGAGCGCCTTCTCTTCAGCCTCCCATCGCTCCTCTCCAGGACAGGGAAAAGGAACTCTTCAAATTACCTTCCAACTCTACTAAGGGCGTCTGCAGGTCAAAATCTGACACAGAAGAGGGAGTGCTGAGGGGCAGGGGGGTTGGTTTTCTTCACACACCTGATCTTTGGATAAAGACCTGTTGCACTTTGGACAAATCTTCCCTAAGATCAGGCTCGCACCAAAGACCTGTTCACGAAGCACGTCGATGGTAGGTAGCTGAAGAACGCCAAAGATGCTTGGTGGAGCAGGAGCTGGTCATATAAACAGACGCTCGGGGCCACCAGCATGTAAATTGTAGACACTTTTCTTAAGCGATTCTGAAAAACACCAGCTGAGGGCTGACTGCCCCATGCTATGTAGGTCAAAAGGAGATGAGAACCCAAATGGGAAAAATATCACAGTGAAACGCACCTCTGTGTGTCCTAAGGAGTGATGTAAAGCTCCCCTAATTGACCACATCAGAGGATGGTTTGAACTTCTTGCATGAAAACAACTTGCCATTCCTGGTGATAACACCACTGACAATGAGGATTTACTCGAAGTGTTCACAGATAATAGAAACAGCATTTTTAAATAAATGTGTTGCAACATGCAGGCAGGATTTCAAAAGCTTCACCAGTTCCCCCTTTCAGAGAGGTAGGTTGCCGCGCTGCTGGAAAAGGAAGATGGGCAATCATGAACTTTTCTTCAATAAACAGTGTCTGAGAGGGGCTTTGGGGGACTTAAATGATCTCTGTGTAAAAAAGAAAAAAAGCTTCTTTCATGAGGTACAAAAATACCTTTTATCCTGCGCGTGCTATTCAATTGAACCCACCTTTGTTAATTCAACTGAGTTTTATTATGTTCACAAGTTGAATTCTCTTTCTCATATATATATATATTTTACATCTGAGTCTTCTAAAATTTTGCTATAGTGGAGTAACTTATCACCATTAGTCTCATCTACGTATTATAAATCAACAGGTAGAGTGGTTATCTGGTCTCTGTATTTGGATAAAGCAAATGTCACAATATCTGTGAAGGAAGGAAATATTCTTAGGGGAATAGGCAAAGAGGAAAAAGGAGCAGAACTCTAGAAAAATCAGTGTGTTGATATTCACTTATATTTGTAATATTAATTAAAAATACTTTGCTATTAGGTTTTTGGAGGGGGATCCTAAAACACACTTGCAACATAAGGCTGGGTGTGGAGATGACCCCCACACCAACAAGTGTTTCTAGGAACCTCTGAGGGTGAGGTATACATGAAGTCAACTCAGGCCTGACACTAAGAATTGTGTAGGACTCCACAGGGCACAGACTCAGGCTCTCAACCCACCCTGCACCTCAGATGCCAGCCCAAGCCCAGGCTTTTCCCTGTGCTTCTGACCCACTGGGTACGAACCCGAGGCTCCCAGGCCCTCTCCTCATGTTTGATTAATTTGCTGGAATGGCACATGGAACTCAGGAAATGTTTGTTCACTAAATCTCTAACTTGTTACACCGGGTGTTAGTCCGAAACACCCAGTTGGAAGATCAGCACAGAAGATGGAGCTGCCATCTCCTGTCCAGGGATGCCATTCTCCTCAAATGCCATGCCAACCTGGAAACTTTTTAATTTTTTTAAAAGATTTTATTTACTTATGCATACAAGAGCTGGGGTATAGGCCAGAGGTATGGGGGGTGACAGGATTCACCAGAGGCTGAGTGGGGAGCAGAACAGGCAGACTGACTGAAGTACACTTTCGAGGGGAGCAGTGGGTGAGGCAGGAGAGGTCTGCTGCGCCATGTGGGTCAGCTACCTGGCCAGGGATTGAACTGGTGCTGCAGTGGCTGTGGAAGCCCCACAGTGTGGTGCTAAAACCCTTGTGCCACCAGGGAGGCCCAACCCAGAAGATTTCTGAAGTGCCTTCCCCTTGGGCTTTATGGAGGTTCCTTTGCAGATGCAGAAGTGATTCACCCACTAGCCACTGAAATTCATCACTAGTCCCTCTCACCTTCCTGGAGGTAGAGGAGGGGGAAGAGACGTTCCACTCTTGATTCATGTTGGTGTCCCTGGAAAGCAGCTCCTATGCTTAGCTCCCCCCAAAGCCATCTCATTAATCCAGCAGGAGACGTTATCACTTGGGGAATTCCAAGGCTTTAGGGAGCTGGCATTCAGGAATTGCATGTGAAGACCAAATACATGGGAAATATATTTTGGCCATCTGGATGACCAAAATAATAGTCCTTATAAATCACAATAATGCAAGCAAAAATTCTCTTCTGGACAATCACATTTCATCAGTTTATTATCCATCATCAATTGAATTCAGGAATGATATACTATTAAAAATGATCACATAAATTCTATGTGAGTGATTTTTGATGAGTGATTGGGATATTAGGGAGTTAATTTAGGTGATATCTGCATGGCAACCACAATCTTTTATGGACCAGCCTCTGGACCCAGAGCTGGGTTGCATGGATTGCTGGTTCATTGGTACATTTCTCAGATGGCCAGCCTCACAAACTAGAAATTAATCAGTGGTGGGAAGCAATACCTTATGAAGTTGTTACTTCATAATTGTGCAAGTTTTCCATTCAGAGATCCCAAAGCATCTGTCTGGAGATTGATACTCAGGATGGGGGAAGGATGCATTGATCCAATGTGGAAATCCAAAATAGCTAAGGTCAAAGAATTCTTTGCAACTGCCTTCACACAAGGTTAAAAATGGCAGTCTCAGTTAACAGGACTTGGTCTGAGCTCCTAGAATAGAGTGCGCCTAGTTTATTACTTCCCAGGAAAATGGCTCATTTACTCACACATTCAACATATATGCATGGCTCTTTTACTATGTGCCTGACATATCATACTCTGCCAGTGTCCATGGAAAGATCACTTCCTTTAGTAGTGGAACCCTCTATTTAGACATGGAAGTTAGGTTTGTTGCTGTTCATTCCATCGCTTGTGTTTATCAGGCTTATTTGCTTCTGGCCAACTTTTACAAAGCAGCATTTTCTTTTACTTACTTATGTTGTAAGTTTCTTTATTTATTTATATCTGACATCCGGTGTAGTCCCTGTGGAATTTCCACCACCAGTTCAGCGGTGCATCATCACCTCAGTCCCTTGTGTTCTTCCCACCCTCTTCTCAATTCCTCTCCCTCTTCTCCCTGCAAAATGTCTCTGATTTATCCTTGTTTTTATTTTGTGTTTTTTTTGTTGTTTAATGCAGCACTATTTATAATAGGTAAGACTTGGAAACAACCCAAATGCCCAAAAAATAGACAACTGGAGTAAGAAGTTGTGGCACATATACACAATGGAATACTATTCAGCAATCAAAAAACATAAATTAGAGTCATTCACACCAACATAGATGGAGCTAGAAGGGATTGTGCTGAGTCAAATAAGGGATCAGGGAAAAGAAAGTTGCATTTTCTATTTTGACCCTAACAAGACAGACAAATTCAAGAGCATACTAGCAACCGGCTGTACTTCCTGGAGGTGAAACTTCCAACATGCATTTGTGCTCCCTAAATGTTCTCACTGTAGTGTGACCAGCGAGGTGGAACAGAGTTCCTTGAATTGTGTCATCTCCATTAAAAAACAATTCTTGGCATTGTGTATTTCATTCTTCTACTAATCAAGTTTAGAATTAATTTTCTTCTCTGTCAGTAAGAAATGGTAAAATAGAAGAATGTCAAAAATCTCTGCACTCTATCCATTAACTAATGGGTCTTAGAAAAGAAAGTTCAAAATAGAAACCTATTACAGAACACAGTGCTTTTGTGAAATAATTACCCAAACAATAATAATAGACACAATTTATTGGGCATTATAGACACAGGTTCCCTAGATTGTTATTTGAATTTTGTCATCATGAAAGAATAGTAGGGAAGTATTCTTATCATTCCCACTTATCAGATTAAGCAGTTAAGAAGTAGGGAAATGAATCAATACTGCCAAGTTTTCAGAGTCAAAAAGTGAAAGCATAAAAGTTTGAACCTAGGTTATTCAGTTCCAAAGACGATGCTCTTTCTGTTCTATTGGGTGCTCATGGGTGTTTATCTCTTTTCAAAGACTGCAAAACTGAAGTCCAAAATTGTTAGATGTTAGAAAAAAAAATTGTCCCTATAATCTCTCTGTAAAGCCTTTCTCTGATTCCCAAGTTAATAAACAGAAGATGTGTCCCCCTGCCTTTGGTCACCTCGCTCTGCCCGTCCCGACAGCCTCTAAAGGCATGCTTCTTCAGTGGTCCCCAGGGAGCTGGATCACAGGCTGTGACAGGACCTGTTTGTCTCAACAGTGCCCGGGCAGTGTCAGAGCATTCCTCCCTCCCAGGGGGAGCCTCTCCACAGCCCTGGCTTTTGCTGCGAGACCAAGACAATCGTTATCCTATGATGCTAGGAATTTAGTGGCAGATGACACCAGGACCCCCGGATACACAGACTCAGCCAGTCCCCAGTGTCTACAAGGACCTGCTGTCCACAGGTCACCCCCTGAGGTCACCCACCCCCTGAGGACCAAGCAGAGGTGCACACCTGTACAGAAAGGATTCTGTCCTAGCATTTCGTACATAGTAGGGTCCCTCTCTAGCCCAAGAGGGATGTTACTGTGGCTTTCTGAGAGCCTTGAATTAGCTGCAAGGTGTATCCTGGGAGCACAATGCTTCTTCATGTCTGAGGCCAATTTGCACTTCAGAGTGGTGCTTTTTAACATGTTTTAAAGTGAGTCCGGCAATGACCTCTGCAATGACCTCTGCATGGAGCGGCTATCTCTGCCACATCTTCACTATCCCTGGGACAGCCCCAACAGCCTCTAAAGGCTGTTTTGCTCACTCTCTAACTTCTTAACGTAAATTGCCTTTCAGTTTTAATTCATGATTTTAAAAAAGCAGTGATCAAAGCAGAAAAAAAATTCTAAACTTCTTGTCTTTTGTTCCTGTTCCCCTGTAGGTTCTTTAGCATTATCTCTTTAAATTCAGGCAAAGTGTCCCCTTGGCTCTATGACAGAAGACAGACATGGAAACTATACTAGAGACTGTATCTCACAAAGATGCAAACACGAGAAGCCAGAGCCTCAAATCACCCCAAGCGCTCCTTTGGCTTCCCAAAACTTCCAAATCAGAAAAGCAACACTGATTCTCTTCCATGATGCAGGCCAAATTGGGGGCGCTGGTGACATGACTTGGGCCAGGCTCAGAGGTAACTCTGCTTGTTCAGGGGGAAGAGACCACAGAGCACTGTGACAAATGACCACAGTGTCCCACCAAATACATACTCTAACTTTCCCCTTGCACCAAATACCGTGTTTTCAAAATACCAAAGCATCCCAACGCAAAGTAAAATCTGGAATCAGATACTCTGGTTTTTGTGCCACCAAACAACAGAGCTACTCATAATCATCAGAGTGACTTGGGGATGGTTTTTGATGTTAATTTATGCTCTTTCTTTCATCTCATCCAATTCTTTGATTATCCCTTCACTTGTGATATTTCATGGCTTCTAATCGCCACTGAGACAGGAAAAGACTATTTAGAAGTTTGAGTGTCATGTGGGTTCTTGGCTCTACCTTTATTTTTCCACTGGTCAATGTTGATCCAGCAGGGGAAAAACAAATATTTCATACAAGTCAAAGGATTTGCAATTTTGTGTTCAATTTCATAGTCTTGCTTTATCTGTGAATTGTAATTATTTACAATATTGCTTTTCTCTACTTTTAAAACAGATCACAAACATTTTACATAATTTCATTCTTCTTATAAACTCTTTTAAACAACAATATGATTCTGAGTCTTGAGGATTATATATTTAGTTTTAGTTGCCATATTTTTTTTCTTTTTGCAAAAAATCATTTTATAATTTAGGCTTAGTTAACTATCTGGGCAGGCATAGGTAATATAAGTGCACTTCTATTTACACTGCAAAATACTAATTTAACTACATGCATTCACTATGTTTAGTCTAAATTAAAACAGAAAGATTTCTGGGCAATATAGTTTGCAGACACTATTTAAACATGGTTTTTATTTTATTTTTCTTCAATTAGAAAACGTTCGGTTGTTTTGGCTGATTTAGGAAGGTAACTTTCATTTCTTCATTTAGATATGTGTATGTGATATATTTTGGTTTTCAACAATAGTCAAAATCCAGAAAACCTTACATGCCCATCAACTGACAAATGGATAGAAAAGATACATAGATATACAACAGAGTACTATTCACCTATAAAAATCAGATGAAACTTGCTATTTGTAAAACACGGATGGACCCAGAGGGAATTACACTTCAAGTGTGGCTTAGAATTAGCCAGACGGAGAAAGACAAATACTGTATGATTTCACATAGACACCGTATAGAGAAAACAAACAACAGATGAACTTAATAAAACAAAAATAAACTTTTGCACTATAAGACCAGTTAGTCATTATCAGACAGGAAGAAGGAAGGAGGGGGCTGCATGGGGGAGAAGACAATGGTGTGGTGAAGACTGGAATTGAACCCTCAGTCATGAACTTGAGGTAGTGTTTACCAAGTTGTTACTCCATGATGAACACCGAACCTCCTATGTTATCATGGAAAGTTACTTCAATCAAAAAAAAAAATTAAAAGAGAAATGCTTCTATGTGTGTTTTTAAGGAAGCAGCCTACCTCCACAGCAGCGACTATCTCATATGAAAAGTTATCACTCAATGTTTACCTCAGAGGAGCCCTAAAACATTCAGGTTTATATATTAGCTATTAAATGGCTATGCTACAGAATCTCCTGCTACGGGAAAGTGCTTTTCATGAATTGACAAGAGAAAGGCTTGAAGAGAGGGTACTTACAAGACAAGGGGAGGCTGACTTGTGTGGTGAGAAAGAGCTTTTTCTAAGGTCAAACACTGGACTGAAGGAATCTCAACCGTGCGCTTCAGAGAACCAAGTAGCGCTTTTGCACTGAATACTGACATATTTTTAACAGGAAAAAACACACAAGTGATTACACTTTAGCTTCGAGAGTCCAACATTAGGAATGCGGTCCCATTAGTATTAAGAGGAGGTTGTCCCTAAATCTCAGAATACTTCCGTGATAATTTATCCGAAAGTGATAATTTATCCAAAGTCTATTATAAAACTATACAGTTAAGAGCATTCACAGGCTTTGCCTTCGTCATGATTCACATTTAAATAGTCAGAAAGAGGGTTTGATGAAAATATCAGCGAAGTAATATAAAGAACTCATTTCTCATCGAGGCTGTTCATCTTATAAGTGAATTTCTGGGCCTCTGTTTCTAGAGGCTGTGGGGGAAATGCCATGGAAATTCTTAGAACAGCAGTTGAGGAAATATATGAGGGTAAATTATAAAAGTTTATTTTGTGCTAGTTGTTTTATCTTCACAGAAAAGATCCACCCTGGCGAGAGATGAGATGATGGGAAGACGATACGCCATATGCTGGAGATGGCAGCTAACCCAGCATTCCTTGCAGAGATTACTACGTCTGGATTCATTACTCACTGACTATGTAAGAAAGAGTATGTGTGCACACACAAAAATTTTACTAAAGGACTCTCATAGCTTTTTTTTTTTTTTTTTGAGATTCTTAGGAGAAAAGTAAAAACTCAGAGGGATTTGAAAAGAGAACAACAGGAATCATGACTCTTTAATGTAACAATTAAACCAGAATTTTATTGTTGAAAAAAATCCTTCTATCTTTGCCCTTCTGTATGCTCAAAATCAAAAACTCTTTTGCCAGTATGAAATTTGTATCAACTTCAGAGTGGGGGGATAAGTGAAAGATTACTCACTTTGGATATAAAGTTAATTCCTATCTAGTACCTGAATATGAAATTCTGTCAGTAACAAAAACCATAGCTCTTGTCTGAGATGCTCAAGATACAGGCACCTGCTCTCTCTGAACAGGTGTTTCTTCACCACAAAAAAGAACATTATATTGTCTTTGAAGGAAGAGGATCAGGAAGAAATCCAGTCTAGTGACTCAGTTTTTCAGAAATAAAAATATTAACATTTCATCATTAGTAAGGTGCTTTTCTCCATGAAAGTTTTGACTGACTTTTGTATTATAGTAAGAAACACCTCCTCAATCAGAAGTAAGGAAACTCAGAAGTGAACCCCTTCAGGCAACTGAGTCAGGCACTGTGTGAGTGAGTACCCAATCCCAGGAAACAGGCCTTCTGGACATAACCCTATATACCCAACCCGAGCAGGCTGCTCCATGGGATTTTCTGTTGTACATTCTTTCCTAGCTGCTTGATGGCAGACATTTTCTTTCATGGAGCCCCTTCAGAATACAGTTTTAAATGAATCTTTTCACAAGGTTCAAAAGCTTTAAATTAGCTAGACTGTGGTGACCATTGAGAAAACGCACTGAGGCATATCAAGGTGAGGGAAAAAACAACCAGGTACATGTTTAATTCTCTAAGCTTGCCATGTATCTGCTGCTCAGAAAGAATGAAGAATTCCCAAGAACAAGAGACCCTCAAATCACTTCCAAAGTGGGACACACACATGCGCGCGCGCACGGACGCACACATGCACACATGATCTATAATCCATTGTTTGGTCCACTCTCCAGGTAGGAAATTCTCTCTAGTTAAAAGTAGAGATTCTATACTTTAGAATATCCTCATTCATTGACTTTTCTAGGAAAAAAGTTGATAAATGATGCTGAGACTTTCATATTAACAGAAAGAGTATGAAAATTAGATTACTGGAATTTTACATTTTGAGTTGTTTACCTACAGCTAATTCATGAAGGTTAACAACATAAGCAGAAAGTAAACTGCAGTTTAATGAAAGTGTCTCACTTTGTCAATATATGCAAATTGCAATGTTAAGAGCCTTTTTGTTTCATCCAGTAATTCCAGAGCTATTTTAGTCTCTGGGACTTACCTTCTCTTCTCTTCTTCTCGAAGGAGGTCTTCAGTTCTTTTGCTTGCACAGAAATTCTAAGTTGCTTTTTTTTCCCCAAGAGCAAGAACCCTGGAATAGAGTAAATGAAATATATAAATTGGAAGAAAACTTGATCAAATATTTTGTACAAATAATGAGAGGTCTGCGTAACATTAGCTACAAACTAAGCTAATTCAAGACTGGGAACTGCTTGGAAAAAACTGGAAATGAAGGCGGCACAGAGATATGGGAAAGAATAAAGCCATGGATGACTGGAAACTGTGGCTGTTTTGACTGACTAAGCCTACTCCCACCCCCAAGGCTGCCCTCTTTCCAGTCCCTCCATTGCTTCCTTATTTACTCTCTGCTCTCTTCTGGGCATCATGCTAGGCACCAGATGGGGAAGGGGAAGTGGCTCTTAAGTCAAGAATTAATGCAGAGGATGACGTTATGGATAAGTATTTTTTACTCCATAATCATGTCAGAAACACTCATCTATCTCAGGATTTCTCTCTCACTATGTAGTATATATGCATATAACGTTTGTCTTTATATATGCACATATACACACATGATAAAGTACATATATTCTACTATAATACATATATAATAAACTTGTTCTGCATTACAATTTTCACACAATGGGTACATTTTACAGACAAAATGTGTGTGTGTGTGTGCATGTATGCTGTGTGTCTGGTGTAGCTGAGAATGCTGTTTGGCAACAGGGCTGCTTTGCACAGCATATAAGCACTAGAGATGAACCCAAATGAAGGGGGCTTTCTACATGGTGTCAGGGGAAGAGGGAGTATGGTAAGACGCTCTGAAACTGGAATAGATTTCTTGAGCAGAGAAAAGTAATTCAGCTCTGGCATGTGGTAATCTATGCTCACGGATCAGAATTCTTTTGT
Source organism: Galemys pyrenaicus (assembly GCA_019455555.1). Classification (NCBI taxonomy): domain Eukaryota; kingdom Metazoa; phylum Chordata; class Mammalia; order Eulipotyphla; family Talpidae; genus Galemys; species Galemys pyrenaicus. The sequence goes on along the minus strand of JAGFMF010012288.1, from coordinate 9,099,680 downwards.
TGAAAGAAAAAAAAAAATCCTCTTTTAACCAAGAAAACAGAAGTCAAGCATCTTAAGGATGCCATGTTCAAGACCCTTTGCCCTGGAAAGGAGATGAGAGGTGAACTGAGCCCCTCAGCTCTCCACAGTACAGGCCACACAGCTGCTCCTGAAAACCCTCATTTCTGAAGAGGTCTTCTAGAAAGTTGGGTTTGATCCTTTAAAGGGTATTTTTTCATTTCTTATGGATAGTGAGGAATCATTAGCACTGCACTGGCCCTGAACTCAACTCTGTGTAGAGCTTTCCACAGATAACTGACGTGTGGACCCCAAGATAGCACGAGAGGAAACTGCTGTCCCCCTGAGGCTCTGCTATGAACACGGAGGCTCCCGTAGCACCTGCAGCTTTAGCACTGCTGTTACCTCTTGTGCTGTTGGTCCAATTCACCTCCACTGATGCAGGTTCTGAAGCTGAGCTCCCTACACGTGAAACTCAGCTCTGCCATGGAAAGACCACATCAGTACAGCTGTGGTAGAACCACAACCAAGAATAAGGGCCTGACCCTGGCGGTGGAAGCAGCTTTATTACATGCCTCAGGGCCATGGTGAGGGCTGCTTAGTGCATAATGATGATGGTTCTGTTTTTACTGAGGGTGCTGACTCCCACAGGTCTTTTTAACTGATGACACAAAAGAGAGAGAGTCTTCCAGAAATACAACAATAATCTTATAACTGGCCACCCTAGACTGCCTGGCACCACCCATCCTCCCAGACTTAAGAATGAAGAAATTCCCCACTCCTGCATGTCCCCACACTACTTTCTTTTCTGTAGGATCATCCTTCATTTGCCACAGGGAGAGATGGACATTTCTTGGTAACTGATTTTGCCAGTGTCCTGATGTGGTCCCACTTGCTAATAAAATGTCTCCTTTGTGGAAACAATCTCATGGTTCAGAGTTTCCTTTTCTGAGCCTGAGTGATTAGGACCTGGTTAGGTTGGTAACACAACCTTGAGTAATTTAAAAAGTTAAATAGTTAACTTCCCTATGCTTAATTGCTTCTTCCTTAAAATAAGGAATAAAACAAAATCTCTCCCTGGATTTGTTATGAGAATACAATGAGGTAAATTTGTAAAGCAATTCAAAGAGACTGAGTTAAAAAATCTAAAAATTCTTTTCAATTCTGAATGACATTTATACTTATCAATTAAAGCAAAAACAGTTAGACCCTTGTCAGCTGAATAATTGTTTTTAAGAGAAGGAACAGGATCTGGTTTGGTAGTGGGAAATTGATAGAAGGTTTTCAAGGGATGTCTGAGATTGGCTGAATTCAAAATAGTCACATTTTTTCTAGAACCAGCTAACTTGTCAGTTAGTATACACCTTCCCGAAATGACAAACTGAATGGAACAAAGGTGTTAAAAATGCTCATGAAAAGTCAAGTAGGGAAATACATGACGAGTATGTCATTGGTTTCATCTTTTGGGGCGATCGACATTTCTACAACCCTCGGGGTCCTAATGTGGTGCCTGTGTCCTATCTCCCCCACCAAGTTTCAATTTTATCTTGGAACAAGGCACACTGAGCAAACAAGAGGACACAGGTTGTTTCTGTGTAATTGATGAGCTTACTCCAGAGCGAAAATTGTAGGCAAACAAAATTTAAATATATATCTATGAAAATAGACAGAAATATCATCTGAAGAAAGTTGCTGCCTTGCTCCAGAGGTGGCAGCTCACTCCTGCAGAAACTTATGATTCATCATTCTGCTGATACCACCCAGTTAGTTAAAAAAAATACAGTTGATGTAGAAGTTTGGTAATCTAGTCTGGAGAAGAATTGAAAACTACAGTGTGTTCAATAGAGAAGTCTGGAGAGGAAGATAGTACGAATCCTTCTAAAGTACAACAGAATCAATCAGAGTATGTAGAACTTTCTTTTAGTCTTATTCTATCTGGTTATGGCAGATAAATATGAGGAAAATTCTAAACACTGTGAGAATAATACAAGAGGAGGAGACATTTTAGGAGATTAGAAGAATTTGATTTTTTTTTAACATAATGTGAAATGAACTCGCAACAATGCAAGTGAGGTCTGTTGACTGTCAAAACCCTATCCAAAACCAAACCAAGCTTCTTGTCAAAAATATTAGCAAGATAGGGCCGCCCTGGTGGTGCAAGGGGTTGAGTGCGGTGCTGTGAAGCATCCACCACACAACACGTGAGTTCAATCCCTGGCCTGGGAAGGGACCCACATGGCGCAGCAGAACTCTCTGACTGGCCCGCTGCTCCCCTCAGCAGTGTACTTCAGCCGATCTGCCTGTTCTGCTCCCCACTCTGTTTCTGGTGAATCGCTCATTCCCCCACATCACTGGCCTATACCCCAGTTCTTGTATGCATAAATAATTCAATCTTTAAAAAAAGTAGCAAGATAAAACAAATTCATCTAATAAAATTGTGACAGAGGTATTTAAGCAATTTTTCTTTTACTCAACGAAATTCATAGTATTTTTGGGTCTCACTGGCTATTTTAGTAGTAGAAACACATTTAAAAAAAGCAAAAATGGTGACTCCTATGAAATGTACTTTAAACATTTGTTCAAGTGGCTTTTACATGGGAGAGACAAAACTATAGATGGACCCCTCGCTGCTTATTTATTCATTTGCCCTAATTGGACTGCGTGCATATTATTTGTCAGGCAATATTTTAGGATTCAGGAGCACAGGAAACTTTTGTCCTCCTGTTGTGAGGCACACGCCAATGAAGTTTCCACAGCGACACCGCTGCACACAGACCACAGAGGCGAGCGCCGCGAGACCATGTAAAGAAAGGCAGGGAGGCGAGTAACCCGAGAGGCAGGAAGACTCTGTGGAAGGTGGGAGGTTGAGTGGGGAAGAGTGAGAAGTAGGAGTGAGAAACAAGAGTGGAGCACCTTCCCCACTGAGAGAACAGTCTGCACGAATCCCTGCACTGTAAGAGAGAATGGTGAGGCTGAAGAACCGAGGCGAGGTCAGCAGGCTGCCCGTGTCAGGAGGAGGGGCGTTAAAATGGCGCCAGGTGGGACATCCCACGGTGGGCATCTTGACCGCTGTCACTTTCATCCTGAGACGAACGGAAAAGTTCAAATGACTTCAGCAGGTGATGACCTGCTGGGATTCATGTTTACAAAGTGCTGTTCCTACTTTGCCGGGACCTGCTGAGAACTGCTGTGGGAGCAGAACAGAAGCAAGAGAACCAGAAAAATGGGAGACACCAGGGGTGAGGATGAAGTGTATCAGAAGGTCTCCGGTGAAACAGACGATGTAAGATTAGGAAAAGTAGTCAAGCGATGATATCGCACATATGTTGGATGTAGATTTTCAGAGTTCTGTTAATTTTATTGGTAGTGAGTTCCAGAATGTCTGTTTTCATATATATATTCTATCTATCTATCTATCTATCTATCTATCTATCTATCTATCTATCTATCTATCTATCTATCTATCTATCTATCTATCTATCTATCTATCTATCTATCTATCTATCTATCTATCTATCTATCTATCTATCTATCTATCTATCTATCTATCTATCTATCTATCTATCTTTTTTCCCTAAGATTGCTTATGCACACAAAGAACTGGGATACAGGTCAGAGGTGGGGGGCAGGAGGAGGTTGATGATTCACCAGAGATAAAGTGGGGAGCAGAACAGGCAGATGGACTGAAACACACTGCTGAGGGGAGCAGCGGGCGAGACAGGATAGGTCTGCTGTGCCATATGGGTTCCCTCCCTGGCTGGGGATGGAAGTTGTGCTGCAGTGGCCATGGATGCTTCATAGTGCTGAGACTCAACCCCTTGTGCTACCAAGAGGCCCTGTTTTCATAAATTCTAAAGTTTTAAAAACTAAGGTCTGTTGGCTGTCCCAAGGATACATGCTAGTATTAAAATGACAAGTGAGACCCAAAAATGCTATTGATGTTGCTGATAAAATGACACTTGTCCATCAAAATTCCATTGAACTAATTTGTCGATCTTGCTGACATTTTTAATAACAAGCTCAATCTGCTAATTTGGGTTATGTTACCATGCTTTCAATTGCATTTAAAGGAACAGTAAAGCAATTTAATTAGACATCACATGCAAAACAAAATCATTTAAATAACAAATCAAACTTGCAGTTATTTCTGATTGGAAACAAGTCTTCTGATTTCAAGATATTTGAGAGATTGAAAAGTATCATTGTAAAATATCTTACTATGTGACAAGATGTATCTGAAATGTGTTATCTGCTGAACAATGAAGTTAAAATTTAAACTGTGTGTAGAACCTATTAACCAATTCCCTTCAATCTGAATATTTATCCAGTAGAAAGAATGCTAGCAGTTGGAGATTATGAATAATTTAACTAAATTTCAATTTTCTACTACTTATCTTGGAAACTTCTGTTTATTCAAATATTAAAAAGTTAAACATAGTCAATTCCAATACGTTTTTCTTTTTACTACTCTCCTTTACACACAAATAAAAGGATAACGGAGACTTTTTAAATGTTCCATGTGCATCTCATAGTTTTACAGATAATATGGCAGTTCATTTTATAAATTAGTTATAGGAGAATTTAGCTACCTGAAATCATTTTTGAAAGAGACCCGAGTATAAGTAAATATACCATTCATCATTTATTTGAAGAAGGATGAATATAAATAAATGCTGCATACATAAATATATAACAAATAATCAGCAAGATCCATCCCACTCGCCCAATAGGTAGTAAATATTTTATATTTTATAGTTCACTTAAATGGCTACAGTGTTTTAACAGGGCTGTCCTCTCTGCCACTCCTATGACTAAACTTTTTCTGGGTAAATGCATATAGCAGAGACATTTAAAAAAAAGTCACTTTAAAAAAAAAAAGATATATTTATACATACAAGAACTGGGGTACAGGCAAGAGCTGTGGGAGGTAAGAGAATTCACCAGAAACAGAGTGGGGAACAGAATAAGAAGACTGACTGAAACACTCTATGGAGGGGAGCAGCAAGGGAGACAGGAGAGGTCTGCAGCGCCATGTGGGTCAGCTGCCTGGCTGGGGATGGAACTCGTGCTGCAGTGGCTGCAGATGCTCCATAGTGCGATGCTTAACCCCTTGTGCCACCAGGGAGGCCCCTATATGGCTTTTTATGCTAAAGAAATATTTAGGCTTTTTAAGAAAAAAAAAAAAAAATCTTTGTCTTAGAATGCTGATTCTGCATTTTCTTTCTGACCAACACTTGACATTTTGAATACTGCTTGTTCCTCCAAATGCATAGTTTACATCCACAGGTTTTCCTCATTATTAGCAACACATTTAGAAAGGGCATTATACTAGAGTCCGTTAGGATAATGGTCTGTTACAGTGGAATAAAATAACCTGTTGGTACAACAGCAGGAAAGAATTGAAAGTGACTACGTTTTAGACTCCCCAAACTCGGGGGCCTCCATAGGACCCCGAGTGCTTCTGAGCTCCTTTACGGCTAACGCACCACATTTGAGAGCAGAGGAAGAGGCAGAGATGCCAGTGCCCATTTACTCTGGTTCAGAGGGCAGTTGGCACTGTTACAAGTGATAGAGACGAGAATAAGGTTTCTTTGACATTTAAAAATAAGCTTCCTTTCTGGTATACTGGCCACAGAGTACTCCCCGCCCCTGAAATCTTTAAAACACACACACATAAATGAACAAGCCTTTCCACCAGATTCGAGGTAGAACCCGCTGAGATACAATTTTCCATGCGCAGGAAGTGGACGGTCGGCCGCACACACTTAAACTCGCTGGTGCCATAAACCAGAGGGGCCAGTCAGAAACTCCTCCCCGTGATATAATCTATGTCCCAAACCTTGATCATCTGGGTCGTTCTCTTTCTTTTTTGACAAAATAACCAAATGTGCCCTCCCTGGGGGGGTGGGGGGGGGTGGAGGACAAAGAAACCTAAGGATAGCAAATGGGCTCAAATCCATATTTACCCTCTGCACGAATTCTCAGATCATCAAACTTTATCAAATAGAAAAGATTTAAAAAGAAATTGCAGCGACCCCAAGTCCCAAGCTGTTTTGTTTTATGTTTTTTGTTCGCTGGCTTCATGATGTGGAGTCAGTGCTGCTACTTGGAAGTGGGAATTGGGGGGGAAGTAGGGAAAAGGAGGATCCTGTTCTTAAATACACAAGAGTCAAGAACTTGTAAGGCAAGCTTTCAGTGCCATTTCAAAGCTCCAAATAATCTAAAGTAAATAAACCACCCCCTCATTTTGACCTAGATTACTGTTTAAACAAAGGTATATATTCTTAATTTACATGAAAAGTAATTAGGCCTGCTAGCTGACAGCATAATGAAAAATGCATCTGCTGAGGGCAAGCTTTTATATTTGGGGAAAAAAAAAAAAGAAAAGCTGGAAGAAGTGTGGGTTTCTTTTTCTTTCTTTTCTTCTTTTAATCCCTTCAGCCACTATCCACTTTAGAACAGAAATAATGCAATTAAAAGTTTTAAACTGGTTTGACTGCAGGATTATTACAAGTATGCTTAAAATTATTTTCTGATTCATACTTTGAGTCCAAATTTTGACATTTCATGATGATGTCTGATATTTAAGAAATGGCTAGGAAGTGATATAATTTTTTGTCTTCTCTGGAATGCTTTGTGAACACTTGAAATAGAAAGAAAAAAATGAATTGGGAAAATGATGGTAGCAATTATATTCACATTTATATTTATTCATATTTATTAAAAGATGGTTTTGTGAACTAAATATACTTTTAGAGTATGCTTAGTCTTCTGAAGAGTCAAGTGTTTAGCAATTCAATACATAGCTCTTTTGTTTTGGAGCCTTTTTTTTTTCTACCTAGAAAGATGGTACCTATTCTTTTCAAGAAATAAATATTTCAAGGAGACTATAGCAGACGGGTGAATCAACACTTTGAGACTGTGTCTTCTTGCTTCATTTATTTATTCATTCAGTCGTTCACCAAAGTCATTCATTCAGTCATTTACCTATTATCTACCAGAATATGCCTAGGTAATGTGGACACAGGGGTAAATAAGACAAATGCCACTGCAAGACCATAAGTCAATGGACATACATATTTTAATTGTTTTGACAGGGTCTTTGAGGGAAACAACGATGTTTTCTAGAAGGATAAAACAGAGGATTTGTAACAGGGTCTTCCCAGGGAAAGGGGAAGTTCCAAAATCCTGGTTCCACCCTAAGTGGGTGGAGCTGAGGAGAAAAAGAAGATTTCTGCAGAGAAGGGAGAAGGAAGGAAGGAAGATGGAGAGCAACAAGGAGACCTGGAGGAAGCATGTGGAGCAGAGGGACATGTGAAGAAACTGTGCTTGCTTTTTGGTCTTGGACTGGTTGGAACAGATGTGGGTGAGAGACCTGTGGGGAGGTTAACAATGGCAGTTTTCATCTTGATTTTGATTTTGCTCTTTTCCTCCCAGATTTGTCTGACTCTTTCTGACCCTTTTCTATGGGTCGCTACTGAAAGATCCTTTGGACGTGTGGCAGGCTTTTGGGCCTTGCTTTGGGCCAATGCTATTTGGCTGAACTTTTACCCTCAAGGAGATGGGTAACTTTGGATGCTTAACTTAGTCACTATGTTCTTTGTCCTTTCTGTATTGTACCCTAATTGTATTAAAGTTCCTTTCCATTAAAGGCCTTATATGTTGTCTTAATGCGGCGGATGGCAGAACCCATTCAGAGAGGGCAGGCTTGGGGGTTCCGGGGTGCTCCTCTCTTGGGGTGCTCCTCTCCCTGCCCTGTAACAGATTGATTTTAATCTTGGGTCTATTTTCAAAGCTTTCCTCTGAAAGTTTGAGACATGGCAAAAGAGTAGGTAGGTTTAGGTGAAGTGGGAAAGGGGAGAAGAAAGGGAGGGCATGTGTGAATGAAGACCTTGGAATGGAGGCTGCTGGTGAAGATTGAGCAAGAATGACTTCAAGGAGGACATGGTGCCAGGGAGGCCACAGAGCTGGGTGGGGTCTGCTCTGAAAATGAGTTTTGTTTATTATCCTGGGAACAACGGAAAACCACTGCGAGAGTTTAAATTAGCAAGTAGAGCAGATTCAATTCAAGTGACTACTCTCAATGATTACTTTTATAATTCAACTAAGTAAAAGACATTTCCAAAATTTCTTAAGACCCAAGTTTCATGGCAAATAGATGCTTCTGTAACAGAACTGGTCTGAGATTCTTGGTTCTGTGCAATCTTAAAAGTCAATTTGTTGGCTTTCTTCAAGCTTCTGCATCATAGGCAACAAAGTAGAAAACCCAACCAAATCCTTTTTCTACTCTAATTTTCCCAAGAGAAATGAGGTCAAGCCTGCAGGCCAATTTTGATCGCGAGGTAAGATGTCTAGTCTTTTCAATTATAAGTTTTTGGCTTCATCTTTTTATAACAGAACTGGTACATACAAGTAAGACATTTCAGTGTAAAAGCATGTGGGACTCGAGCTCAGTAGCCTAATGGAGAGTACCTGTAATAAAAGGTGGTGATAAGTCACTGCGTGTACAGCAAAGGAGGAAACGCCCACATGGTGAGTGGTGACTAGTCCATGCCATTCATCTGATTCCCCCATGGAGGCCAGAGGGAATTAAAAATTTAGTCATTTAACTACTATGGGGAAGCAGAGGCCAAGAGGGAGCTTTTTCCAGAGGTTCTGGAACAAGGAAATCAGCACATGTGACAATGGCAGGGAGGCCAACATGACTGGGGTGGGGAGGGTGTGGGAGAGTTTAAATTAGCAAGTAAAGCAGGGTCTTTGAGGGAAACAATGATGTTCTCTAGAAGGATAAAATAGAGGATTGATTTTAATCTTGGGTCTATTTTCAAAGCTTTCCTCTGAAAGTTTGAGACATGGCAAAGGAGTAGGTAGGTTTAGGTGAAGTGGGAAAAGGGAGAAGAAAGGGAGGGCATGTGTGAATGAAGACCTTGGAATGGAGGCTGCTGGTGAAGACTGAGCAAGACTGACTCATGGAGCAACTCTCCATGAATCTGGAGAGGGAGGGCAGATCTCCTAATTGGGGGTGGGTTGCTCTCAGTAGGGCAACGGTGTTCTGTGCATTCGAAGAAATTCCATCTATCCACTGAAGGGATTGCTCTGTGAGAGTAGATGCAGAAGTACCAAGGGAGATCTCCTCATTATCATTAACCAGGGAGCTAGCTCAGGGGACAGGACAACTAGCCCAAATAGGTATGAGCCTATACCCTTAATCACATATAGTGTTGGAAACCAACACTCCCTCACTACAACATCATACATTTTACAAGATGGGGATAATGCTAGTATCGATCTCCTTGGTTTGAATTGAGGAATAAACAGAAAATATGCAAAATATGTAGAACAATGTCTTGAAGAACATAAACTGTTTGACAGAGAGTATCTTATGTTATCTCCGTCACACATGAAAGAAAAACCATGTAATTAGGCAGATCCATGTGGACCTTACTGAGATTCAACTTTGATATGGGTTTCTCTGGTAATCCAGGGGCCATAGATTGGAGGCCTGGGCTAAGGAGGATTGACCACGGTCTAGAAAAGGGCACTTACTTGGTGGAGGCCCCTCAGAAGCATCCTTAGCCTTCCAAAGGCTCTATTTTCTTTCCAACAGAAATAACATCCTCACAAGACTGCTGTAGCATTAAATGATAGAATGTACAATATCTGGCTTAAGGTGATTTCTTGGCAAATACTAGCTATTATTATTATCTATCAAAATCTGTGGTAAATGGATTTCTCTGCTTTCTGGTTTACACATCTAGGCAATAGGAGGCAGCAAAGAAAGCGATTTATTTGTAAAGCATGTGAGAAGTCTTAAAGGGGATAGCACTTATCAGTGTGAAGTATTCTGAAAAATACAATGCAGGATTTCATCTAAGCTAGATAAATATTATTATCCTCATTATATAAAGGTCAGAGTGATGCAGGAAACTAAAGTGACTTGTCAAAGAACAGCAGAGTTTGAGATGAGAACGCTGGCTGTCCTGGCGCCTAGGAACCTTGAACAAAGGCTTTCTGAAGCAAAAAATCCCCATCCATTTAGATCATTTGAAATGACTCCCCTCATTTCAAACATCCCTGTGATCACAACTCAATCAATTCCTTTTCTCCACCTTCATTCAGCTCATGTCAATGAATTAAGCAAATAGTCAAGAAAAAAAAAATACTGCATATTTGTATGGTCGTAGCATTGGCTGATGGGAGTGGATGACTACTGCACTTGGAAGTTTCCATATCTGATTGGTGTAAATTTACAAGGTGATCAGGAAAAAGCCAGTAAGTGAATCTCAGAGCACAGAAATTAATTCATATTGATAGCCAAAAGAATCATTGCATTCAATCATAAAAATAAACACCAATTTATCAGAATGTGTAAATCAAATCACTAATCATTCAGTATCGGATGTCTCCTCATCCCGAATGTTCACAATACCAGTTCCAGCTCCTGGGAAATACACAATGTATGTTCCTGCTTCACTGTATACATTTCTTATGGTTGGCGTTATGATTTCACAGACTAGCATAAGCTCCTTCGCTTACTCAGAAATTTTGAGATGTGTATTGTACTCTTCCTCTAAACACATCACAAATAAATCATAATGTGTGCTTTAAGTTTGTAAAAACAGTAAAAGGTAACCTTTGCCAATCTCTCTAAGAATGTTCAAAGGTTCGTAAATAGTTCTAGAAGGAGTACTGGTGCAAGTTTGTTATATAAATTAACCCTATGACAATGTCTAAGATTCCATCTCTGCCTTTATAGAATCCTGATGCAAAGCATGTATTAAGTAGAAGAAAAATTCCTTTGAAAGCCTCCATTGTTAGTTTACCCTATTAAAACTACATTTTATTTAGTTGTTAGGTTCTTTTCAGAGTAACGTGTGTGGATGTGTATTTTATAATGTTGCTGCAATTAAACTTTTTAACAAAGAATTTATAGTGAGGAATGATTCTCAGAAATCACATTCTCCTTACAAGACAGAAAAGGCTAAATATTCATATAAGTTGAAGACAGCTCTACTATAATAGTAAACAGTAAACTGAACAGCTATAAAATTCAGTTCAGGAAGAAATCCATTTCATTATGCATAATTTTCACTAGGGGTGGTAGAAGATTAACCAACAGATCTCCCAACTAACATATGTCACAATCCACCTAACTTGTTTTCTCATTCCTGAGTTTTGGTGGGTCAGGGTGAAGTACAGTTTGATGAGGCAAGATATTCACAGCTGGGATGGGATGAGGATGGGAATGGAGAACACTGGGAGGGAGAGAGGAACTGTGGGAGCAGAACTGGCCTTCAGGGAAATTGGCTGGAGGCAGCGGCATCCAAAGCCCAGTCTGTGGTCTGTATCTAAAATCCCCAGTCAGCCTGTATTTGCATATTATCTAGTCTAAGTTGGAATATGTATTCCTTCTAAGTCAAAAAACATGGGAAAATTGGGAGGATATTATGACTTTTGGTAAATAAATTCCTGATAAAATCCAGAAAAAATGTGAAATGGCTTCAGCGACAAATGCTATGTTTTACACTTTAAATTGAGTTTGTAGGGTAATTCATGTATCGACATTATAAACGTTGCTAGTTTATTATTGGTTTACCTATTTTTACATGCTGGAAAAACAATCTGAAAACAATCTGAAAAGTACTAAGAAATTTCAAGATAAGTAACATAAGAAAGCCTCTTTTTAATATGCTAATTTATATTCATATCAGAGGTAATTATTAAATCATGATATTATTACTCGATGTTACTGTGCTCTGTTAAGCAAGTAGAGGTTGCTCAGGAAGAATGTGAGAGACCTACGCGTGGCCAGTGGGTCTTATCATACTCTCCTTACCCCTCAATCCTGTAGTTGTCCTGCTCTGAAAGGCGCTGTTGAAGACAAGGGCTCCCCACCGCCTCCATCAACCAGAGCCCCCAATGGGGATGGTGAGTACGAAGCACTTAGAAAAAAGTGTCTCTGACAAATGGGTTGTTAGGTGAAAATCTGAACACAAAGCCATGCCATGCTAACAAGGAAAGCAGCACTGTTTTCCCATGAAATAATTTAGAATTAATATTTTTTTGGTAAAACACAAGAGAATCTCAAGTGGCATGATGCAGGAGCAAAGGCTTGAGAAAGTCAAGGTTTTAAAAAATAAAAATAGAAAAATGGATATAATAATATTTGGCTTTAAAGTCTATACAGGGCTTTATGTCAGCCCTACCTAATACCACACTTGAAGGATAAATGTCTTTAAAACAAAGACCCCCTCCCCTCTCACACACACATTGAGTCATTAGAGAGGGAGCTTTAACCATTCAGGTATTTTAAGCGACTGAAAATACCTAGTCCCTAAACTAATCAATAACGACTGGTGTTTGAAACCGTTCACTGATAGAAACCCAAGAACATCCAAGATTTTTAAGAACAAATTGTATGTTTTGAAGACAAGGCAGATTTTCTCTAACATACACCACGAAAGTGATGATCTTAACTTGTTAAAGTTATGAATTAAAACTTGTAAAAGAATGAAACTCCTGGGGTCGGGGAACACCTGCAAAAGAAATGGCTGTCGGTGATGGCTGCCATTTTGTGAAATCTAGGCAAGTCCAAACGGAGGGAAAACAAAGATGTTCAGGAAGCTATTTTTAAGTGTGACTTTTTGTTTCTCCCCTGCTATTAACATTCTAACAAGACTGAAGGGGATTTGAGGAACTATCAGACCACCTGTCTGCCATTATGCATAGAAAGAGTCCTCAGTCATTGCCGACAACTAAAGGCCTTCTAGGAGGGTGGGGGCAGCTGGTGCTGTTCCCTGGGGGCATGGGTGGGGGAGATAAGGGGAATGCTGGGCTCACATGCAAGAAACCCCAGCGTTTCTGGCATTAGCTTGCACTGTAAAGGCTGCTGTGAATAAACACCCTTGTAGAAAGGAAAATAGACTGGGGCAATTCTTCCCTTACTCCCCTCCCCACCCACATTTTATTCCTTTAGTGAGTAGAAAGTCACAGAAATGAGTAATATTTCTACTTTGCTCTCAAGAATAAATTTGAATTCTTTCCTTCAGTGCCAATATGACTTTCAGCAATTTTCTTTTCATTTAAAATCATTTTTATTGAGGTAGTGTTGGCTGCAACACTGTGTATGACTTAGGGGAATAGGCTCACACATCATCAGATGTACGGAACCACACCAAACCCACCACCAAGGCACCTATTGTCCTCTACCACACTCCATTGGGTCCCCCTCCTGCGTAGCCATAACCCCCCTGTCCTCCCCCCACTATAGAATTGTAGCGAGCTCAATTCTCTAGTCAGATTTCTAGGGTGTGTTTGGTTTAGTTCTGTCTGTTCCTTTGTTTTGTTTCTTTATATATAGTCCACATAGGCTCGAAATCAGTATTTGTCTTTTCTCCTGCCTTGTTTCATTTAGCATAAATTAAAATTCCTTTTGAAAAGAGGGGGATAGCTCCTGTTCCTTCATTTAAAATCCTAAATCTCATTTGTTTGATTTCTGAGTGTACTTTCTCTCAATCTGGCCTTTGCTTTGAGAGCAAATAGAGTCAGAATTGGCTTGTTGGGTTGAAGAACTTCACCATTAATTAAACATTTTGTTAATCTCTCTGTGTGTCTGCTGGGGAGCCTGACCCCTTCGAGAAGGGTCTCGGGTCCCAGGGCCAGCTCTCTGGAGCTGGGCAGCCCTGCAAAGACTGCCGCCTGGGCACACCTCATTAAGATGGGCTGCCTGGCGTTTAGTGAGGCTAAACACTTCCCCAGTGCCCCATCCCTACTGCTGCAACCTATTTGTTTGTTTCTCATCTCAGGATCAGCTTGCCCATGCCTTCCAACATGACAATTAGCTCATTTAATAAATCTAATTTAGTCTAATGTGCCGCTGTGAGGGAACGGTGAGGGGCCCTATCATCGCTGCTAGGTTCTTTCTTTCCCTCCTAGGAGCCCATTTTCCTCATAAAATCGCAAGTTTCATCACAGATTTCTGGAGAAAATGGGCTTACCTCTATTTCCAAAATGGCAAATCAATCCTGTGTCGTGACCCCGTGCAGACTGGCAGGTGGTACTGGCTTGATGGCAAGGGTGAGAAAGTGCAGTCTAGGCTTTGGGGGGAAAGACTTCATGATTGATTAGGGATATCCTCCCCACCCCAGATCAAGAATGGAGGTCAATTATTTGCTGACCCTGCTCTATTTAATAGTGACTAGTAAGTAGCTATCCCGAATGTCAGCACATTAACTCTCTTCTTTGCTAATTTTAGGGTTACTACATCTTTCAAAAGTACATATAAAAATATTTAAAGGGAAAGGTTCCGTGTTTCCTAAAAATGAAAACATAATTGTAGACAACGTCTGATTTATTCTGGTGGAATTCAGAATACTCAGTTGGATCCATGTGATTCTTAGAGGCTGAACCAAGAGTGTTTCTTTTAGCCTCATAGCTTCTCTTCCCAGAGGAATTCCTCTCAGTTCTGGAATATTCCCTATGAGTCCTTGATCTACTGACTTTAGCAGAAAAGAATGGAAAGCCGGGAGTAAAGTAAACCTGAGGGAACATGGGAAAAGAATAGGAAAGAAAAGCTCAGTGGAATAAAGAGAAGTGTTTAATGAAAGCAGAGTAATGGGACTGATATTCTTCAATGACTGGACGTTCTGGAGGGAGTGATTTCGGAGAGACACTTACTTGAATTATAAGCTCTAACATATTTGGTTGGAAGAAAAGGTCAGTGCTATTGTTGTGATTTGGACCTTTGTACATTCTTTCAGGAAAGAAGAGAAGAGGAAGAGAAGGGGGAAAGGGAACGGGGAAGAGGAAGGGGGAAGGAGAAGGGGGAAAGGGGAAGGGAAAGGGGGAAGGGGAAGGGGAAAGGGAAGGGGGAAGGGGAAGGGGAAATTAAGGGGGAAGGGAGAAGGGAAGGGGAGGAAGGGGAGGGGACGGGAGGGAAGACCCAGACTTTATCTTAGTATCCACAGCAATCCAAAATAAGGCAGAGTCCTGGGAATAAAGATGAGGTAGAAAGTCTTTGGAAGCAGTTTCAGAATTTTAGGCATGGTCATTTGCTTCTGCATGCCTGCCTGTTATCTTAAAAGAGGAGAGTTTTGACACGATCCAGTAAACTGGTGCTGTGAAGGTACAAGATGCAGCCGCTGTGATGAAGCTCTTGTAAGCTTGCTACAGGGGATTTGAGAAAACAAAAATAAGCCCTATTTCTGGAGGTGTTAGAGAATCTTATGAAAGTGCTCCTCTGTTTTCGTGCAGTTACTGGCAATAGTCCCCAAGCCTGTGAGACTCGTCTGCATTCTAGGGTCCTCTCCTACGTGGAGGCTTACAGCAGCAGTGCTCTGGCATCGGATTTTCTAAACTTGACCTAAAGTAAACAAGAAAGTATCACAAAGGGAAAGACATTATTAAAAACTAAAAAAGTCATCCCCAAAGGGTTATGTAGCACATAGTCCTGGATAGGGCCCAAGAAATTTGGGTTTATTTCCCTCTAGTTTTTTCTTAGATTTTAGTCATGTTTCTAGCTTCCAGGATGCTGGAGGCAAAGTGTCCATTGTGCATGGCCTGGCAGACAGTCCCTTTGGTACAGAATGCAATTGTGTTCTGCCCATACATTCTTCCTATACTCCAACCTAAAATGCCCTTGGGTAAAGTCTGAATTTCCAAAGAATCTGGAAATGTTAATTGTTGACTGGTTAGTAAGAACTGGTATAGAAAGTCCAGGAGCGGGAAAGTGTCAAAGCAGGGTATGCCATTCTTAGAGCACAGGATTGGGAAAGGTCAGGGTGATTGTTCTGAGAGTCTAAGCTGCCTGACAAATTATCCCATCGGTAGATGGCATCAAACGACTATTTGGTGTGCTCAGATTCCAAGGGCCAAGACAAAGCGGCGATGACTTGTCTCTGCTCTGTGAATGTCGAGGCCTTCACCGGAAGACCTGAAGGTTGAACAGTAGAATAATCTGAAGACTTGTTGTTCACATGTTTGGGAGCTGATACCGACTGAAGGCTGTGGGCCTTGGATCCTCTCAAGGTGAGCCCATGAGGTCTCTGCATTGGCTATGTCTGGGCTTCCTCACCATTGAGTGGTTCATTTCTCAAAGCGGATATCCTCTTTGGCGGACCTAGGCAGAAGCTATAGTCCTTTCTTATGACCTAACTTTCACAGTCACGCAGAATCGCTCTGCCTGAATCTTTCACTTGGAACAGTCATAGGCATGTTGAGGGTCAAAGGAAGAGTCATTAGACACCAGGTTTTCATGGAGAAGGGGAGATTCTAGGACAACATGGGTCTGGAGTTAGCACTGTGGCTATTTTATGGAAAATACAATGTAGCCATTATTGATGTGAAGGTGATGGTGGGAAAGTGGCGCCTGATGAAGCTGGTGAGGTTGGAAGGGATCAGCTGATACAGGAAACTATACATTATTTTAAGAATGTTGGTCTTTTTTCTAAACCACATGGAAAGCCATGATGAAGTTTAAGCATGGGAGTATCAAATGAAGGTTTGCTGCAGCACAGAGAATGGACAGAAAAGCACAACTGGCTGTGAGGAGTTCAGCCAGGACAGAGGGGAGTTGGAACCAGAGCTGTAGAAAGACACGGAGAGAAGTAAATGGGTTTAAGAAATACAGGAGGAGAAATCAAGTGGATCTGGGGAGTGGGAGAAGAGAGTTTCCAGAATGATTTCCGGTGTCTGGGTCTGGCCATTATGAGGATGAAATCTATTGCCAAGACAGGGAGAACTGGAAAAATATCAGGGTTTGACAAGAAAGATCATGAGCTCAGTTTCAGGATCTAGAGAGAGCGGAACTGGAACGTTCAAGCGTGCACTTATCTCCATGGGGCTGGACTCGCAGTGAGAGGTCAGGGCTGACAAGCATTTGAGTCCTGTAGGTGTGGGTGATAACTGTCGCATGGGCATGAATCAGATTTTCTAAGGAAGGTGCAGACACTGGCTGACTGATACAGGAAGACACTTCTGTGAGGTGATGAGAGAAGATGCAGCAGAGAAATCAAAGGAAAACTGAAGAGAGTGGTCTCCTAGGAGCCAAGGGCAGAGGTGCTAGAGGTGGGGACCTGCTGACCCCAGAGAACGTGGCTAAGAGTTCACCCCAGTGAGGTTTAACAATGGCCACTGGGTTTAGTAACGTCCAGGATAAAGCCTCAACTCCTTAGCATCATTACAGGAATTTGCTTAATGAACTGAAATATTGCGCTGCTGTTTTTTAATTTTCTGATATTTGAAACTAACCATTGGTTTAATAGGAATTGTGAAAAAGGTATGAATTTCATAAGCCATCAAATAGAACTGTGCCATATGATGCCAACTGTTATTTATTTCACTACAGGCAAGAAAATAAGAGACAACATCTCAGTAAAGAGTTGAAAATCATTATGTACTGAGGAACATAATCTGTACTAATATACTTTTTGGGAAAAGTCAGGTTTTAAATTACTTTATTTTGAACTAAATTTAAATATACTTAAGCTATATTTATTCTGTATTTTATAGAAGAGTATGATAGCCTTTTTTTTTTGAGATTTTATTTATTTACGCACACAAGAGCTGGGGTACAGGCCAGAGGTGTGGGGACTGAGACGGTTCACCAGACACAGAGTGGGGAGCAGAACAGGCAGATCAACGGAAAGACAATGTTGAGGGCCACAGCGGGCTAGGCAGGAGGCTGGGTATGTAACTCCCACTACCATAGCTGTGGAAGCCCCACAGTGCAGTGCTCAACCCCTTGCACCATCAGGGAGGCCCTATATGATAGCCCTTTTTAACATCAATTGATAATTGTTTATGTTTAAGGTAGGGATTCCTATATAACTGGAATAGAATAATTATGTATATAAAATAAATGAAAATACAAAGTGTCCCTCCACTGTATTTTTATAATTTCTCTAAAGCACATTTTCATTTCCAATTGATCAATTTTTAATATATTTACATATATAGGAATGTATGTATTTTATATGTATGCAGAGGGACTATTAAGCATAATGTGAGTGCTTTCTTTTTCAAAATGAAATTCAAGTCACTGATCTTAAAATGAAGAGAACAAAGTAATACTTCGTTATAATTTTATGAAGAGCATATTTTATCAAGATGAATATTTTTAACATAAGCCAACCACAACATGGTTACAGATCCAATATTCCTCATATCTCTTTACTTACAAAAATGAATGTTCTTTTGCACTGGCATTAAAATGATGATAATAAGGAAGCAGGTTTAGTCTTAAAAGGTCTGATTTCTTTTTCAGTATCCATGAATGGATTAACAAAATAAAATCTCATGTTATGTTTAAAATGCTTATTGGATGAGAAAACAAATGCTTTGGGAAATATTTTTCAAACTCAAAAACCTATAAGGTTAAAAGGAGTTTCTAGAGAATTACACACAGCAGTAAAACAGTGTAGATCTGCCAGCCTAATTATTGCTTGATATGAAGCTGGCGAGTTGTTTTATGTAGTGACTGATAAACATGAGTGGGACATAATTGCTCCTGTCAATCTCAAGTACACAATGACTAAGCAACAAGAAAACAGAGTCAATACGTCCATTTTACACATCACAGTGAAGAGTCCACTCCCCCAGAAAAGTCAAAAATCAAATCATTATGGGAAAACTTACAACCTTGTCCAGATTTGACTGCACTTAAAATATATTCTGACTGCTTTGATATGATTAATATGACTGATGTGTCTAAATATTTAGCTAGTTTTTAGCTGGTGACCCCCAGGTATAAAATATTGGGTCTGATTTCATTTCCAGAATCTTATATTGAGTTACCTAACTTCAGGTGATTTGGAAGAAAGCACCACTCTCCTGCTTAGGTAACAGTATCCTAAACTGCAAATAAAGGTTGGTAACCCACCTGCTTACACTAATTTATATATAGTTTTCTCTTCCAAGAGCCCTGATAAGATGGACATGAAATATAATTGTAATTAGGGAGATGCTGAACTACCAGAAAGTAAATGTGGGTACTTAGTCATCAAGAATACCTGCTGATTCCCAGGTAGAGATGGTACTTAACTTACCCGCATGCTGTGCATCTAGTAACTATTTGTATTTCTGGAAATACCCATTCTTCAAATCACTAGTGGCCATCCAATTAAAAACATAACCAGTATATCTCACTTGAACAAGTATGTCAATTGAGCCAGTGACAAAGTTAGTAAAAAAAAAAAGAAGTCTGTTGACATTGATATCAGATTCCACGTCTACCATTTGCCTTCGAATAAAAAGGCAAAGTCAAGCGTTGAATAAATGTGAGTTTTTGTACAATGGCTGCATGTTAGGAGATGACATAAAGCCAAGGGCTGCAGCTTGTTTTAGGCAAGGATAAGAGGGGAGGGACTCTGTAGACCGGAGGCCTAAAATTTACATGTACGAAGAGCAAAAAAACTCTGATGCAATCTTAATATTATTAAACAAGGATAGGAAAAACAATTTTTGAAGGTCCAATTTACAGTTTGTTGCTTTTGATAAGTATAGCAGGGTTCTCGTGCTTAGGTGTAGAGTAGAAGCCAAATTAGCGTTCAGAATTACAAAACTGGCATAACAGCTAAGAACCAGGTCACAGCAGACAAAAGCAGCTGCCCAACTTCCTAGTGAAAAGCAGTATTACCATCACAGAAGAACTGACTGAAAATTATGTTGAGTGTCTGACCAAAGTTAGTCTCCTTGTTATTCTAGCCTAAGATACTGATGAGTCTAAGAGAAGTCCAGTCTGATTCAGCGCGGAGATTGGAGGCATGGGCTGAGAGCAAGGAGAAAGGAGCCCATGACTCAGGCTTCACCTCAAGGCCTCCCTCCACCCCTGGCGATAATCCCCAACTCTGATCTTCCTCCGCTCACACTGATATCTGCGCAACTCCCTACCTCTTGCCTCTGGTGCAACACCACTGAGTGAGCTGATGTCCACACACCGGCTTCCTCTGGAGAACATGTGTGTCTCTTTTGAAAGGGTTTGTCTGTGACTGGGATCTGAAGTAAGTGGTGCTGAAGCTGCTTTTGTAGACATGTCTGTAGTTTTTGATAAGTATAGCATTGCTCTCGTGCTCAGAAGTAGAGTAGAAAACCAAATTAAAGTTCAGAGTCACAAAACTGGAATAATATCTAAACCAGGTCATAGCGGACAAATGTAGATGCCCAACTTACTAGCGAAAAGCTGTATTAACATTGCAGAAAAACTGACTGAAAATTATGTTGAGTTTCTGACCAATGGAAGCCTGCCTATTTGTTACTCCAGCCTAAGATACTGAAGGATCTAAGAGGTCCTTAGATTCTCAACTATGTTTTATGTAGTTTGATAATATCAAAGGGGAGATGATAAACTTTTCTCCTTAGTAAGTCCCAGATAACACCTGTAAGAAATGAAGTTCAGCTGGAATTCGGAGAAACGTTACTGACATTTAAAGCCTTTTAAAAAAACTGCCTTATTTGTATGCGAAGGTTATAGGATTATAAATTTAACACAGGTCCTATCAGATGATCTGTGGCAGTTATAAAGGTACAATCACTGAACCAGTTGACTTGATCTAAATAAAGTAACTATTATCTTCATTTTTCTTTACTTGAGAAGCCCTGTAGGTCTTGCCTGTTGAATTAAAACCACCCAACTAGTTTTAGAAAAAGCTTGTGTCTCTTGTTCTAGATGTGGCTTATCTCCGGAGGCTGTTACCAAGTGTAAACACACAGGCTAATATTTCTGAAAGGAACTCCGCGCACCTTAGACACACCGCTGACTTCTGAGAGCCACCTTGTTCCTCACGTGCTTGCCATCATGACTGTAGAACTTTTTTTTCCACAAAAGGGAAATAGTAAAAGTAGTCGTTTACGGAAGCTATAATTTGCAGAGTGGTTCCTTATTGGTCTGAAGAGTCGTTACAGCCCTTCAAAGAAACACTCTTCCCAGGGACCTTTCGGTTGGTTTCCTGTCTTGTTTGATTATGTGGTTTATGACATTCAAGCCCAGGCAGGGTCTAAACAAGATGGAGAAAGTGAAGCCCAGAGGAGCTGACTCCCATTTGGCACCTGGGCCTGGAGAGGAGCAAGAGGCAGTAACCACCTTTTTATGCCAAGACAAGTGATTGTTTCAAAAGACCACTCAAACTGGCTCACTATGTTATTTTTTCTACATGCAGACCATTGAATAGTCTTTCTCTCTCTCTAATATATAAATATTAATATATTATATATAAATATATAAAATATACATAATATACATTAGAAATAAAATGTTTATGGATAAATACATAATATAAATATATACACATATTTTAAATACACACACACATACCTTCAACACTAAGTCCCATTAATGAGGGAAAATAGTTTATATTTGAACTACTAACGCTGAGCTGGTTGTGTGTATATATATAAATATATATAATATATATAAATATATATATTTATAATATATATTATAAATATATAAATGTATTTAATATTTAATAAATATATTTAATATATTTAAATATATAAATATATTATATAAATATATATATAAATATAATATATATTTTATATATATATAATCAGCTTATATAACAGATGAAAGTCCATGATTTAAATTTAAATTCTTGGTTGGAGGTGACAGTGATGATAATCCTTAATAGAACAATAACATGTTCTTGCTCATTCTAGGGTGTCTATTCTTAAACAAAATAAAGACACTGACTTTTTCCTGCTTTGGTCAGTCCTTAGAGCGCTGATGAATTCTTCACACATTCCTGAGTTCTCCCTTATTTTTGACTGTCACGTTCAACATCACATGAGGCTTTTCTTATCCACTCAGTCACCCTTCAACTTGTTCTCCCTAATCAACTCAAGATAATGGTCTTCTGAACTGATGAGGGAGTGCTAACAGAATTTTCTTGATGCTCTTCCCCAGTGAAGCAAATGATAACTTTTCCATCCTCCCCATGCTGCCTGTCAATTTTTATATTCTTAGATAAAGCCAGAAAAACTTTAGACTGCTCAAATATATTGTTTCTAATGTATTTATCTTAATGCCTACATTTATTTTGATTTAAACATTTTAAAGGTCACCCACGACCACGCGTGTCCTAGTGCCTGGAACTTGTGGGCTCATAATAAATAAGTCATTGAATCAAATTTGTCTGACAGCAACAGACCTCAAAGCAATAGAAAACGCTTGATAATGTGAAAGAGATAAGTGAACACCACCTTATATGGCGCAGATATGGTCACCGAAAGGAGAGTGCCGGAAGGTGCTTATATCACAGGAGAAGTCTTCTTTCTAAAGACAGGTTCTCAATTCTTTGGGAGAACTGATTTTCGGCCAGAGATGGGCTGTAGTGATCAAGGAAGTCCCAGTGGTATAATTTTAGCTTTTGCAGAATTTTCCATTGCTTATTTTCAGCACTACTGCTATTTCATCATTTCAGTGATTGCTCCCCCAGCACTGACTGACGATTTTATTGGATGCAGAAGGGGCTGAGTTGGATTATATTTCACTGAACAGCTACACAGCCTGTGTAAAAACAGTCTTTGGAAATGAAATAATCCCATCTAATTGACCGCAGTGAAAGAGAGACAATAAAACCAGTTGGTGTGAGGCAGACAATCCAAAAGCTAAAGCACAGATGAAATTTCCACCAAATTAACATCTCTGAAGCCTGGAGATGATAATTTCCATCAAATGGATTAAAATAACTATGGATTAAAAGTTTTGCAGGTTTGGAAGGTATGAAGTTTCTTCTTATTTTATATTTAACATAAAGGTTAAACTCATTAAATACTTAATAAGCATCAAGTTGCTAGGAGTTAATGAACTGCTGCTCTTTTCCATAATGAATTTGAATCAAAATTGGAGGACCCAGTTTGAGGTTGAAATGAATTTCCCATTATGTCCTATCTTGGATAAAGCATTGCTCTATTAGCATTTCCACAATAACAACACATCTTTATTAGATTTTGTTGTCATGCAGACACATAGACAGGCTCTATTTTGAGGCGGGATAGAAGCTATTCACATATGGAAGAGTGCCGGGGGTCCTTTCCTCATCCTACTTCTGATGGATTGCATGAAACCACGTAGTTCATGCCATGTTAGCACCCCATGTGAACAACACAAACTCATATTATTTCACGAATCTTCTAACCCTGGCTGTCCTCTGTGAAAGCACTTGCATTCTCGGTGCTTCCCAAGTTTTACAGACATGTCATTTTGTTTCTCTTCTTCACAAAGCCACCTCAAGAATCAGTGGCAAAGTAGGCATTCTGAACGTCTGGTGTGTGGACGGTGCCAATGATTTAGCACAGGCAGTTGCTCAGGCCACCCTCAGCACGTCACCCGTCTGTCCCAGTCCCCTGCACCTGCGCTGTGCCACAGTTGTGGACAGCGGGCCATGCCCTGGAGCGCCTTAGTCTTCCAGTTCTGACTTTTTCTTTGCCTGCTCATCTCTCACAATTTCTCTTTTTAGTAGAAAGGGAAAATGGAACACGGAATGAAATGAAACAGGTCACAGGAGGATGAGAGACAAGATGTCGGTGCTCGGAAACCTGACGATTGCTACATGGGCTCAAACTCTGGGATCGAAGGAAGGGACCCAGAAATGGTAACCAAGCCCATCGAGCGGGAACAGTAACTGACATTGGCTACATGGAACTATAGAAAATATGTTCAATTTTTCCAGAAGTAAATGAAAGATGCTCTATTCTGACCATCTTATGCTTGAATAGACTGAAGTTCAGAAAGACGAAATATCTCCCTGAGCTCACAGGACTCATGTTTGCTGAAGCTGAGATCTAAGCAGGTCGGTCTGATGAAAGTCTACGTTCTAAGTAGTATGTTGGCTGTTTCAAGATACCTCTAGAGGGTCCAAGATCTTTTCCCCAAAAAGAAGGCAGAAACACAGTTACTGGAAGTAGGATGGGAAGTTGTAACAAGAGTAAGTTAATGATGATTGAGAGGCTGAGTTCTGAGCTATTCCACCGAGATCACCTGAGGGAATTGATGCTAATTTGGGGTGGGGTTTTGTTGGCAAGACTGGCTTAAACTTGGCACTTGAGGAATCACTGAGTCGGGAACCTGGCAGTTAATTACACATCATATACAGGAGAAAGGCTAGCGAGTCAGGCAACTCAGGTACTGTTTGTTCCTGATGCCTCACTAGGGTCCAGGGGATAAACTGCAGTTAGGAATGGATTTAGGTGCAGGAGAGAAGAAAGCCTCGTTGCTGAGTCTTGAGTTCCCTTGCTTTGTTCCGTGCCCACTACTGGTCTCTGCAGATGATGTTAATCTAAACACTATTTGTAAGATTGATCCTTCTTAGGTTGGCAAAGTCATTCCTAGTGGTGCATAAATCACTCTTAATTAACACATGGGTCAGCGGGCAATCATCAGCTAATAAAGACAACTGCATTCCGTGCATGATTTCTTGAGAGGACTGTACATTTGGAGACAACAATGACTCATATCAGATGTTCATGAGAAAAGAAAATCCACTAAATATTCCACGGTTCTTCAGCAACTTAAAGGCTTTAAGTGGCAAATAGAAATATGCTTAAAGAACTGTTGAGGGGACCAGTTGTCTTTTATTTTGGTTACTAGTCTCTTCACTAGGAGAATCTGTAAGGATCTTTTTGCTGATGAGGTTGTGAAATCCTATATAAACCTTCAACTAAAATGTCAAGCTGATTTCCTATGTAAATAAATCTAATGAATTAATCAAGAACACAGACCTTATTCTTGCGGGAATAAAAGTGGCTTTATCTTTCTTGTGTCCCTGCAATGTCTTGGTCCCCTGTTATTAGTCTGTAAAATGAATGCCTATATAGTATGAGTGTTACTGCCTCTGTCTTAGATGAACACACAGACTAGCAGAGACTGCATGACTTAAGTTGCAAAATACATCTTGGCTACAGGTGATAACAAAATTCCCAAGCAGGTTTCCTTTGGGCCATATATAATCTTGGTAAACATTCTGTTTACTCCATCTCTATATTTTTGGGAATGTGCATTTATTCTATTTCTCTCTGCCTAGTGTTTTGATAGGACCTTCTGTAAAACGGACTAGATCTTCAACCAAGAGCCCTACAACCAGACAACGGTGTTCCTGTTGGGGAAACATGAGGCCAAGAATGATCTCGTGCTCTTCAACATCCATCTTTCTCTTGACATCACTTTTAGAACATTAAACAAGTACGTGCACTCACAAACTCACCCACCCCTCGTTTGAAAGGCATCACACCTTTATACACTGCCTTGGATGTACCTCCTGAGGACTGTATGACAAAACAACCCACCAAGATAAAATGGTCACTGTCATTTCTGCTCCACATGACACCAACAAAGGGCCAACGTTTACTGAAATCTACTGGAGTGTTTAGATCATTTCCAGTCTTTGCAGTGGAACATGTGAACATCATTTGCAAAATATGGTAAGGCTGATGAGCCTAATGGACTTGTCTTTAACATGATCCTCAGTTTCTCCCCCCCAGTATGTGTCCTACCCTATCATATATTTTTTTACTGTACATAATAATAAACTTTATCAAATGATGATTTCTTTGCATCAAGGCTTTCTGATTACAAACGGGACTTACAGAACCATCAAGCACCTAGTCCTTGTGTGTTATCTACAGTCCATTGACATCAAACCACCATCATAAAAACACACTCAAGGCAACAAATGCTCCTGCCCCAACTCAGGTTCCTTTCTTCACTTTCACGCTTTGCTTCAGGTACACCGGCTTTCTTTTCATATCTTAAATATATCTTCTTTCACCTATGTAGTCTGTGTGGTTGATGTTCATACACTGTAAGCCACCATCCTAGGCTTGAGAATAGCTGTCTCTCTCCATCACTGAGTCTCAGCTCAAACCCAGCACCAGTGAAGGTAGAGTCCTTCCTGTCCCTACTCTTTCCATCCTCCACAATGACACCACCCTTTTATATGCTGCATAATTTTGACAACTTGCTATTTGCATATTAGATTTTTTTTGAAGATTTTATTTATTTATGCATTCAAGAGCTGGGGTACAGGCCAGAGTCCAGGGAGGTGAGAGGATTCACCAGAGACAGAGCCAGGAACAGAGTAGGCAGACTGACCGAAACACACTGCTGAGGGCAGCAGCAGGTGAGGCAGGAGAGGTCTGCTGCGCCATGTGGGCCCCCTCCCTGGCCGGCGGCAGGGATCGAACTCGTGCTGCAGTGGCTGCAGTTTACTTCATAGTGCGTTGCTTAACCCACTGCGCTACCAGGGAGGCCCTGATTATTAGATTTTATGTTTCTCTTTCTTCCTAGAGGAGGATGTAATCTTGAAGGTGGGAATTTGTGTCTTTAGATCAGTGTCCTTGGTTTCTCAAATGAGTTCGGCATATTATAGGTGCTCAGCTACCTACATGGTGGTGGTTGTCAATCAGTGGTCAGCAAGTGCTCAACTAGTGGTCCACTAATGGTCAATGAGCTTTCCTCTTAGTAACCAGTTATGATCAGTTACTCTGTGCTACTCGTTTTACCTAAGAAAGATGGGGTCCATTTTTTAGTTTAGAACTCTTCAGATAAAAAAACTTCCAATGAGCTGTTCTGTGGGAATCAAACACTATCTTAGTCGGCAAAGACATTCGGAACCTGTAAGAAGTGATAGTATCTTTCTCCTATCAACCCCTCTTATTTTGAAATCTGAGCATTTTTGAGTTCAAAATGTTGATGAAAATGTAGTTTTGAACCTTGAAATA
This sequence comes from Galemys pyrenaicus, assembly GCA_019455555.1. Taxonomy (NCBI): domain Eukaryota; kingdom Metazoa; phylum Chordata; class Mammalia; order Eulipotyphla; family Talpidae; genus Galemys; species Galemys pyrenaicus. The sequence goes on along the minus strand of JAGFMF010012288.1, from coordinate 9,072,968 downwards.
GATGACTATTTTGTCATCTGTGAAGGGAACATAATTATGGCAGGTATCTCAAGGATTTGCAAATGGGTATAAAACATTGAGCAGAGGTTAATCTACAGCAAATGCTCAATTAAAAAAAAATTCTCTCTCCCACTGTCCCTCCACCCTTACTCCAAATATGGATGATTACTTTCAGAATTCAATTATATTCAGGGTTAATTAAGTTTAGGACAACCATTTAAAATAGTTTCTATGGAAAATTATATACCTAAGCAACCAACTCCCATATAAATGATTCTGGAATTATGACGTGGTTGCAATTTGAAAATGACTTGTAAAGAAAAGCATTTATGCTTGCATTTGTTCTCAAGCTACTTCCACGTATATATTCTCACACAGTCCTATTCTTCCAGCACTTATCCCATTGTTATTGAACAATTGACTCAGAGTGTATGTTCGCCGTACAAATGGGACAAAAGCAGATGTGTAATTCATTCAATTTTTCTTAGAAACAAGAAACTAAATATAAACAAGAGTAATTCAATTCCAATGAATAGTAATCACTATGCTTTATAATACAACTGAGACAAAAGGAATACAGAAAAACTTGTTACATTCAAATTGTATCTGAAAGGCTTATGGGATAGGCTGTGAAGGACCATTACATCCTAATTTATTCCACTTTCTGTTATTTACTTTGTTTTTTGTTAGCTGAACATTCTTGCTTGTGAAAGTCACTTTAATCTCAGAGACTATTAGTTAAAAAGGGTGAAGCATACAATCGAGTTTTTGCTTCTTTCAATTTTGTTGATTTCTTAATTATTTCTTCTAGTTACATGAAAATATTTAATTTATAGATCTTATCAATACAACTATTGACTGCCTCAAGAAAACAACTTCAGCCTTACAGAGTACAAATTGAGTTTACTAAACAACAAAGCAAAACCAGAAAAAATAGCAGAAGTTGGGATTCTGGAAAGCTAATAAATTATTTTGTAATATTATCCAGAGAGTCTTATGATAGGTATTTGGAGAAATGGACTTTTTTATATTAAGGATAAAATAATATGTGATGATTATTTGAAATAATTACACATTTTAACAACCTTCTGCTTGTATGTTCTTCCTAACTAAAGCATCTGAAAACTTTAATTCTTACATCTTTGATTATTCCTTCAAACACCAATTTATACTCTCTACTTGGGAAATTTCCCAAAGGAAACCAACCTGAACTAAACTAGTTACTATTTTATTACTTATTGTAAAACAATGCACTTCTGATTTTCAATAAGTCCTATGATCTCATTATAATCTTACAATTGTGAATCACATGGTTTTACAGAGCTGATTCATGATGACAGCACAACTATACTAAAAGTTCAAAAACAATCTAGGAACAGAAAATGATGGAATGAATAAAATAGCTTTCAGCATGAAACAATCTATGTATATGTGTGTATATATATAAATGTACACGCACATATATTTACATATAAACTTGGAGCTAAATATATTTATCAAATGGAGAAAAAAGCAGCCCATTCTTAATATTTCCCCTAAGTCCTCTAAGTTTCATCTGGGACTCTGCTGAACCTTCTAAATTACTTGTATAAAAAACTGCTATCCTCGGGGACCCAACAGGAAAAATTTTTAATTCTGTGTTTTGCTCTTTGCATATATGTAATTATTTTTCTTCATAGGAGCTCTGTGTTAGAAAATTTTACAGATAACAAAAAATATTAATAAGTCTATTTTAAAACATCCAACTTTAAGCAATGTCTTTAAAGTTTAAGTTTAAACAATGTCTTTTAAAGTTTAAGGCATGGCACGAGATTGGGTCTGGAGAGTAAGAGAGTCTTGGGGAAATTAGAGAGTCTTTTATTTTGTGTACCTCCTTGGCTGGCATGCAAAACACTGGCATAGATTCACGGTAATACTTATGACCGCTTTGAGGAGTCACAAATGACTGTGCTTCTGAAATCAGTTCATTAGTTTATTTTATTTATTATGTCCATACAAAAATGCCTTGCCACAGCAGAAACAGCAAAGCTGCTCTTTCATATTTAACTACTAATTAATTAGCAAGGATTTGAGTTGCTCGCAATTACTCTAACAGCACTATAGTTTTGCTGTTCGAGAAGCAGCATCATCTACTATTTTGCAGAAAGATGCTGCTTATGTGGGTACGTCCAGCTTATCACAAAGTATACTGACCCCTTAATAGGAACATAATGAGTGAAGTTAGCATCTGTACCTCTGAAATAAAAACTTAACATCAACATGCCTATTAACAAAATGAGAAAAAAACTAATTAAAGCAAATTAGCCTAATGTGCACATGCTGGATAAGACAGATTACTTCTAAAAATCCGAGAAGATAATGGTACCCATATGGGATATGTTTTTGGCATTTTTCATATAAATTGGACAGTTTTAGAGGATAAATATGGTACAAAAGTCCTTACAGGCAATTATGTCTTTACAATGCTGGTGGCTGACATCATAAAAGTATAATTTTAATTGCTATTAATTGCATTAAGTCTACTCTTATTGAATACTTAATGCCATCTCTGACAGTAGTACTAATTTATATACTTTAATGAAGCTTCATGGTAGAAGTTTGGAATTATAAGCCACTTAAACTATCTCTTAAATAGTACATTTTATCTGTCAAGAAGTGCTAGATATAAAGGCTAAATTTTATTGAATATTTTTTTCCTTAAAAGCAGGTTTGCCTTCCCCCTGCTTTTCTGCATGTGATAAAGTAATGTTGCTGATTTTTTGTAAGATAATTTTTGAAAAATGCTTCCAGGAATGTGTACTATGTGTTTAAAGCACCCGCTGGCTTACCAATGTGTCACGAATTGAAATACACCTGATAATAACAATACTGAAACTATTAACTTGCAAAATTTAACTGCTATAATTCCAGCCATCTGATTCTCAAGTAAGTAGTCATTTAAAGCACAGAGAAGGTAAAGAGACCCAGAGTAAATAATAAATATGATAAAAGGTAGAAAAGGTTTTGAATAAAACAACAAGATAAATAGCTCTAGTGGATGGCATATATGCGTTGGGATCTGTAGCAATTCTTCTCACGCCACTAGTTACCGGAGGTCTCTGCTGCTGGTGTGATCTGCATTATTAAATTATGAGAAATTCATTCATCTCAATCAGTGCTAGTTTCAATATTTGTGAATTAGTAATCTGCCTGGTTGCACTAATGGGAGAATGCATCCATTATTGCCTTTTCAATTTGTTTTCGTGTTCATTTACTAAAAAACATACAATTTGAAATAGTAAAGACACCATACATGAGCTCACTTGAGTCCAAGAGAAATCTTTGCTCCAGGTACTGAGACTTTAGGTAAATTCTAGCCTGTTATTTCTGCTCAGAAAGGCATGCTTAATAAAGTGAACGAGCACAAATGTCAGGTAAGATATGCCATGTACTTTTATATGCCCTATCGATTTTTCCTATAATTAAAGTGATGAACACACACTGTTTGGTAATAATGAAGCTAGATCTTCTTTTGAGAATTTTTTAAAGGTTTCGCAAAGTCAGTTTCAGCCTGTTGCCTTTTGGTAAAATATCTTTGCTCAAATTTCCCTCGGGACATCTGAGTAAAAGGCGAGATTGTGAGTGGGGAAGGCAGAGGATTTTAGATATCTACAGAAGTTTCCTCAGCCCTACCTTCAGCTTTCACTGACTCTGAAAGCAGGGCTGGGGCAAAGGGCTTTGCTCCGAGTCCTGGCTCACAGCAGAAGTGACCCCTTCCATGCTGTCCTGCCCATTTTCATCCTCAGCCTAACTTCGAAGGCTATTTTGGATTTCGACCTCTTTATTCTCTCTTTCCTGCTGAGAATGTCAACCAATTAGTGCCACTTTCTGTAATGCTTTTCACAAGGCTGACACGGCCCACAAGGAACTACACTGAGACCACCAACCCATTTCACATGGGCCAGCGAGTCGCCACTAGACGGTGACAACTTTTGATCACAACGTGTTCAGGTTCAAACCAATTACTTAACAGTGACAGGTTCCACCCCGCCCGATGAAGCTGGGGTGTCGTTCAGGGACCCAGATTAATTAAAACAACAACTAGGCTGAAAACCTTTTACATAACACATTTCCACTGCGTTGTACGCCAAGGCCAATGAGGAGGAAAAGACAAGAAAGTGGGAATCGATATTCAAGCGGCGGGCAGAGACAGGCTTCATCAGAAGGGCAAAGAACCAGCAGAAACTGAAGGCCGGCTAGAAAGCACCATCTCATTTCTTTTTCCATTAAGAAACTGAACTATTTTAGAGAAGACTTTGTTTTTCTCTTTAGGTTAAATATTTGTTTGGGGAATAGTTTATTTGTCTGTCCTTTTGCCTTAAAATTATTTCCTAATTAGGAAAGCAATCCATGCTTAAGGCTACATTTATTGGAAACACAGAAAAGTCTCTCCCAATCACTAACAATCTGGAGGAAATAAGTTATTGTTAACTATTGGCTGAGTACCCTTCTAGATCCTTCTGTCCTTACTACCTTTTATCACAGAGCCATTTACTCTTGAAGACTTCGGTCAATAATGTCCTTTATATCTTGTGAACCTGTTTCTTATCAGTGATGCTCTTCAGTGATACAGGGAATTGTTATTTTTTTCTTTCAAATTACCTGCTTGGCTCTCTAAGGTGAAGTGGCAAGGAATGTTCTACTTATTATTAATATCTATCTATATTACTAGTTTTTAACCTCACATTCCTTTTGTTGTAAACTACAGACAGTAGGCTTGGGGGTGGGTTTCTGTTCTCAGAGGGAACTATTGATAAAGTCTTATCAGTAGCCCACCTTCTTTTTACCAAACCACATTATATATCTGACCCAAAAGGGAAAAAAAATATTTAAGTGAACTCCAAGATAAAATTTCCTCCGTAGCTTTAGAAAAGTTCCATATCACTCCTGCAGAATGGGATACTGGGGTTTTCAGATAGTCACTATCTCAGGTTGAAGGCCATAGGGCCTTGATTTGATTTATCTGTTGGTTGGCAAGTATCTGCTAGATGTGATTGAGGACTCTGGATTCTTTTCAGGAATTAAGAAAATAACACGCGCTGGGGGACCTGAACGAGGCGTCCATTCTGAGAGCTATGAGCATAGGGGAGCGACCTGCCTCTGGTCTGTTCCTGGCAAGGCTGAGCTTGTTTCCCTCAAAGAGTAGTTGTTTCCAACAATCTAAATGCCCAAAAACAGATGAGTGGACCGGGAAGCTATGGTACATATACATGATGGAATACTATTCAGCAATCAAAAAAGAAAAAAGAGACGTATTCATAGGAACATGGATGGAGTTGGAAGGGATTTAGTTCAGCGAAGTAAGTCAGAAGGCAAAAGAAAAATACCAGATTGTTCCTCCCCTAGGAGGAATATAAGGGAACCAAATAAGGATCAAGGAAAGGATTAAGAACAATAATAATGATAACAATAAAGACACAAAAACCAAAAATGAAAAGACAAGGACAAACTGGGGACACTTGGTGGGGAGGGGGAAGGGGGAGGGTGGAGGGCAGATGGGAGCACGGGGGACTGGGGTGATGGTGCACTGGTGATATGGTGATGGGGAATACATGGGGATTACAACTGATGTCAAATATATATAAATTTAAAAAATAAATTTAAAAAAATATATACTACTAAAAAAAGAGTAGTTGTTTCCAGGGACACCTGTATTATTTGGTTGTTCCATGGGTGTATCTCCAAGAATACTTCAGTGTCTTTGTGACCTATATTCAATGCGAAGGCTAGATGAAGCGTGGGGTCTGTCTCCCCAAAAGGGTCAGACGTGCCTTTCCAGGATGTGCAGAGCAGGCCTAGGCCAATGTCACCTTGGACCGCGGAGTGGCGCAAGCACAGCCACAGACAGAGCTTTCCTTTCCCCTAAGCTCCTGCCCTTCCGAATCAAAGAAGCTATCACCGCACCGCCCCCTCTCCCCCCAAACCCCTTGATGACCTAGAAGAATGTTGTTGGGGTTTTAGCTACAAGCCTGCTTCAGTATCTGAGGGCCCCCTCCTGTCACCCACGTCTCCCTCTCCTTGGCAACTGAGCCCCTTCATTTGGGATTGATGTTCTTCCTGCTGGCCCAAAGCAGGGCCTGCATATTCCTGCTGGCTCCCCAGGCTCGTGTTTTTAGCTGGATCCTTCCTGCACTCACTCACCTGATGCTGTTCTGATTCCCCACCCAGCCTGAGAAGAACCCAGAGGGGTGGAGGCCTTCCCCTGGCACCCCAACAAGATCATTATTCGCACAGTGCGTGCTTTCACGGAGGGACTCTACGCAGCCTTCTGTCACGCTCAGTGCTGCACGTTGCATGCTAAGTAAGATATTTGCATGTGTGATAGGCAGAGGTTAACACTGACTTGCGTCTGAAAATATTGATAATTTGGCAACAAATCATTTTTATATGTTCAATATAGCAGAATTACTCCTACGTACGACTCTGTTACCCTAGTTGTGGCAAATGCATTACCGGATCTGAAACTACTAGGGCTATAATTATAGTAAAATGATTTATCTATAGATAAACTCTATTGAATTAATATCTACCTACATTCTATTGAATTAATATCTACCTACTCCTGAATTATTCCCGTCACTTATTTGTTGACTTTTGAGGTGGAAACATCACAAAGTAGGTCTCGGTGGGATGGACCAGTTCACTCAGAACAAAGCAGGGTGATTTCCCTCCGGGACTGTGTGCCCTCAGACTGGCCATCATTGCAAAGGCTGAGGGTAGCTGACCTGAACTGACGGAGGGTGTGACTGTCCTCTCATTGAATGGGCACAGGCAGGTGGTTTGATGTAAGAGTCATCTCTTTGCATCAACAACACCATAGAATGTCGGGGGAGGAAATGCACCCAATGAAACAGAGCTGTTACAAGTGATTTCAAGATCCCAGGATACCGTGGGGGACTGGAATCATCCCTTTGAAAACTGCTAGCTTAAGCAGCTTTACAGATATGCAAAACAAAATGGCTAAAGATTACTCAGCAGCTCGTAGGACAGTATCTAGCCAAGTCACACCTGCCCGTGATACGTTATCCTTCTTGCTGCCTCCTTTTCATACTCCCCTGAGGAGGGCGCCTATTTTGCCAACAGCTGGATCGAGCTCTCTCCCGATCACATCACCCAGGGACATACCTTCCCGGTTCTTGTCCATCTCGCTTGTCCTGCTCGGTGTCTCTGGACATTTTCGGCCTGTGCCTGGAAACTGGACTTCTCTGTGCAGCTACCCTAAGCCCTTCTCCCCGGTTCTGCTCACGCTTAGCCCCTTCAGGGCACAGACGTGTCCTATTCCTGCGAGCACAGTCCTGGAAAGACAGCTGAGTCCAGCAAGTGCTCCTTCACTAGCAGACACAGCCGAGGGTGTGGGCATCTTCAGCCCAGGCCCAGAGCAATAGGACCTAGAATCTCGGAGAAGAGGGAGAGAGAGGCAAAGTTGTCCTAATCACTAAAAGGGGGCTCCATGGTGCAGAAACATGCCCTGAATTAGAAAACTCTTGAGATGCAGCGTCTCAGGATACTCAAGGCTTTTGGTGGGGATCGGTGTCAACGCAGCACTACGCACGGGTCCCCATGTCCTCACGAAGGGGCACTCACGCAAAGAGGGGTCCAAAACAAAGTGGCGCTAAGAGCAGAGTTGTGTGACCCTGGGCCAGTGACCTAGTAGAGCCACAGCTCAGTCCCTTCCTTTGTCAACTGGGAGTAATTATAAAACAGCTTTAGAAGAAGATTGCGAAATTTCAGTGAATAATTTCACGCCAAACATCTAGAAGAGGGCCTGGGAATAGTCTGTATTCAATTAGCATTAAATATAATAATAATTGTTATTGTATTATTTCATCATCATCACCATGTTCCACAGGAGACATGACGACAACAAACACAACAGGAAGGCTGAGGCTTCGGGCTCTCGCCGACAAGATCTTACAGAGTTCTTCAGGCAAAGGCAGAGAAAATGGAAGGAGCCGTGACTGAGAGCCCCGAATGGGTGAAGTGTCGCAGCTTTCAGAAGGATTAACAAAAGGGAGCGCTAAGGGGTTGCTAGGAGAGGATGCTGATTAAAGATGGAAGGATTTAAGATGATCTATTACGTGGAAAGAACTAGGCAATGATAATGATGGCACAGCAGGAAATATGATGCAGGCAAAATAAAATAAAGTGAAAGGAATTAGAGAACGCTAGGAAGTTCAAGAAGTAAAAAGATATGGCTGTGAAGGAAGGGGTTAGATGAAATGAGATAGGGGGCTAAAGAGATACGGGGGCATGAGGACAAGAAGCAAGGGAGAGATCCTATTTCTTTTGGAAATTGGGCTGGGAGTTTTAATTTCTTTGGACTATCATTTAAAAAATCCCATTTCCTCATTTAACCCCCTACCCCATTTAATTACTCTCCTACCCTGTTTCTATTTCTCCCTTGCCCCTCTATCCTTTGACTCAACATCCTTCCCTCCTTCTTTCCCTGATATCACGCTACGTTCCTTCCACAGATACCAACGCCTTACCCCGCCAGCGTCTCCTTCTGCCCTTATTACATTTGCTTGAACATTGTCACTCATCCAGAAAAAAAAAAAAGACCTTTTTTTTTTTTGGCTCGGTTCTGTTAAGCCAAAGGAAACTAGGAATGTGTAACTTCAGCTATGACATTTTCCTTATGCTGTTGTCTGACAGAAATTTAGAAAAATAACTAACCCAAAAGGTGATTCTGCCAGAGTTCTGCATTTTAAATGGCAAGTTGAAGGACAGTGCTGCATGCATATTTAGAGAGTGGGTTTCTACTGATTCAGGTTTCAATAGTCACCTGTGGCCAAGGGAATAACGGTCAAGGCTGTGTAAAAGGGTTGTCAACCAGAGCAAGTGGGAAGCTCAATTCCTTTGAATTCGTATCAAACTGAGAAAAAGATTGTTTAGCCCTTCAGTCAGGTGTGGTGTAGGACGGAGGGGGGAACAGCCTTTTATCGCTCTCTCAGGAGCTCTGCTGGTTCTTCCTTATAGAGGATTCTCTTGCACAATTGCCAGGGAAGCTTTGTTCATGTTTCCTGATTGTCAGAGGCTTGAGATGGTGGGAAGGGCAGGGACTTTGGAGTCACAGAGCCTAGATGCAAACACTGCCCTTGCCACGTACTAACACTACGACCTTGAGAACAGTGGTTAACAAGGCTAGAAAAAGTGGTCAAGGGTAAAACAGGTCAGGTTTAAGCCAGAATTTGATGAGTTTTGTTTTGGGATGAGTTGGTTTTGAAATCCTATTGCTAGGTAATACAAGAAGATAGGTTTTATGGGCATGATAGAGGATTTGGAAGAAAACAAAAGAAACTCATCTTCCCATCATTGCCTTATGAATGCTGTTCAGGTTTTGGCCCAATTTTTATAGAATGTATTCAATTTTTCCACTAAATACTATGTAGCACACACCTTTCTGTATCTATATCTGTATCGTGACAGCATTTAATGGCTGTGTAATTCCCCATGTTCATTCTTAAGCCTGGGTGTGGTTTTCAAATGGTAGATATGATTTCCAAGGAAACACAGGGAAAAAGGAGGTGACAGGAGAAATGAGAGTGGGCTTTGATGGAAGATGGGAAATAGACCCAGCTGGAACAAAATGGAAGGTAAACATAATGGTGGCGGTTGGAATAGCACATGTTTAGAGACTATTAATGAGGGGTGATGGAGGCAGACACAAGGAGAAGGGCCCCTAGGTCTGGAGAGGAGGTTGTTTATTAATGGGCTTGGGAAAACAGTTGAAATTGGGCTTATAGACAAACTAGTCCCTGAAAATGTTGGCAAGAACAGAACAGAGTTGGGCACTTGGAAGAGAAGAAACATGCAGGAGATGAGGCAAAACTTTGGGAAAGGCAGGATGGAGTGGGGTCAAGGACACAAAAAGAAAAGCTGGTCTCTGAACGCAGTGGGGATATTTTGTTCTTCAAGAGAAAAAGGAAGGAGAAGTCAGCTGAAATGAATATTTTTGAAGTACAGAAGAGGGAAATCTGCTGCCTTCATCGTGTTAGCACAACGGGAGGTGGAAATAAGAGGCCAGCAGAGATGCCAGTGGAAGAACCACTCTGAAAAGTGCTTGAGGTTGTCAATAGAAATCACAGCCCATGGCCACTCAGCCAATTAGCGTCTTAGAAGGACAATGAATTTGTAATCTGTCCAATCAGTGCATTTTGACTTCCATAAAGCCAGAACTACCAGCTCAGCTCCCCACTAAAAAATCACGTGACAAATGCATAAAGAGGAATAAAAAGGGTGCGGTAATATGCAGTAGGAGATGAAAGAGGAGACCTTAACTAAATAGAAGAGCAGTGGGAAAGCATTAAATGACAGGTGCACTGGCTTTAAAAACAGTCATTATATCGCACTCAAAGTTGTAAAATAGATACCTGAAGCAGTGTTACATTAGGAAAGGATGTTACCAAAAAACATAACAAAACAAAACAAAACACAACAACCCACCTCTGGGTTCTTTCCCAAGCTTCCTACTTATTTAAAATACAATTTGCCTGACAAAAAGCAAATTTGCATGTATTTCCTGGGACTCACCAATTAGTCAAGATAAGGTCCACTCCCATTGTTCTGCTTTTGCAAAAATTAAAGCAAGGTTGGGTCATGCACAGATTTAGATCGTCAGCGTCTTTGCTCACTCTGCGGATGTGGTTTTTACGGAGCCCTTTAAACTCTGATCCATTTCCCCTCATTCACAAAACCAAGAGAATAATCTCTGCCTATTTCAGAGATGAGGGTTATTTTACCTAGTGATGATTAATGACCTGATATCAGTAAAGCAGTCTCAGCTTCTTCCAGATAAAAGTATATGCGCCCCGAGATTCCTCTATTAGTCTGTTGTTTTTCCTCTATGGGAACCTTTGGTGATTTTCTCCAATAAAGACTTGGGGTGTTTCCAGGGGGCTTGTGATGTTCTGGGAGCATGGAGTTAAAAAATGTGTTTGATTTCTGCCTTTAAAAGTTACTGTACAAAATGATGTATGGATGAACATTCTTTTGCATGAATGATGTTCTGTAAAACAGCAAAGTCCCTATTTTATGTTTTCAGACTGTCCTATGCTGGTGAGAGAAATTAGCTACATCCAGGGGATGCATAAGAGCGAATGAGCATTTCCTTTTCTTAACGATCTTGTGAATCTTCCTGTGACTGACAGTCACTATTGGCTGCTGCAGCAGTTAAGTAGTGATTATTCCTACCCAGCCCCCAGCATAATTCTATTTCTCTTTTCTGTTTATAAGGTTATTCCGTAATCATTATCTCTAGTGAGTTATTTTTACTTTCACACAGCAGTGTACACATTCAGAGTCAAAATCATTCATTTCTGTTAAAATCACACACGACACCTTTTTAGACAAAAAGCAAGCCATCAATGTTCTAGGAAATTTTGGCATGACTTTCAAAATTCATGCTTGGTGCATTTATCTCAGTAATTCCATATATTGTTACTCCATAATTTACTAGAGGCTACTGGGCATTACAATGTGCAACTCTGCCCCTCTTGGCTTTAGATTAATGGGCAAATAATATATGGTTTATAATCCTTTGCAAAAGATTTTTTTCAAACACACCACGCAATAGATCGCAGAAACACGCATAATGTGAGTAAATAACACTGAAAGCGTGATTCACTGCAAACCAGAATAACTCCTGAGAATTAGAGAGAGAAAAAAGGGAGTGACTTTTTCTTCCTTCTTGCAAATTCTCAAAATCCATAAAACAGAAAATAACACCATTTCTCTGCTTATTTATTTTACAGGACAGTTCACAGGCAGACCTTGCCTATGAATCGCTTTGGATTTCACGGTTAAAGGAACATGCAGCTGTAATGTATGCTCCAATAATTTTGATGCGCACTTTTATTTACTTGTATTTGTATTAAGCACAACACATGAGTGATAGAAAGAGTCAAAAAGAGAGAGAATGCTGTCAGGAATGAAGTGTTGCTGTGTAACTGTGGTGAGATCAGAGGAAAATGTAAAGAGCCGAGGAGGATTAAAGAAACTCCAGGAAGCTTTAGGAGACCCACAGAATAAAGGGACCGAGTGGGGGCGGGAAGAATGAATTTAGCAATAGGAAGCGTCATCCCCTCCCCAGAAAGGCAGACTCGCACCTAAAATATATGTAAGAATTGATACTCACAAAGACTGGCATAATCAGAGTGGAAAAGAAATTATTTCTCTTTTCAAGAATTAGAGATCCAGGGGGCATCTAATCACACGTTTTATAAACAATTTTTTTTTCACTGCACAGATACAGAGATTTTGAGATCAGCTCCTTATATTAAAACTGAATTCAGCTGTGTGCTGTTTCTCCATAAAACATTTTTTTCCAGGTAAATATAAGGAATAAACCTTATGCTCTCTGAAAAATGATCAATCCTAGTGGAAATAGAATAAGATGTAAGAAATAGAGTTGATAAATAGAAAATGGTTTAAAAAAATCGACCCCTCTAACTTTACAACTCCTGCTTATATTGGTAACTGTATTTAATAAGTCTCTTGAAAAGGTAAGCTGTACTTTGACCTGAAGAGGAAACCAAAATGTAATAAGTAACTATCAGACTTAGCAGCCCCAGAGGTTCTAAGCAAATGGATGAAATAGTAATAAAAATTATCGCACATTTCAGTTGTTGAGATGGAAGATACTGATTGTGAATATAATCACTTGAGATGTATAAGCAATTATATACTAAGCCTTGGATTTCAGTCATCTTGGGAGAGTATATGATTATAATGGCAGTTAAAAGCTACCTTGACAGTATGGCCTAGAGAGTCTGAAATTCTGTGTGTTGTTTGTTGAGCTGTCTTTTCCTTTAGGTCATAAGTTCTCATGAGAGAATTCCTTCTCTTTCTATAACACAGTGACCAAGGAGCTAGGCATATACGATGCAGAAGGAATTAAAAAAAATATTGAATACCTACTCAGAGGCTTCTCCTGACATTTGTGCAATCCTTATGCTCTCTGGCTGAGAATAACTTGGCATTGATTCATGTGTGAATGTCTTCCTATCCTTCCATTCTTTATTAAACAGCACTGTGTTAAAGTGCTCTGGCATGCTGAGGGGTAAAATACAAACACTTGTCCAAATCTACAGAATGACCTCTTCCAGGACAGGAATCAAGACCACTGCCACATCGACCAGTTTCTGGGTCCTCCTTCAACCCTAGAACCTCCCAATCTATGAGTAACAAAGGTAAAATTAAAATCAAGTCGTTTGCATCGGCCTGTCAAAGGATCCAAGGTTATGTCTTGCAACATGTTTTTTCCTTCTTAGCGCTGTGAAAACAGATTACCAAAGGAAAATGTGGTGGTAGGTGCATATTTTTTAAATGAAAGAAATTGTTCCCCAGAACTTTTCAATAAGAGAAAGCATGTGACCTCCTTTCTGTGAGACCCACAGTACAGTAAACAATTGAATCCATATTCAGCCAGATGCTTCCAGTGTGTAAATTACTCCCTGGGTAAATGTTACGCACTTTTGGAGCCGCATTAACTCTTTCAGGCTTCGGGTATGCAATTTAGTAAATTACTGCTGCCTGTACTTAATGGTGCTCCAGGGACTGAAAAAGATTAATGTAGCTCCAGAAGTGCCTAAGTTACTCTCAGGGAGAGCATCTGACTGAATGGAAGGAGCTGGTGTCTAATCATTCTTTGTAAAAGGAGATATTCTTTAAAATTCTTCAAAATAAAGTTACCTTCATTTTCAGCACTGCACCTTCCCTCCTAAGAGTGCATGTACTAAGAATCGGAACGTTTTACCCCGATCTCAGAGACCAGGTTTTATTTTTGCAAAGGTTTCCTCTCACCCCTGTGTTTGTATTTAAAAAAATAAAAATAAAAATCACAGTAGCTATGAGCTCTTGTCCAGCGTGGTCTTTTTTCTTATTTTGGGGCAGTTGATTTCATCCTGCTTAATCACTTCTCTGATTCCCTCCACCGAAATCATCCCTGACTGTTTTCCTATTACTTCTCCGAGAGCCATCGTCTTTCTTTCATATTGTCTTGTCTTCTGCTCCCACTGGTCTTTATTACGGACTTCGGTTTCTCTCCTTGCCATATCAGCACCCATGGGGCTTTTATTGATCTCCCCCAAATTCGGACTCTGGTGTGGGTATGACCTGCTCCTCCAGGCAACCAGCCACTTCCCCTACTACCACCTCAAATTCGATTCCAGTCTATGGCTTCTCTGGTCTGTACCTCCCTTTACAAAGTGGATGTCTCACCACTGTTCTGCACCTAATGAAAACAGATGGAGCCCAGCTCCTGGATCAACTCATCACAGCTCATCTTCTCCAGCCCCAGGGCGTCTGTCAGCAGCCAGACTGGTCCCCATCCTGATAATGTAAACTGAACCTTCCCTATCCTCAACGTCAGCTGGCCAAACCCTTGCTACTCTTTCTCAATGTTTTCTTCTTCCTGTCCTTGTGAGCCTTGTGAATTTCCCTACTCTTGAATCTGTCACTCTCGGCCCATTTGATCATCCCATGCCTGATGATAAATTCTCATTTTTTGGGTACTCCCTGGTGGCACAAGTGTTGAGTCATAGTACTATGAAGCTACCTGCAGCCACTGCAGCACAAGTTTGATTCCCCCACCAGGGAGGGGACCCACATGGCACAGCAGACCTCTCCTGTCTCCCCGTTGCTCCCCTCAGCAGTGTGTTTTGGTCAGTCTGCCTGTTCTGCTCCCTACTCTGTCTCTGGTGAATCCTTTCACCACCACCCCCCACCTGCTTGTACCTCTGGCTTGTACCCCAGCTCTTGTATGTATAAATACATAGAACCTTTACAAATAATTTTCTCATTTTTTCTCAAAAACCTACCAAAGTCCAAGTTCCACCTGACTCAAAAGAAGGGTTTTGCTATTTCCCCCATCTATTTTGATGAAAGACTTGTTTCTCTACAGAGAATTATATGAAAAAGAGAAGTTTATACAATATTCATGTAATCTATCTAGGATCTCTTGTTTTTTAATACCTCTATGTTTTGGTATCAATAGACTTGAATATTCATGTTGACTTGTATTATGTAAATTTCTGAAGTACAGAGATTATACCTGTTACATTTTAATAATAGGTGTTCATTATATAGGTCCTCAGGCCCCTCTGCTGAGCCTAACATAATTGGAGCTACCCAAAAGCAAATAGGAAAATCAAAATGTGCATAAAGCACCAGAAGTCATAAAATGCATGAATTCGTTAGTTATGAAGAAATAGAATTAGAGAAATTGGTTTTAAATAGTGCATAGAGACGTTGAGGGAGATGGGGCACTTCAGCTAGAGTAATACGAGGATATTTCATGCAAAGATTTGGCATGCAAGCAGTGAGATTTCGACAGGGAGGAGAGAGCAAAGAGCAGAAAGGTGGCAGGAACAGTGAAAGCCAGGCTCCTGGCAGTGGAAATCAGCTGGACTCAGGTGGCCAGTGGGGCCAGGGCTCCACTGGTCTCCTCTTGCATAACAGCAAGTGACACATTCTCCATTTCCACAAGTTTTCATCTTATAGCTCCATGTTTCTTGAAATACCATCTCAGGCACAGTTGAGCAGACTTCTCTTGAGTCTCTTTAATATATTAGAGTAAAAGCAATTTTGAAAGAAAGAAATAGGCATATGTCTTCAAATTTTATAAGGATGAGAGCCAAAATGAAATATCGCTTGTATAAATGTAAGGAATGACCATACCTGATTCAATATAAACATTTTTGGTTGTATTCCGGTGGCCGTTACAGAGCTAATGGCTATCTTGGCTCTAAAAATGAGAAATTAGATATATGGAAAAATGCTATGATTTTTAAGATCATGAGGCTTAATGTGAGTGAGCTAATTTGGTCCAATTTTCCCATGTAATAAGCATTCCAAGTAGGATTATGGTTCATGTCCGATTAGGTCCAACATGTGAGATTGCCATAATTCAACCATTTTTCATCTCCTCTAAACAGACCATTGCATATGGTTCAACTTAGACATTTCAAATAAATATATTTGGTTATAAAATTTCATAGATGTAATTTTTATAGATTCAATTCTGTTCCAGTCCTGGCTGGGGCTCTCCTTCCAGATCCCAATTTCCCAGAGGATACAGGAACCTGGGAGAGAAAGTCCCTCACCAGGGAAAGACAGGAAAAGACGAGGAGGCCACAGAGGAGACCATCGTCTGCCTACCCAGGAGACAGGGCGCCAGTCACAGCCAAGGCACCCCAACAATAAGAATGTTGTCTTTGACATTGGGAAGTTGACGCTCTCTTCTCTGCGAGTTCCAAACCCAAGACTTGATCCTTCACGCCAAAGAAGTTGCCACCTTCATGGTGAGGCTGGTAAGAGAGACTGCAGGGAAAAGACTTTCTAGTTTTCGGTTGGAGTCGAGGCAGTTGTATTCAAAAAGAAACTTTAAATCTGCCTGGTTTTCTGGGTCAAGCCTGGATCATAGATGGATACTGGTGACCCTACAATTACATGGGAATGGGATCCACAGTCATAGCTGACAGTTAGGACAACATTTGTCTGGGTAAGAAGGTGGGGTGGGGGAGGGAGAGAGAGAGACAGAGAGACAAGGGCAGAGAAAGAATATGAATTCGATTTCATTAGAGTGACAGTGATTATTTCTGGGTCTGTCATGTCAGCTATGTGGTAAGTCACTTGATTTGTCTGGGCAATTAGAATATTGGAATTCAAATTCCTTTACCATGTCTGCCCCCACAGACTCTACGGTGAGTGAGCGGAAGGGTGAGGGCTTCACGCTCTACACATTGTTTGCAGCTTGTGCTTGGCCCAAATCCTACAAACGCCACCCCGAACCCACACCTAAACCAGACATCTTCCCAGCCTCCTCAGGGCCTCTGTGCCGGAGAGAATGAAGGCTTTTCCACCCATCTCAGCTTTTCATTTGATCTATCCTTCCCTTTTTTCGTCTCTAGGAAGTGTTGTACTTCAGCCATAATTTTTTTTCTACTTTAGAAAGCCAATAAGAATTAATCAATCAATAATTGCCTTGATGGGGAAAAAACTCATAAAAGTAGAACCATAACAGGACTTGAACTTAATAACTTTGAAATATAAAGGGGAGGCTTTATCCATGGGAATTTACAGATATTATTTGGCCACCAGACGACTTCCATATTTCTTCATTACTGCGATACAAACATAAGAAATACGGGGGAAAAAAACTGTATATAAGTGCTATAAATTTCCCGCTGAATTCCCCAGTCCATACCCTGGTGGTTATCCCAGGGCTTTTTATATATATATAAAAATCAGGCTTAATTTAGTGTCTATTTTGCTTCTTCAACAAAAATGTGGAATAGCTCATTTTAAAAAACCTACAAATATTTGCACTATTTCTCCTTTTCCAAATAGGATAACTATCAAATGTATTTTTCTATGTGATAAAGTCATCCACAGTTTCCAAAGTCTTCTCTCCTCCCAAATATTAAATTTTGTAACCCCTCACTCCTCATGTCACTTCTCAGAGGTCTCCTTTACAGCCTCTTAAACAGACAGAGAGAACAGGGTTCACATCTGCCGCCTTCCCTTCTGGTCCTTTATTTCTTACGTTGCTGTATTGCTGAGAAGTGTCCTTTTGCTATTTTCCTTCCTGAACCTTCCACAGAGGCTGTCTTTACATATATTCATTCTTCCCCGATGAACAGAAAAATCAGTTACTAAATGCCGGGTCCCTCTTTCAGCAAACCTGTCAGCAGTTATCCTTCAAGGAACCCCCGCCTCTTGGCTTTGTCCATTACCAGTTGTAAGAGCTTGGCCACGGTTCTGGATTTCTCTGACTCACTTCTCTTCACAAAGGAAACAATTATGGGTATATGATGGCAGAGGTCCCTTCTAGCCCTGACATTTTATGATTCTGTTTTTGCAGATTAATTTTCTCTCTCAGCTACTTTACAAGGATTCATGCCACCAACTTCTAGTCTCCATGCTTATTTTTCCAGGCTTCACCTCCCATCATCTCTCCCTGTAACCTTCTTAAAATTACATTATCCTCTTTGCTTCATCGACTCTACTTCGAAGGCCCTGGCCTCTTCACAACCATGGGAAAGGCTCACAGCCTCTCTCTGGGCTTTTCCTATTGTCTTTTGATTCTGATTGTTCTTAGGTTTGATTCTCTTCCACCTGGGAAGGCCTTTCCTGATTCTCTCTGATTTCTTTTTTCATCCCATCTCTGATGACTCAGGGTCCAGAAGGATCAGCTAGAGGGGAGACAGGGGAGAAGCGAGACCCTTTGTCTACCTAATTCCCTTGGAAAATCTATAGCAGAGGCCTGAGGCGTCCTATGCCACTCTTTTCCCTTAGGCCCAGAGCCTGGGCCACCCTGGTTCTGGGGGCTGGGGGGTGTTTGATTGTCTTCACATTTACATGACAATGCAGCCTCTCTAAACTTCATTTCCTACCGACTAAAACATCCTTAATGCAATCTTTCAAAATGGTGTCTGCATTTTCCCAAATGATCAATTCCCCTAATTAGATTTTTTTAAAAAATTTTTTTATTTTTATGCATACACGAGCTGGGGTACAAGCCAGACTTGCAGGAGGCGAGAAGATTCACCAGAGTGGGGAGCAGAACAGGCAGATGAATTGAAACACACTGCTGAGGGGAGCAGTGGGCGAGGCAGGAGAGGTCTGCTATGCCATGTGGGTCCCCTCCCTGGTCAGGGATTGAACTCACACTGCTGTGTGGTGGATACTTCACAGTGTGGTGCTCAACCTGCTGCACCACCAGGGAGGTCCTCCCCTCATTAGATTAATTAATCTGTGCAAAGGCTAAGGCAACACTCACCTTCTCTGAGACATAGAAATGATGGGCTTGGAACCTCTGCTTGGACAGATGGGCTGAAAATCTTAGGTTCGGGCCCTCTCTCTTCTACTTAGGAGCAGTGTGACTTTGAAAACCAGGTTTTCCAACACACTGTGTTTGCCCTGTGTCAGGACTCTTCAAAGAACTTTCATTTATGGAAAGAAATGGCCAGACAGGTAGAGTAGCTAGCACAAGATTATAGAGCTAGTGAGGGAGCAGAAGAGGAGTTTGAAACTGTTACTGGGAAGAGGGCTAGGTGCTACTACCAGTACCCAAAAGTCAGTTAGCAGAGACAGGAATGGAGCCTGTAGGGGCTTTCATTTTCAGATTGCTCACCGTTAATCTGAGAGAACGGAAGGACTATTCTGCACCTCACTTTGAGCTGGCCTTTTTATAATGAGTTAAACAAAAACAGTCACAAGCAGACAGCCCATCAGAGCAGCCCATCATTGTGATGTTTTTGGAATTCATCACATTCAGCCCCAGAACTTGCTGTCAGCTCTCAGTTATCTCGACCCTGGTACATCGGATCATATCAATGTCTGGAACTCACTTGGGCATTGTGGGGGTAGGCATCTCAGTTTTTTTTTAAAGATTTATTTATTTATGCATACAAGCACTAGGGTACAGGCCAGAGGTGTGGGGGGTGAGGGGATTCACCACATAGAGGGGAGCAGAACAGGCAGATCAATGGAAGTACACTGCTGAGGGGAGCAGCGGGCACAGCAGGAGAGGTCTGCTGCACCATGTGAGTTCCCTCCCTGGTCGGTAGCAGGGATCAAACCCGTGCTGTAGTGACTGAGGTTTGCTTCATAGTGCATTGCTTAACCCACTGTGCCATGAGGGAGGCCCAGGCATCTCAGCAAGTTTTAAAGCAACAGTTTCAGTTCAAAGAAAGCAGGTCATCAGTCATAAAGTACGTATGCACAGCCATGCTAGGTGTACTTGTGCAGATTCCTATACCACCCATGTCTCCTTCTCTTCCTTCCCAGCCCCCTATCAAAACTAGGTCTCCAACCCATGCTCTTAGCATATTCCATTCTTCTACAAGCAAATCTATCCCTTGAGCTGGCTCATCTGAACATCTGCTTTGCAGAAATGAGAGAGTGTGTATACAACACAGAGCATGGTAGGTGTTCCGTAATCAACTCTCAGTACATTTTTGCTCTTACTGGAGGCTCTTTCTCAGTCGTCTGCACTGGCTCCTTCTCTCCCTTCTTTAACTTGGCAGCATCAAAGGGCTTGGTCCTTAACTCAGTCTTTATCTCAGCCAGAATCATGACTTAAATATTACCCATCTACATGCTAACAATTCCCAAATTCATATCTTTAGCTCACACTTGGCTCTTGAACTTTTATTCATTTTTATATAATTGCCTACTTGACATTACCACTTGATTTCTAATAAATATCTCAAACTGACTACAACCAAATCTGCTTTATCTATCCACATCCTCTGCTTCTCAGTTGACAAGTGACTGCCTCTTCTCCTTTAAACCTTGGCTTAGACATCACTTCCTAGTGAAGTCTACCTTGACCTCCATTTAAAAATTTATTTATTTATGCATGGAAGAACTGGGGTGTAAACCAGAGATGGGGGGGTGGTGAAAGGATTCACCAGTGACACAGTGGAGAATGGGAACAGGCAGATCTACTGAAATACACTGCTAAAGTGAGCAGCAGGCAGACAGGAGAGTCTGCTGCACCACATGGGTCAGCTCCCTGGTTGGGATCGAACTCAGACCCTAGTGGTGACAGTGCTGAGACTTGACCCCTCTGCCGCCCGTCAGGGAGGCCCTTGAACTCCACTTAAAATACTTTCCCTCCCACTTCTTGTGATAGTTGCTATTATTGCTCTGTTCTTTTGTTTAGTTTTACCTTTTTCTTTTTTCTACTCTTTACTTTCTAACTTGCTATGATTCCCTTCATCATGTTTATTGTTTGTTTTCTATCCCCTCTGGCAGAATGTGGGAAACTTCATTTTGATACGTGATGATATATCCCAGTACCTAGACGAGTGCTGACAAATTGAAAAAAAATAATTCAAAATCCTAATCTTCCAGTTCTTTGCACATAGATTTAAAACTCTACTACATAGGGTGTCAGAGCAAAGACTTTAAAATCACTCTTCTTTCAGTGATGCCAGGGCTTTAATCTTGGTCTGGTGTTATTGGCATTATAACCTATAACAGCACTGGTGGGCCTCTCTTTACAGTCCATTTATAGCTTTTGATTCCAGTTTTAGCCACAAATGTTACTCTACCTGGGCTACAAATGGACTGGTCCTACTTAAGGTCTGCTTAACACTCCCCTTGAATTGGGGATATGTAGTCTTTCATTTTATGGTGTAAACCATTTTTTGTTTTGTTTTGTTTTTGCAAAGAGAAGGTGAATCAATTAAGGTTTATAATAATGTGTAAAAAGGCCATGGATCTGAACTCAAAGATTAAGTTGCCCATACAATATTATACTTCC
The DNA here is from genome assembly GCA_019455555.1 of Galemys pyrenaicus. Lineage (NCBI taxonomy): Eukaryota > Metazoa > Chordata > Mammalia > Eulipotyphla > Talpidae > Galemys > Galemys pyrenaicus. The sequence goes on along the minus strand of JAGFMF010012288.1, from coordinate 9,051,655 downwards.
TTATTTTCTAACCACTGACTTAATTCTGAATTAATTCTTAATTCACCTCCCCTGGGGTGAGGGGAGTCAATTTCAGTTAAGATGGCTTTATAAGCTCTGCTTCCCCAAGTGGTGAGATGTCAGCGGCACCTGCCTTAGTCTCTGAGCTTCAGTCTACAATATGGCCCCGGGTGCATGGTCTTCTCATGTCTCTGTGACATGGGGTTGGAAACTTTTTCAGAGATTGGAGTTCACTGCTAGAAGTTCAATCTCCCCTAAAAGTTCATCTAGTCATCCTCTCTCAGATGACTCTGAACAACGCAAGATCATATTCCACTGCTAACACTGCAATAAATTCTTACACTACTAATGATGGCATAATGAATGAGTCTGCGTTGTTCATTACAGAGAGACTTATGCTACTTTTCCTCTCGACCAAATCTCTGGAAAGTTGTTCTCTATACCTTTTACCTCCACTTCCTCTGTTGAATGAAGAGAAAATAAAAGATGCTACTTTGCTTAGTAATCTTTCTGCATGTAACCATAAGTTATTTACCTCCACAGCAACAGAGAAGTTGCGATTGCCATAATCAAAGGAATCCTGTTAGAACAGACTTTTGTGCTTCTCAGCAACTATGTCATCTCTCTTACCCCATTGATCTGCCTTTCTAAGAATTTGGAGGGTAGAGCCCTCTTTCCAACTGGACTGTTCTTGTTTATTTAGTGCATACCTGCGCCCTTGCCTGGTTAAGTATTTGTAACTTAGTTTATTAGGCTTCTTGTGAAAGGTACTCTCCTAAAGGAAGAAATAAAGCCTATTTTAATAGAAGAATATTGTTAAAGTATAAAAAGCCAAGTTTGACTCTTCAACAACACATGTGAACTGTCAGGTCCACATACACATACTTTTTTTAAAAAATAAACACATTATGCAAACTTATAGTATTGTTAAATACATTTCTGTCCATTATTTTCTCTTCCATGTCGTCATTTTCTTTCTTTGTTTATTGTGGAATACAGTATATAGTAATATAATACAAAAAATATGTATTAGCTACTATATTAATGGTCAATGATAGATCGCTAGCAAAGAATTGGGGGAGTCAAAGTTAAATGTGGGTGTTTGAGCATGTGGTGAGTAGGCACCCCTAAACCTCTGAGTTGTCTTTGTTCAAGTGTCAACTGTATCATTTTCCTAAAGTGGCACATGGAGAAAAGTTGGAAAAGCATTTCAGAGCTGGTTGGGGGAGCAGAGACAGAGAAGCATTCTGGGATAGAGAAGCAGAGATGAGACTGAATGGTTTACAGGAGACCAACTCGACTGGAGCAGCAGAAGAAGAGGTGGGACAGGAAACTGGACCTACGTTAATGCCCTTGAGGGCCCGTCAGAGAAGCTTGGTTTGATTCACAGGCAATGAGAACACTCAGTCACGTCTAGGCTTGGCAAGGGACATGTGTGTGTTGTGCTTTATCAAGTTTGCTCCTTCCTTAGGGAGGGTGAAAGGAAGACCAAGAGACAGGTGACTAGTGGTCCGAGGGAGGTGCAATCCCTCTAGTGGTTTGTTTTGTTTTGGGAAAGGGGGTGCTCAGCCCTCAAAGAGATTTCATTTCTAATTAAATTGAGGGAAGCCTGCTAGGCAGACCAGGATAGGGGAGGTGTTTTCTTTCTAGTAAGCATCTTATGGAAACCCCCTGAAATCAGTATGTGAGTTGTGTTTTGTACACTAAGCTACACTGAGGAAGCCACTTTTTTCTTTCTTGATTTAAGAATTTCTACACTGGCTATTGCTACTGTGGATGGACAGGTAGCAAAGGTAGAATGATAGGGTGGACTGGACGCCATAAAGAATGCAATGCGTGGACAGAGTACAAAGCACTAATGATTTTGCAAACAGACCTATAGGCTGTAAACTGTTGCTAACTCCATCAGATATTTATGGTCCTGACCATTTATCAATTGCCATGATTTTTTGCAGCTCAGCTGTATTATGCTTTTGGATGAGGATATATTCTGGCTTCCTTGCTTTCTCTCTCCTGTTCCTCCCTCCAATTGTTTGTTTATTATTGTTTTTTTTTTAAAACAGCTTTTTTGGGGGTAAGATTTATTTATGCGTACAGGAACTAGGGTACAGGCCAGAGGTACAGGGTGGGGGTGAGAGGATTCACCAGAGACAGAGTGGGGAGCAGAACAGGGAGATCAGCTGAAATGCACTGCTGAGGGGAGCAGCGGGAGAGGCAGTAGAGGTCTGCTGCGCCAGGTGGGTCCCTCCCTGACCGGACTTGTGCTGCAGTGGCTGCGGATGCTTCATAGTATGGTGCTTAACCCCTTGCACCACTAGGAAGGTGCATATTTAGATTTTAACTTTTTTTTTTTTTTTTTAATGACAGTTAGGTGCCAGGCACCATGTAAGGTACGGGGGATACTGTGTCAGAGAGAGCAGACCAATCCTTTGTCCACATGAAGCTTAGTCTTTTCAAATCTATTTTGATCTAAAAATATGTGAGTTGTTTTGGATAATAAATGTTTTTTCCTTGATGACAACATTTAAGATTTATTCTCTTAGCAGTATTCAAATATTCACGTGGTGTTATTAACTGCAGTCACCTGCCCCAAACTCACTTATTTCGTGACTGAAACGTGGTTCCCTTTGATGCCCTTCACTCATCTGTCATAATTTTCTTTTAGTCTCCTGAATAGCACTTAAACATCACCAGTGATAGAACTGCAGCATTAAACAATTCTTGCTTCCGGCCTCCCTGGAGGCACAAGGGTTAGAGCACCGTACTGTGCTTTGGCAGCCACTGCAGCACGAGTTCGATCCCCTGCTGGGAGGGCCCCCCATGGCACAGCAGTCCTCTCCTGTCTCACCTGCTGCTCCCCTCAGCAGTGTATTGTGGTCCATCTGCCTGTTCTGCGCCCCACTCTGCTCTGGTGAATCCTCTCACCCTCCCTGCCCGCACCTCTGGCCTATACCCTAGCTCTTGTATGCATAAATAAATAAATCTTTAAAAAAATTTTTTACTCCCCCATTAATTTTTGGACATATTGGGTGTTTTAATTTTTAAAAATTTATGCATACAAGAGCTGGAGTGTAGACCAGAGGGGTGTGTGGGGGGGGGGAGGGATGAGAGGACTCACCACACCCAGAGTGGGGAGCAGGATAGGAGGATATACTGAAATCCACTGCTGAATGACAGCAGAGAGACAGGAGAGGTCTGCTGTGCCAGGTGGGTCAGCACCCTGGCCGGGATGGAACTCATGCTGCAGTGGCTGAGGGTAGCTTCACAGTGCTGCACCACTAGGGAGGTCCCCATATAGAACATTTCAGAAAAAATAAAGTAAAAAAAAATATGCCCCAAATGCAGCCCTTCAAGGTGGGCTTCCACCCAGACTTAACAAGTCTTGTAGTTTCTATCTATCCCAAAGTGTCATCTTAAAGGTAGTGACGTGGAGGTTCTAGTGCAATATTGGTGAGGCCCCTGCTCTCCCCTGGGAAAGATGAGTTCATCTGAAATAATCGTATTTTTCTTTGTTAATAACCGTGCCCACCCTTTCTGTCTATTAAGTCCTCTTCCATTTCGTGTTGTCACTGCAGGGCCCACAGGGGCTGCTACCCTCCTTCACGAATCGCTTCATGAAGGAGATCCCTAAATTTGCAGATTTTGTTTCTTGACATTGTGTATTTGCAGCTAACAAAAAAAATACTGTGTATTGTTATTTATTTTAAGTTCTCCAATATATGTTCTAGGGCGGACCCAGAGTTATTCTTCTGGTCAAAGGGACACAGGCAGATCAGGGTTTGAACCGTCAGCAGCAGACAAGGTCGGGGATGCTGAGAAAAAATGCAAGTGGGGAGGGGAGGAGATGAAGGAGAACCCACAGGGCCTCTGTAACCCTGATTAAGTGGGCCCCTGAAATAACTTTAAAATGTAGACTTTAAAAGACATGTCATTCGATCACAAAGGAAGTGGTTATGAATCACTGATGGTGGAAAAATTCTCAAGGAGAGTTCTAAAAACTGCTTGATGTTTTAAGCAGATGCATTATCTTTCAGACTGAACCGTAGGAAGTGAAAGTTTTAAGATGATAGACAAAAGGGTATTTTTTTTCTTTTATCTTGCTAGTTGGGAGAAAGTTTCCATCACAAAATTCCATGGTCAGCAATGATGAAAATAATTTTAGGTAGTTTAAAAGCTTAATTATACCACACTCCTTCCTTTTAATAACCGTCACCTAATTTGCTGCGGAAATTTACAGTAAATTCCCATTAATTATAATTCAGTTTTACATATATTGGAAATTTCACCTTAAGCAATTATATATTTACATATTATAAATGTTCATTCTTATTTAAATGACTATTGATTTATGAATCAATAAAAGTCAATGCATGCCTGGAAGAATACTATTTAGCTTTTATAATAAGCAAGTGTTTGAGATGAAGGTGTTATCTGAAAGCTATCAATTATGGCTCAGAGATTTGTTTTTCTGAAATTATTCTAAGTGGAACAAATGAGGATCTGTCTTTGAAACTTATTTCATAATTAAAATCAGGCACAAAGAAACTCAATTCTATTTATTTCTCTAAAACTTATTTACTTGAATCTTGCTAATAAATAAAGAACACAGCTTAATTTATCTTTAATTTAAATCAGGTAACAAATTAACAAATTAAATACTGAGATTCTTAATTGTTTCTTGTCAGGTGGTATCCAAACTTGCAAAATGTTTACCCACCTGAGTGAGATTTCTGCAAAGTGAGAAATAGACCTTCCACTTTTATATAATTACTGAAGTAATAGAACTTTATTTGTTTTGGGGCTTACCAATTTGTTATGTATTTTAACACAGTAGATCTCAACATCTTTGTTGTGAAACACCAGTAGGTTTAATTTAGAAAAAAACATTTTTTTGGATATATTTAGGTATTCTGAACTCCTTTGCATTCTAACCTCTTTTCTTCTGTGAAAGAAAAAAGTATTACGGTTGGTGCTCAAGTATTTGTTACACATGGAAATATCATGTATCATCCATTTTATGATGGTAAAAGTCGAGAAAGACTGGGAAATCACATATCCCCATACCTAAAGGTCAATATATAGCAATGTGCTAGTTTGAAAGAGGACAGTCTAGAAACTCACTTGCCTCATGTCACATGATAGGAAAGGGGGTTAGTCTAGAATTTTCCAACTAGCTAACTCTAAGTTCTTTGAGCATTCAAAGCATTTCTGAGAACTATTATAAAATATGGATGATTTAATATGTTTTAATGACTAAGGTGAAGTTGCCAAGTAGTTATCAATAAGCATCAATTTTAGTCAACATTTACATGTTTAGCCATGGAACAGTATATTTATTAGATTTTCTAGATCCTATAATGTTATATTCCTTGCTTTGAAGTTTAAAAATTTATTAGCTAGTGCCACAATTTGAAAATGAATGTGTATCTATGTATCTTTATATTTATATATGGGTGTGTAATATTCTAAATTTTTTTTTCAGTTACAGTAAGAATACTTAATAGACCTATCCTTGTAACAGGAGTTTAAATGCATACTACAAACATATTGTTAACAATAATCGCAACGTTTTATAGCAGATCCTTAGAATTTAATCATCTCAACTATATGAAACCTTCTACCTACTGAATTAGAGATGATACTCAATGATTACTCATGGATGTTGTGATTATTGGCTAGTTTTCATTAAAAAAATTCTGTATTCTCTGTGGTTTTCTGTTTGGTTAATTGCAATATTAATGTTCTAGACGCTTTTCACCAATGAGTTTTTGACTTTATGAGCTGAGACAAAAAATACTTGGGGCAAACCAAAGCACAAAGGAAAGACACAAGTTCAGTCTTGCTTCTTGCTGTAGGCAGAGGAGCAATCCAGAGGTCTCCCTGGTCCCTCAAGACAGGGGCCATGGTCAGTGACAGGCAAGACCAAGTATCAGTTCCAGACTAGATGTCCTGCTTAAGGCTCACCCAGGTGGGGCTGTATAGGATCTACTGAGGGAGCCCAAGCCTGGAGCTTATCTGCCAGCAAAGATGGTAGCAGCTTCTGCAGATGCTGAAGGAAGCTGAGCCTGGGAGAAGTCTCCACAAAGTATGGTATCAAGAGGTCTCAGTTTTGGCACAGGGCTGTTTCAGTAAAGTGCCTGGACAACCCTCACCTATCCTATGCCTTGAGAGGCAGAGACCAAAGTGGTTCCCTGGTACCCAGAACACCAGGACATAAAGGAAGTCTATCAGCAGGGAGCAAAGCTACACCAGTGACCAGAACATAGGCACAGAACACCCATCTGGAGAAGGGACTGTGAGCTAAGACATTGTCTGTTGTCTGTGGAGAGGAGGGGAATGGATCTTACAACCAAGTAAAAGCCCAGTTATATTAAATGAGAAATTAGCTGGGACAGTGAGCACCCCGAAATGTTGGAAATGTTAGCCTTAGACCAGATGAGAACTGAAACCATCAGCCTGTCAGCAGTGGAGTGGAAAGGTGATACTCGCTCAACTTAGCGAGCCTTTTTCATGAAGCAAATCAAATCTCTTCAGTTTGAGTGCTATATCGCAGGAAAATATTTTAGACTTCTTAACAGGCTCTCTTCTTCCTCCAAGAGAGAAATCATTAACATTTGGCAAGGTCTAAACCAGTAATGAAACACATTTTTTTAAAAATTGTTTTTCCTTCTTTTCTTATTAATGCATAGTTTGACATCATGTGTAGTGCCCATGGAGTTCCCACCACCATTGCATTCTCAGTCCCTTGTGCTCTTTCTGCCCTCATCCCATTCCCTCGCCTTCCCCTCCTCCCCTCAGTGTCTCTGATTTGTCTTTGTCTCTCTGTTTTTATTTTGTTGTGATTTGATTCTTGTTGTTATAGTTCTTTCCCTTGATCCTTTATTTGGTTCCCTTATATTCCTCCTACAAGTGAAATCATTCGATACTTTCCTTTTAAGTCTTCTGACTTCTTTCACTAAGCAAAATCCCTTCTAGCTCCGTCCATGTTTCTACGAATGACTCTAGTTTGTCTTTTTTCATTGCTGAATAGCATTCCATTGTGTATATGTGCCACATCTTCTTGATCCAGTCATCTATTTTTGGGCATTTGGGTTGTTTCCAAGTCTCAGTAATGAAATTCTAACAAGCAGGTAAGTGCCCCCATGCCATGCAAAGTGGTAAAGGCAATGCTCTCATTTAAAGGCTAGATTTGCTTTAGGGGGAAAAAAAATCTAGGAACTGGATTTGTTCTAGGAACTAGATATTCTCTAAAAATAACAGCAATTAACAGTTATTGGATCATTTATGGGGTGTCCTTCCCATTCGAGGCGTTGCTCTCCACACGCTGCCTAAATCACTAGCAACCTTGCAGTAACCGCAAGAATAAGTACTACCCTCTCAGTTTTACAGAAGAGGAAACTGGTTAAGGTCACGCTAACAGGCAGGTGGTTGACCAGACCATGTTTAAACCCATTCTCCCTGTCTGTCACACTGATTTTGTGTCTCACATGAGATTGCCAGGAAAGCAGTCTTCATAGAAGCACAAATCGTTTCTCTAAATGTAGATACTGGAGAAGCAAGGGGTGGAGAGAAGCCTTTTGCATGAGGTCCCACTGCCTAGATATTTGCTATAAAAGTGTATTTTAAAAGGTTGACATGGCAAAAGAATGTGTCTGTGTGTGTGTGTGTGTGTGTGTGTGTGTGTGTGAGAGAGAGAGAGAGAGAGAGAGAGAGAGAGAGAGAGAGAGAGAGAGAGAGAGANAAGAGTGTGTGTGTGTGTGTGTGTGTGTGTGTGTGTGTGTGTGTGAGAGAGAGAGAGAGAGAGAGAGAGAGAGAGAGAGAGAGAGAGAGAGAGAGAGAATGAGACACTTGAGAAACTCCATCCTCACAGGGAGTTCAGGGGTCAGAGAAAGCTATCTGTGTCCCTTAAACACTCTGAGGTGGTACAGGACCCTCAGTGAAGAGCCCCCATCAGTCAAGTACTTTTGTGTCAAGAGGTGCCTTGGAGGCAGCAGTCAATTTACAGGCTATTGTGGAACGGGCTGGGCACATTTAAAACATGGGCTTGTTTTTTATTCTCTCAGAGATTAAGCTGATGTTAGTCCACAATGCCTTCAAATTATATCCGAAACAAGCACGCACTTTGTTCTCTGTGCCTTTACTAATTCTTTGTTAGAATCTTACATTTGCCCCCAGGCCTTCTGGGAGCCAAGTTTATTTCAATTCCCATTTTACTCCCCTGGACTGGTTTTATTTGGAGAAGACACAAGACACCAAGTAAAATCTTGAATGGATTTTTTTCAGCCTTCTGCCTGCTTGACTTTTATAGAAAGTGAGAAATAGGCTCTACATTAGCTGTGGCTTTCTGAGGTAATCTAATAGAGAAAAATCTGTGGAGAGCTTGGAGTACAGCTCCATAATATTAAGTAAAGAAAAATACTCTGCCATCTGGCCCTCTACCAAATAGCTAAGGGACAGACTCATGATTGGGTGTGTTTTGTTTTCATCCCCACAATGCAAAACTGAATGACAAGAAGATCGTTGTGATGTCCATTGTAGAATCTCTGCCTAATTCACTCTCCTCAGTATTTGGTCTCAACCCTTTGAGGTTTGTAAATCCTCACATCTCACCAGTCTGTGACTGCATTTTGTAGTTAAAAAAAAAATAGCTATAATCTTTGTTTGCATCTTTGGAAAGAGTGACACAGATGTTGATTTACAGTCATATTGATATGTGGGCATTTTAATACATTCATAAAAGAACTATATATTTACAAGGTGGTTAGTTTTGGTTATCGTGCAAAGAACAAGAATCAACGAGTGCTGGAGAGGATGAGGAGAGAAGGGAAGCCTTGTACAATTGTTGATGGGAATGTAAATTGGCACAGTTGTGGAAGTTATGGAAAATAGTATGGATAATTCCTCAGAAAATTAAAAGCAGAAAGTCTAAATGCACCAATATTTCACGGCTGGTTATTTACCAAAATAATTAAAAAGTACTGATTCAAAAATATATATACACACCCATATTTACTGCATCATTATATGTCAGAATCACAAGTTGAAAACATCCTAAGTGTCCATGAAGAGATGAGTAGATAAAGAAGATGTGATATAGAGAGCACAATGGAATACTACTCAGCAATCAAAAAAATAGATTAAATCACATCATTTCAATAACGTGATGGACCTAGAGGGTATTATGATCCGTGAAATAAGCCATATGGAGAAAAACAAACACCATATGATTTCACTCATGTGCTACATAAAGAAACAACTGAATGAACTAAATAAAAATAATAAAAGTTTCAGAATTTTGGGTAACCGAATTAGTTGTTAACAAAATGGAGGGGGAAATAGGATGGGAAAGTCATATAAAAGGGGTCCACTGTATGGTGAGGGATAGAATTGGACTTTTACTGGTGAACTGAAGGTAGCAAATACAGATACTGATTTATAAAGATACACATTTGAGGGCCTCCCTGGTGGTGCAGTGGGTTAAGCAACACACTATGAAGCAAACCGTAGCCACTAGCAAGAGTTTGATCCCTGCCGCCAGCCAGGGAGGGAACACACATGGCATGGCAGACCTCTCCTGCCTTGCCCGCTGCTGCCCTCAGCAGTGTGTTTCAGTCAGTCTGCCTGTTCTGTTCCCCACTCTGTCTCTGGTGAATCCTCTCACCTCCCTGTACTCTGGCCTGTACCCCAGCTCTTGTATGCATAAATAAATAAATCTTTAAAAAAATATACACATTTGAAACTCATATAATGTTACAATGCAGATTGACTTCAATTACATAAAATGTCGCTATTCTGGAATCCCTTATGGAATAATGGAGCTAGCAAAGACCACCCAAGAAAACTTGGACTTTTAGGACCTTTGTAATGGATGGACTGGACAGATATTTATGTATGAGTATCTCTCCAAGTAAGACCACTGTCTCCAGGCAACAGAAAACATAAAGCACCACCTGTATAGAATTTCCTATTTTGAAAAATAACTTAAAATCTTGACCATGAGGGGGCCTCCCTGGTAGTGCAATGGGTTAAGCAACGCACTATGAAGCAAACCGCAGCCCCTGCAGTATGAGTTCGATCCCTGCCACCTGCCAGGGAGTGACCCACACGGCAGAGCAGACCTCTCCTACCGCGCCCGCTGCTCCCCTCAGCAGTGTGTTTCAGTCGATCTGCCTGCTCTGTTCCCTACTCTATCTCTGGTGGATCCTCTCACTGTCCCTGCCCTGCACCTCTGGCCTGTACCCCAGTTCTTGTATGTATAAGTAAAATCTTTTAAAAAATCTTGACCATGAGTGACACTAAAAAGGAAGGAGATTATTAGAGAATACAAAATTTATAGGAGGAAAATAAACACGACATGTGACTCTGGCTTAGATTCTTATTTACACCAACGTCAAAAGCACTGCTGAACCAATCAGAGAAGTTTCAGTATGACAGAGGTTAGCTGCTTGTGTGGAAGATGTGATATTGGCATGGTGGGTTCCAAAGGCAAAGAGCCAAGAAAGTAATAATGACGTCCTTTACAACTGGAACTATTTGTTGATGAAATGACTGACTTTAAAATACATACTAAATAAGGTGGAGGGAATAAAAGAAACAACACTGGTAAAATATACTCTACTTTTGTGTACACCTGAGACCATCCCTAACAGTAGCCAAGTGCCCACTCCTCTGAGAAAGTCCTGTGGCCCCTTGTCTGGAGAGAAAAGCGGGAAGAGGAAGGATCAGGGTTGAGAATGGGACTTCTCATGGCTGTTGTGATTTAGGAAGAAATAATGACTTGCATTTTCCTCCCATTGTCAGCACTAACCAGGAACTGCTTCCCTATGTCAATCAATTTATTTTCAACATTTTGTAATTAAATGTTTATTTTTTTTTTATTTTTTTTTTAAGATTTATTTATTTATGCATACAAGCACTGGGGTACAGGCCAGAGGTGTGGGGGGTGAGAGGATTCACCACAGAGAGCTGGGAGCAGAACAGGCAGATCAACTGAAGTACACTGCTAAGGGGAGCAGCGGGCGAGGCAGGAGAGGTCTGCCGCACCATGTGGGTCCCCTCCCTGGCCGGCAGCAGGGATCGAACTCGTGCTGCAGTGCGTTGCTTTGCTTCATAGTATGTTGCTTAACCCACTGCGCCACCAGGGAGGCCCTGTCATTAAATGTTTACAACAGCAAATATGTCAGGAATTACTTAGAACACTGGAGAGAAAACATAGGAGTTTTACATTTGAGAATTTTAGCGTTTACTTTTACGCTCTGACAATAACCCTCCAGAGAACCTTGGCACGTGTTTCATTGACCTGAAAACTTTGGCTTGTTAGGAAGGAGGGTGAAGGCCACTGACCCAGCTTGCCTCACTGCCCTGCTCAAGTAAGGGCTCTCCTTTTCTAAGCTGAGGCTCCTCTGCCCCAACTAATCAACGTAAATCTCAGTCTACATGCACATTCCACTTTAATTTTCCTGTTTGTTTTTTCTCAGTGTTTGTCCCAGGATCTATGTTTATGCTCTCACCTGTGGCAAATGCATGTTTTATAGCTGAGTCCCTGCTGGCTCTTCTCATATGTTGACAACATTCAGCCGTGTGTGCTCTCTACAAATAACATCATATAGATGAGAAGAAGGAAATAACTCCATCAACCTACTCACAAATCATTATCAGAATCATTTTTTAGAGCTATCCTGAGACCCCTAGAGCATAGAGGGGATGACAGGAGGAAGAGCAGTATGGAGGAGGATGGCTGGGCAGGAAGGAAACGATGTCGCTGTACTCTACTGACACAAACAACAAAAGAAAAGAACACAGCGAGATGTGTCTTCAAACAGAATGGGTGTGAAAAAGCTCATTCAAGCTGGAGTATCTGACACACAAACAGAAGTAGCTGCACTCCACAGGTAAGGCAGTTGACTACAGACCAAAGTTATGAAAGCTTTGTAAAGCTCTCCCTCATCTTTCCGACACCCAAAGGCCATATCTCACTTTGTTGCTGGAGCAACCATTTCCTGGGAGACACTAGCTGGGTGAAACTGGACCAAATGCCTCTGTGGCCACCACCTAAGATAAGAAGCCATCCAAAGGCCCCCTTCCCCCTCCACCCATCCCCTCCCCTCCCAGGTACATATCATGTCCTTAATCTTTGGACCTTTTAGGAAAGCCCTCATAAAATCAAAAGGCCATGTCTTTAATCTGAATCAATCCAATAGAACATTCCAGAAGAGGTCAGCTTTCCTCTGGCTTTCTAGGGTGTAGAGTCTTTTTCTTACATTGAGTATAAAACACCTCATAAAAAATAAGAGAAGAGAGACTTGGGCACTTAGCCCTGACCCGCATCTTTTAGGGGGTCATCTTCCTAGTGCTAACTATCCAAAATTAATTACTCATAACACATAGAAGTCTTTATAAATTCCCCATGAATACCTAAAGTGATCATTTTTCTTTGCACCTACTTATACAACAAGCAGCCATTAAGTTTTAATTATCTCTCTCACCAAGCCTTTCATGTTTGTTCTCCATCCACTGCCAGGGCCTTTGAAGATAGAGACTTGGACTTAATATATACAGTTCATGGAAGGACTTACTTTGGGCCATACAGGTTCAGAGCTTGTTGAGTGAAGCTACGAGGCCAATAAACTCGTAGAAGCAAAAATTTCAATTCTCTTTGAATTTAAATGACTATATTTTCTTAGGGAATCAGGGCCAAATTTGGCCTGCAGTAGATATATCTTTCTGCAGTGGAAACTTGATGAGATCAAAGTTTAAAAACAGCTTGCTTTGTTCTTCTGGGGCAAATTCAGCTTTGAAATTTAACCTAAAATATTTCTGGGTATATGCACTGGCTGTGAAGAATCACACAACTGACTCAGAGAAAGAAAGAATGAGAGAGCGAGAGGAGATTTGAAAACAAAATGACACCATTAGACTCTTCTTGATATTAGAATGAGTCACTGATTCAGTCTAATTTATTATTTGTTGTTCTGATACAGCACTGTCTGGAATTTTACTTGTTTATAGCAACCAAATAGGTGAGCTCCCCTGTTTGCCACTGCTCTTATACAACAGTGTGACCAAATCTAATTACTTCTCTTGCTGTAGCAGGAATATACTGTATCTTCAGAAGAAATCGATTCTAAAATGTATTCAAAGAAACCAGCTCACGACCCATGTCAAAGGCTTAGATAAAATAAACTTTTCTCTCTGGAAAGTCTGAGACACATCACCCATTGAGGAGTGGAGGAAAACAGTCCTCCTTTGAGTTGTAATAACTTAAGAGCAAAGAACAGCTCTCACTCAAGACTCCACGCGAAGATGGAGATTCATCTAGAAGTTTTTTGATGTACCATTTATTTAGCTTTATTTCATTTCCTTTAGTCTACATGTTGATAAGGAAATTGGTATTTGAGTACTGGCATTTGAATTTTAAGATGCTGAAAACCTGGCAAGAAAAAAGTGCCTCTTATTTTAAGCATCTCTTGAGTGTCTTATATACAGTTAGCTGTGACTATAAGCTTTACTTTGGAGTCGGAGAGCAAACAGCGTGCGTGCGTGCGTGCGTGTGTGTGTGTGTGTGTGTAACAGGGAGCATCACACCACATAACTCAGGCTGGTTTATCACATGTAAGATAACGGGCTCTTAAACCTTACAGCTGGATATCGTATGGCATTGATAGAACCTGTTTTATCGAAACCGAGTTCCTTGTTTAATCCATTTAGCTGGGACGCAAAACCTCCCTATATGATATTTACTGCAAGTAACAGCTACAACAATATCCGAACTGCTACTACCAGTAGTTGAATACCTTTTGGACTTGATGTTATAAGACAGATAAGAGAGACGCTAAGTCACAGGAAAAAAGGCCAGGGACCAGATCTGCTAACCCTCTTACATCTACTTTACTCAAACTATTTGCTGTTAATAAAATTCTGGAATTTGGATTTTGGCTGACATTTTCAAACTTCATTTATATAATAAAAATGATTTGGATGCATTAAAATTAGAAGAGGAGAGGCAATTAGAATAACTTAAAATACAGTATGAGTATTTTATTTTAGGTGCCTTGCTTATGTCTAATTTATGTTATTTAGAGCTCCACATAGCATAGAACACTACTCAGTGTAGCTTAACCTGCCTCCAAATTTTTCCTACATTCAGAGGTCAAATCGCTTATTATTACACCACAGAACTACCCGAGGTATCTTTTTTAAGTGATAATGCAGCCATTGAAAAAGTGATAATTTCTGGTCCTCCTTGGTGGAGCAATGGGTTAGGCACTGCACTATGATACAAACCCAGCCACTGCAGCATGAGTTCGACCCCCAGCCAGGGAGGTGACCCACATGGTGCAGCAGACCTCTTCTGCCTTGCCCGCTGCTCCCCTCAGTGGTGTATTTCAGTTGATATGCCTGTTCTGCTCCCCACTCTGTTTCTAGTGCATCCTCTTACCCCCTATGCCTCTCCCTGTAACCCAGCTCTTGTATGCATAAATAAATCTTTAAAAGAATTCTAATTTCTAATATAGTGGGGGACTGGTAGCTCCCTCCCTCCCTCCCTCTCTTCCTCCCTACTTCTTGCCCTCCTTCCTCTGCTTCTTCTTCCCTTTCCCTTTCTACTGTTCCTCTCTTTCTCCTCCTCCTCCTTCTTTTCCTCCCTCCCCTCTCCCTCTGTCTTTTAACTTACTCTGAATTTTAGTCTCCTGTTTCTACTTACACTGAATAAGGTTTGGTTTAAAATTTGAACATTATCTTTCCAAGGCCAATATTAAGAGGTTACCACTATAAAGGGAAAATGAACCCTAGCAGCAGATCCACAAAGGAGCAAACACAATTTTTACTCTTTCTAGTAATTCTCTGAAAGTTCTATGCAGCAACCTTGGAAAATATCCCAAATAATACAGCTCACAGAAATTTCTCTGGGACAATGTACCTTTATCATTCAGAGATCTTGCAAAACATTTAAAATCATTTTTAAAAATCATATTTGTTACTTTGAAAAACTTTTGGGATGCTGTGTTCTAAAATCATTTTAATGGGAGAAGAAAACAACTGAAAATAGTTGCAGATCCCCCTGGAGCTTGCTTCACAGGTGTAGCACATTTTGCCTTTCTCCTCACCTTGCTCAGTGACAGAAGAGTGGGTACAAGGTAAGAGCAAGTTTCAGGTAGTTTTTGTTTTTAAAGATTTTTTTTATGCATACAAGAGCTGGGGTACAGGCCAGAGGTGTGTGTGGGGGGTTGAGAGAATTCACCAGAGGCAGAGTGGGGAGCAGAGCAGGGAGATTGACAGAAGCACACTGTGAGGGGAGAAGCGGGGACACAGGAGAGGGCTGCCTTGCCATGTGGGTCCCCTCCCTGGCCGGGGATCGAACTCATACTGCAGAGGCCGCGGTTTGCTTTGTAGTGCGGTGCTTATCCCCCACGCCATCACGGAGGACCCAGTTTCTGGTAGTTTTAAGCAGTATGTGAGATGGTTTCAATTACTTTAAGGTAGTATGTGCCCATGGATAACTGGTTACACAGTTACTTACTCATAATTTGGGTCTCACTGTTCCTAAGTAGCTTCATCACACCCACTCTGAGCAGGCCTTTTGCACCCCTGGGCCAGAGCAGACACACACAGCCATTGATGCACTCGTGCTGTGCGGCCACTAGCAAACCACAAAGGCTGACAGAAAGCTGTGTGAGCAGCAGGTGGCATTCTGCATGGGCAGGGGTGCTGGCGAGAGAAGAAGGCAAAAATAATCTTCAGGGAGAAATAAAAGAAAATAGGTAATGAAATCAGTACTCTGATAAAAAAAGACATGTTCAAGTAAGCTTAAAAGCCCATTTATTCTACTTCTTCTCTAAAAAGTATATATAATCACTTCATGAGCAGTTGATGACTTGAAACCAAGACTGTCTGTTACAGTGGTAATATACACAAGATTACAGATGTTGGCAGATTTCTCCATTGTTCTACCAGAGAATATCAACCCTCTTTATTTAAAAGCCAGTATGTCCCCAGGCAAATTGAGTTTCCATGCTCAGTTGATTCAGAACCTATTTCGAGCAGAGGCTGCCAACAATGTCAAAATGTATACTGACTTTGTGATATACATCGTTTTCCAAAGGACGAAGTGAGCTCACCAGCCTAACCCATTTGTGACTTGACGTAGATTTAAAGTTGCCCTCAAGAAATAGCTAGCTGGCAGATGAGGGCACTGAAATATTTCACGTGGCGATAGCTTTCTCCTTATCCTTCAGGCTTCTGATCATGAGTCACTAAAATTATCTTGAAAAATTGGAAAAAAAAGGTCTATTATTGAAAGAATTCATTACATTAGTATAAGGCAAAACAGTCTCTTTATAATCAACAGTACCATTTTGAGTAATTTGTTCTTTCTGACATTTTCTAAAAGAATAACTCTCCCTACATTAAGGCTAAATAGATGGAAAGTGTATGAAGTACAAGCATATACACAAATTGCCTTTTAATTCCTATTTTTCTTTAAAAATATGTCAAAGACAAATCTAAGTGTGGTTTAAATATACACTTGCTTCAAATGTTTAGGAAATGACGCCTAACACTGAGAAAAATAAAGCCATTAATTTTCCATTTGCATAACTTGCCCTTGAACTTTACTTGACACTTCTCATTGCTTTTGCAATATAAAGTCCAAGATTGTAGTTTAAAGGATGTAGACATTCAGCTTTCCCTTTTTTTTTGCATTTTATGGGACAGGCATTTATTTTCCTCAGCATCCATTTTATATAAACAATTTAAGTACCATTTAAGTTGTATGGGCTGTAACCAGAGCCCCGGGGTGCCCAGAGGCTAGGCAAGGTTTCTTTCTTGGGGCGATGTGTGCCCTGCCTCAGCTCCTTGCCTGTAGGTGTCCCCCTGCCCCGAGTCCATCAAGGGGCTCTGGCCCTGGCGCTCCTGAGACTGTTGGCCAGCGAGCACGCCCTACCTCATTCTGGGCTGGGGCTGGGGTTTTCCCCTTTATACTTGAAGCTGGGATCAAAAATGAACCCAAAAGACTTCCAGACTTCTAGGCCTCCAGCATTCCACAGAACTTCTCTGCAGCCTGGTGCTCCCTGTGCCCCTGGCACTGCCTCTGACTTCCCCTGCTACGCTCACTGCTGGCCTGTGGCCAATGTCCCCGAAGAGCCATTTGCTGCTTTGTTTTTTTAAAATTTATTTATTTAATGCATATAAGAACTTGGGTACTGGCCAGAGGTGTGGGGGGTGAGAGGATTCACCAGAGACAGAGAGGACCACAGAACAGGCAGATCGACTGAAATCCACTGCTGAGGGGAGTTGCAGCTGAAGCAGGAGACGTCTGCTGCGCCATGTGGGTCCCTCCCTGGCCGGGGATTGAACTCATGCTGCAGTGACTGCAAATGCTTCACAGTGCTGCAACTGAACCCCTTATGCCACCAGGGAGGCCCCTGTTTGCCGCAGTTGTGTGCCAAGCGCTCACACAGAGCTGCCCAGTTTCTGGTTCTCTGGTACCATTTCCTGGCTGAGGCCGTTGCTGTCTGGTCCAGCCTTGGGACGACAGCTCTGGGCTGTTGCGGTCTCACCTCAGCTTACACGACCAGGCCTGGGACACTGTGGACACTCTTTGGGATGAAACAGCTGGCCATTCACGACCTGAGAGACTCTTTGCTTTTCCCCGTCACCTGCTCGTCAGAGAACACTTGCTGCTGGATGATGAGCCTGAGTGAGCCTGCCGCTGTGCACGGGGAGAGATCCCACTGTGTTACCCGCCCCTGCCCCAGCTGCTGTCCCTCAGTAGTAGTTGGTGGTGTTCCAAGCTCTCTTGAAGTGCTGTTTCAGGTTCATAGCTATCGTCTACCCAAATTTCAAATATTTCCAATTTTAATTGTTTTTGAAAATTCTAACTGGACTTTTTTCCATGAGACTATATTACCAACAACGTGAAATGTGTAACTAGAACTTAAAAACTTTTGCTTTCCAATTTTTGTTGTAAGTTTTCCCTGTAATCACGAGAGAAGAGTGAACACACGCAGTGTAGGATACTACCATGCAGCTGTAGACCAGGAAGCTGGGTACGCTGTGTTGCTTTCATAGAACTCTGAATTTATTAATTTCAGTTACTGAATTTAAATTTAAGTATATATTTTCATTCCTTTTTCTCTTCCCTTATTATTGCCCTTCTGCAAAAGTGTTGGGTAACTCCTGTTTAACAGGGACCGAACAGTTGAGATATTGGAGTCACAGAGTTATCCAAACAGCGGTTTCCCTGACCATCAGGGAACTATTCATTTAGTGAGAGCTGAGCAGTCAGCAGACGCTCCTGGATTCCTGTGATTACAAAGTGTGATAAGAAGAAGGACAAAAAGCACTGGGAACAATGGGAGTTCACGAGGATACTCACTTCAGAGGAAGCCTTGAGGAAAGGCTTCTGTGTGGGGGGGTGGCATTTCAATGTAGTGGATTGCTACCAAACAGCAACAGCATAGTTTTGAAGATTTGATACATGTTGAGATTTAGTCTATACTAAGTTATGAAGTAAAAACTGTTGAGACTAACCTAAATAAATAAAGGCAATGGAAAACATATAAAGTTTTGCTGGTTATATTCAAGGATCTTTATGGCTGTACTTGCATATTATAATTTTATTAATGAATTAATGTATTATTTCCATAAGCATAGATTTTTAAAGGTTAATCACACATCAACCCTATGCACTGGAGAGACAGTTACTATGTTTAAATCACATTGATTGATATTCTACTCTATGTTATAATATATATTCTGCTCGATCCTATGGGAGTGAAGGAAGGACTGCTACTGCCTTCTATAATGTACACCTCAGTAGACAAACAATTGGGATGGATACTTTGTGTGTGAGACTTGGCCAAAGTCAGATTGATATGGAGCACATGGGGAGTGAGCTTTCCTGACATGAGGTTGGGGGGACATAATAGGAGACTGACTCACTCTACATGAGTGGAAACGGAAGCCCAGAGTTTTAAAGGACTTGCCTAACTCTCTCAAAGTTTGTTCAAAACCCTTACTTAAAAATCATATCTGGCACAGAAGAAAACAAGTATTCTTTACTCAAATCATTACTGTAGTTTTGTTATATTTAACTTAATGTTAATTTAGAATAATATTTGTGTTCTACACAGTTTCAATAGCTTAAAACTATCACACAGCTAGAAAAATCAACTCTTATGGTTTGATAACAGTCTTAAAAGAGAAAAAGAACAAACAAAAGGAGCTGTAAACCTGTCATTTATCTTTGAATGTTTTTGATACTCCAATTTTCTCTGCAGAAGTTCTTATCCATCCCGTGGCTGCCCAATGGGAAAGATGGAATTAGAGCAGAAAAAATTACATGACCATACTGAGGGATGATGGGAGAAAACTTTCATTTCAAAGTTTGTATTTGAACTATTGTCTTTAGGCATAAGTGTCCATCTTTAAAAGCATCTGAGAAAGCTAGAAAGGTACAAAGAACTTCAGCTCAATGGAGGTTAACTGTGATTTCCAACAAAGCAAGTTATGTCTTCTAAAGCACTTCATGATATTATCAGGAGATAATTAGCAGAAAATGGCACAAAAACCCCAGAAGAAAAACACACCTTTAAAGAGATCCAGAAATTCAGCATAATCTTATCTTGGATGGGAATCCCAGGTGAGGTTGGCATTTTTGCAAAGCATTAAAACAGGAATGATTAGTGTCCTGAGCCAGTGGGCTGACTTCGTCGATCATTCTCCATCAAAACCCACATTTTTAAATAACAGGACACCACTGGACCCCAATTCAATGGTTTCCCAGAGACCAATTTTTACTGTCAGATGTGAATAAACTGGTGTCAGCACAGTTGGGTGATTTAGATGTGCTCAGTGGTTAGGATGTGCGGGGTGTTCATCACCATTGTGAATGACAGTAGTTCGCAGCGATGATGGATGTGTCCCCTCTGCTGATCTACGGGCGTGTTGAAATTATGTTGCATTACTATCCTGTGTCTTTAAACAAGAAGGAAATTAAGCTTCAAGTTTAATTAAACATTATTTTAAAAATTGGGTTTTGGTATATCAAATTCACCCTCTGATTCCTCCAAGTTCTTTCCTTGAGCAAATAGATTGCACGTTTCATTGGGATTTGACCTTAATTAATCCTGTACTTTGTGATCCACCCCCTTGCTGAAATAGTCTTATCAAAAGGAATGCAAGCTATGGGCTAAGATAACAATCGGTCATTAACTTCTGTGTGTGATGCTGGCTGTGGTCCACGGGCATGGAATTCAAAACCCATTGTACACAGTAATGTCCAGAGCTTAGTGCTCTATGGCTGAGAGACAAAATAAACTATGCAGAACAGCATCTTTACATAGTCTACATGGATTTACACCGGGCAAACGGTCTGAAACTTTCATAATGCAGCATGTGCCTTGGCAGCCAGTCCAGCGCTGTAAGATTTCAGCGGAGGTGGGTCACTGCAGCACGTCAAGCCGAGCGAGTAAGCAAAAATTGTCACTTTCCAAATATCATTATTGCAGTAAGAGTGACTTAGAAAGGTTAGCTCTTAATATTTAAAAGAACCTACTTCATTCTGTTGTTTTAGGTTTTATCTAAAGCTGGGACTCTCCTTACTGACATGACCTGACTTTTATTTATTTATTTATTTTTATAAGTCTAAGAAAAGTGCTGATGCTCTTTTTTTAATTAACATTTTTTTTATTTATATATATTTGACACCAATTGTAATCCCCATGTATTCCCCATCACCATATCGCAAAGGGTTTGTTTGTTTGTTTTTTTTTTTACTTTAATGATTCTTTTTATTTTTATTAAAATATTTTAAAATTTACAGATACTTGCCATTAATTGTAATCCCCATGTATTCCCCATCACCATCTCACCAGTGCACCATCACCTCAGTC
>JAGFMF010012288.1:8879286-9030654 GCA_019455555.1 Galemys pyrenaicus | reverse complement strand
ATTCTTTTGAATCAGTGTATTTGTGTCTTTTGGGTATATTCCTAGGAGTGGGATAGCTGGATCCTATGGAAGTTCCATTCTTAGTAGATTGAGGAACCGTCATACTGCTTTCCATAATGGTTGGACCATCTACGCAAAGGGTTTGAATAAATACTTGTAGCCTGTTGACCTCAATGGATGAGGACCCACTTAGCACACAGACTAGTCATAAGACAAATGCTAACAGCATCTGAAATCTTTAGGTTGTCAAGCCATTGTTCGTATTTGGCCCGGGTAGTCAGCACCTCCTACCTAGGGCTATTAACTTCAGGGAATGCCAAATGATTGAACTTGCATCAACCAAAGAAACATCCTATAACTGCTTGACATTTATAATGGTATACAATTTTAAAAAAAAATTTATTTGTTTGTATGTAGAAGAACTGGGTGTAGGCTGAAGGTAGCGGGGTGAGAAGATTGACCAAAGACAGGAAGAGCTATTAGAACAGGAAGATGTACTAGAATACAAGCTGAGGGGAGAAGTGGGGACACAGGAGAGATCTGCTGTGCCATGTGGGTCAGCTCCCTGGCCAGAGATCAAACTTAGGCAGCGGAGGTGGTAGCACTCAGATTTAACCCCTGCACTACCAGGGAGGCCCCTAACAAATTTTAGTATCTTTTTTTAGTTTAAAATGATCTTTGAGTATGTCTCATTTTTCTTCCAACTACTGACTACCTACTATGTGCTGGGCGCTCATCTAGACACTGGGGGTATAAATAGAAAAAATAACTGATCTCATGTAACATAGATTATGACAGTGTAGAGTTACATGAGTGATGGGTTTCTCACTTTTGTCAATCATGTCCACAGGAAACCGAAGACGCTCGCAGAATTTTAAGAGAACACAAATTATTATTCTTATATTTAGATACCGGTGTAACTTGTTCCACCTAACCCTTTCTTGACTCCAACTCACTTTGAAAATCCAGTTAATTAAATAGTTAATTATTCAGTGGTGACTGTACACAAGACAGCTCTGAATGAATCTTCTTAAAATACCCTTCCTCATGCATCCCTTAGTTAAGTGTTTCATCCTGCCTACCACTTAAAGTTAATCTACCAAATTCAGTATTGGGCGCTCTGTAATCTGTATCCATATGGTCTTTCCAAGTACTTGTCCTTCAACTCTCCATACCACATTCATTTTTTAAAAGGAATTGTTAAGTATTATAATTTAAATTTTATTTATCTTTAACACAAACTTTTAAGCATGATGTAATTATCTAATCTGTAAAAGAATGATGCTGAATGGATACTGAAGAATTTCTTTCAGGTGTATTTTCATTCAATACATGTAGAGAGTTATATTCTTTCTTAAAAATATCTTGAACTGGGTCTCCCTGGTGACGCAGCAGGTTGAGCACTGCACTGTGAAGCTTGCGCGGCACAGCAGCATGAGTTCGATCCCTGGCGAGGGAGCTGACCCACATGGCGCAACAGGCTTCTCCTGCCTTGCCCGCTGCTCCCCTCAGCAGTGTATTTCTGTCGGTCGGTCTGTCTGTTCTGTTCCTTGATCAGTCTCTGGTGAATCCTCTCACCCCTCACCTATGGACTGTACCCCAGCTCTTGTATGCATAAATAAATAAATCTTTAAAAAATATCTTGAACTATTTCCACACCAATAATGCAAAATATTTTAAAATGAAATAAAGATTTAAAATGTTTTCTTAATCATTTCCTTTTAGTTAGGAGGAACACAGCTTGAGATAGTAAAAACCATCTATGACAAAGCCACAGCTAACATCATTGTCAATGGAGAGAAGCTGAAAGTTTTTCCTCTGTGATAGTGTACAAGACAAGAATGTCCACTCTCACCACTAGCATTGAACACAGTACTGGAAGTCCTTCCTAGAGTAATTAGGCAAGAGAAAGATAGAAAAGGAATCTGACTTGGGAAAGAAGAGGTAAAACTATGACAATCCCTAGATGACAAGATACTATTCATTAAAACACTAAAGATTTCAACTGAGAAACTATTGGGTTGTTGGAAAATCCATGATGTATTTTTTCTGTTTTCTATGCAAAAATGTGTCATAACTTTTCTGACAATGCAACAGAAATAAATCAGTACAGGGCAGTGGCAGGTTACAAAATCAACAGACAAAAGTCTGTTGCATGCCTATGTACAAGTGATGAAGTAGAAGAGAAAGAAGTCAAGAGAACAATACCATTCATAATCACACCACTAAGAACTAAATACCTAGGAACAAATCCACATCACTGCCTACACTGAGTCAGATTACCCTCTGCCAAGAGCACTCTGCCTCATGCCTGGTCTCACCCCATTAATTCTACAGAAGCTCTTGCAAGCTGATAAGACTTCAAGTCTTTGTACTCGCTATCCTTCTGCCTGGGACGGTCTTCCAGACATTTCCTTGATTCATTCTCTCTTTTCAAGTGTGGGCCCAAATATTACTAGTTCAGACAGGCCTAGTATCAGGCCCACATCATTCATTAGCTACTGAGTCTGAGATAGGAAGGATAAGGTAGGAAGTGAGAAGAAAAAGTAGAAGTATTTGCAGAAATAAAAGATCCTGTCCTCTCCTCCCCCAATGTGTTTAATCAGTGGATGTCTCCTTATCTGAGAATGTGAGTAATAAAAATTCCTTCAAACCCTGTAACTTATTAATGTCCTAGAAAACACACACACACACACACACACACAAACCTGTAGCTTTCAAATTTAGCCTACTGAAAAGTACAAGATAAATTTCTCAGTTAATGGCTAAAGAGATTTAAAAAAAAAAAAAAGGTTCATCTTTGGCCTCCCTGGTGGCCCAGTGGGTAAAGCAACTCACTCTGAAGCAAACCGCAGCCACTGCAGCATGAGTTCAATCCCTCCACCGGCCACTGAGGGGACCCACATGGCGTAGCAGACCTCTCCTGCCTCGCCCGCTGCTCCCCTCGGCAGTGTGTTTCAGTCAGTCTGCCTGTTCTGCTCCCCACTCTGTCTCTGGTGAGTCCTCTTACCTCCCATGACTCTGGCCTGTACCCCAACTCTTGTATGTATAAATAAATCTTTTTAAAAAATGGTTCATCTAATATTTATCTGTAATGTTTAAACTAAAAATACCAACCTAATAATAAAAGCCATATCTATGTGGTCAACTGATTTTCAACAAATAAGGTAATTCAAAGGGGAAAGTGCACACTTTTCAATGGGGTAATGGAAAAGCCTATACCTAAATGGAAAATATGACGTATCTAATTTCTAATATGAATTGTAAACAAAATCAGACTGAGGATAGATTATAGATATAAACAAAGATTTAAATTATAAAGATCTGGAAGGAAACAAAAAATCCTCATGACCTGTAACTACCATCATTAATTCCATGTCATCCATTGTAACTCAATAGCTCATATGTAAATATTTCTTAGAATAGAAAAAGAAGAAACCATAAAATAAACCAAACTTTGTTAAAATGAACATTAATCAAAGAGTACCATTAAGAAAATGAAAAGGGGCCTCCCTGGTGGTGCAGTGGGTTAAGCAACACACTGTGAGGCAAACCGCAGCCACTGCAGCACGAGTTTGATCCCTGCCACTGGCCAGGGCAGGTGATCCACATGGTGCATCAGACCTCTCCTGTCTCCCCGCTGCTCCCCTCAGCAGTGTGTTTCAGTAAATCTGCCTGTTCTGCTCCCCACTCTGTCTCTGGTGAATCATCACACCCCCCCGCACCTCTGGCCTGTACCCCAGTTCTTGTATGCATTAATAAAAAAATAAATAAATCTTTAAAAAGAAAATGAAAAGCCAAGCCACCGATGAAGAACTAGTATAAATGCTTTCCATGAAGAGTGTAAGTCAATAAGATGAATTTCTATTAATACCATGAACTAAATGCTAATAAAAGACAAACAATAAAAAGGACAAAAATGTCAATGGATACTTCACATTTATAAATAAGTACATAGGAACTGTCAATAAGCACACTAAAAATAGGTCAGTAATCAGCCATTGAATCAGAGCAAATTAAGGCCTCGTCACTACGGACTCAACGATGGTTAAAATTTAAAAAAATAGTAAACATACCAAGTTTTGGTAAAGATATAAGATGATCAGAGCTCTCACAGATAGCTGGTGGCAATGTAAGCCATTTCAAAACAGCTTTCTAGTTTCTTATAAAATTATCATAAGATTACCATGTGTCTTGCTAATCCCACTTCCATTACTCAAGGTAAAAGAAAATATATGTCCTCACAAAGATTTGTGCACAAGTGATCAAAGAAGCTCTATTCAGAATAATTTAAATTTCAAACAACATATAGAAGAACAAACAAATTGCATTATAGCTAATCAGTGGAATATTACTCAGCAATAAAAAAGTTTGACCTACTGACATGTACAACTACATGGTCGCAGCAGTGCACACACGTTATAAAGTTCAATTAAATGATATTTTAGAAAAGACTAGTCCATTATGACCTAAAGCAGATGAACAGCTATCTGAGAGGAAAGTTGTGTAGGTCTACAAGAAACCTCTGTGGGCTGATGAAAACATTCTATAGCTTAATTGTGGTGGTGGAGACATGGTGTACGTCAAAACTCACTGAAATATACACTTAAATGAATAAATTTTATTGTATATAAATTAGACCTCAATAAAGTCAAATATAAGATTAAAAAATAAAAGAACTAAGTTTATATTGCCATTCTTTGTTTATAAACCCTTCATGTACATTACATGTAAAGTAAGGCTGTAGATATTAAGTGGGGATCAGTGTTGATTTGTTGACATTTTGCTGCATCCATCAATCTGGATGGACAATCAACCCATCAGTCTGGAAGACAGCCTGGAAAAGAAGATATGATGGATGGGTGTGGAAGTGTGTGTTTGTGTGTGTACACAAGCAGACATACATTGCAAGGCAGTATATGTATATAAGTGAGTGTGGGTATAAGTACTCAGCTTTCAGCCACTTAAATATGGGTGCCATGCCTTTTACAAAGGCCACCATTACCAACATCCAAACCACTCACAAGGATGAGTGTATCCACCTCATGAGGTTATACTGAGGATTTAAATGTGACAGCAATATAACACGTTTAGAGTGTGCCCAGTAATCAGTAAGCGCACAGTCAGTGGTAGCTGTGATCATTAATTAAATGTTACCCATGATATTTCAATATTACAGATGTACAATAAAAACGGCTCCTCCTGGTGGCACATGGGTTGTTAAAGTCTCGGCTATCAAACTGTCACCAGTCACCGAGGCATGACTTTGTACAAGTTCGATCCCTGACCAGGGAGCCGACCCACATGGCGCAGCAGACCTCTCCTGTCTCACCCTCTGCTCCCCTCAGCAGTGTATTCTAGCAGGTCCACCTGTTCTGGTCCCCACTGTGGATCCTCTCATCCCCCACACCGCTGGCCTATAGCCCAGTTCTTGCATGCAAAAATAAATTAATCTTTAAAAAAATAATAAAACCTACTTGTTGGGTCCTTGTGTGAGTGTGACCACCAGC
The DNA here is from genome assembly GCA_019455555.1 of Galemys pyrenaicus. Lineage (NCBI taxonomy): Eukaryota > Metazoa > Chordata > Mammalia > Eulipotyphla > Talpidae > Galemys > Galemys pyrenaicus. Next base: position 9,025,144 of record JAGFMF010012288.1, on the reverse strand, counting down.
ATGAGTAACCCCCATTCAGACATGCTCAGTGTAGCTGTGGGAAGCAGGTGGCTGTTGCCAGGACAAAATGGCCTTTTTGTGTAGTGGAAAGACTTGTGGGCACTGACGAGGTCCCTTCCGTAGCCAAGAGGTTGAAGCTAAGACACTAGAAGTCCTGTTCTGGACTCCCCTGGCTGACTGCTCACATCGTGTGACTCCAGTGGCTCCCAAACCTGACATCCTTCTCTGGAAAATCCTAGGAACCCTCACTCACACCCTGTATCTGTATCTCCAGCAGACTTTGCACTGTTTCATGGCTGAGCTAAAAGAAACCCAAAGTGGAAACAAAATAAGCCAAGCAGGAGTCATTAATCCTTCCTTATAGCCTGACTTAGCTCAACCCATATTGAAAGGCCCATCTTCCTTCCTCCTTCCTAAGACCAGAGTCCATAATTTTCCACCATCTGTCTCTGCATTCTCAGTCTGCAAAGAATCTGCTTTCTGGAACCTGAGAACATACGTGAATTGTCATTGCTCTGTACTTCCCTCGCTTAATGTGTTGTATGGGAATTCAAGTACCTTGTCTGACAGGTAGAAGACTCCCCCATCTATTCATTCACTTGGAAGAGAAAGAAGAAACACAGTTTCCAAGTCTATATGAAATGGAGTGGGACTGAGCAACCACTTCCAGATAAAGCTCTTATTCAATACGCAAACAGAGAAAGCATGACCTCTGTGATTTAGAAGAGGAGCAGGAAGAAGAAAAAGACCCAGATTTAAAACACACAGTAATTCAGTTCCCAAAGAAAGGCAACACAAATAAAAATATAAAAGTATTTTCATATATCACATTCCTAATTATGTTTATGAGCTTAAAAGCTTGTTTGACTCATGATAGGCATTCTGACAAAGATGGAATAAGCCACAATTCTTTATAAAGTCTAATTATGTGACTACAATGCCATGCACTTAATATGGTAAAATCGTAGGTTTTCAAGTATTTTTTTAAAAACAAAAAATACATTCTATTAGACAAGCAGCAAGCATTTAAAAAAGTACAAAATAGAATTTCCCACCTACTGAAGTCTTTTATTATAGCTTTATAGTTTTCTAGTATATTTCTCTGAACTGCCAGGATCATAATAGGTATTCTCCCTAGCTTATTTTCTCTTATATATTGTTGTAATTAGCTTAAGAAAAGTACATAAAAGTTTCATGATAAAAAATGTACCACAATGTACAATGTAAATTCATCACAGTGTACAATGTGCTTAGATGTGAATGGTTAGTAGATACGTTCCTTAAGCAAAAATGTGTCCATCTACATAACCAGCCTTGCCAAGGGGCACCAGGGATAATGGAGCAATCAGAAATCCTTTAGGGAGGGGCCCCCCTGGTGGCAACAAAGGGTTGAGTGTTGCACTGTGGGACTTCCGCAGCCACTGCAGCATGAATTTGATCCCTGCCGTGGCCAAGGAGGTGACCCACATGGCGCAGCAGACCTCTCTGTCTCGCCCGAGGCTCCCCTCAGCAGTAGATTTCAGTCAGTCTGCCTATTCTGTTCCCCACTGTTTCTGGTGAATCTTCTCACCCCCCACACCTCTGGACTGTACCCCAGTTCTTGTATGCATAAATGAATAAAATCTTTAAAAAGAAAAAAGAAAAAAGAAAAAAGAAATCCTTTAGGCAGCCATAGTCTTGGAGTATAGATTTAAAATATGGACTTTGTCACTCCTCCTTTATTTTGACTGCAGAATGAACTGCACTCTTAATGCCAGCTGACAACAACATGGTCCTCACCCACTGAATGTCAACCTCTGTCATCATGTCACACACAAAAACCAGTAGGTTGCATAATTCAGGTCTGTAATTCATGCTGAAGCTCCTGTTTCTAGCACTTCTGATTATGCTGCACAACATATTACTTCTTTTCTCTTTGCAAATCTGATGACGGGGTCCAGGGTTAACAAACATAAAAAAGAGGCGATCATCTACATGTGAATTTTTGCTCAATGAATTTGGAATGAAAAAAAATATGTGTGGGTTTTAAGCAAGATATTTGAGAATAAAAATCATTGAGTGCAAAAGATATTTTTAAGCATCCAATGTCGGAATTAAAGAAAGAAATCTGGGAAAGTCATATTATCCAAATTAAGAACTCAAACTTGATCCAGAATAGATCTTTTTTTAAAATTTTTTAAATTGAGGTGACATTAGTTTATAATACTGTGTATGGGCCTCTCTGGTGGCACAGTGGGTTGAGCACTGTGAAGTATCCATGGTACAGCAGTGTGAGTTTGATCCCTAGCCAGGGAGGGGACCCACATGGCATTGTAGACTTCTCCTGCCTTGCTCCACTGCTCCCCTCAGCAGTGTATTTCACTGGATCTGCTTGTTTTGCTTCCCACTCTGTCTCTGGTGAATCCTCTCACCTCCCACAATTCTGGCCCGTAATCCAGCTCTTATATGCATAAATAAATAAATCTTAAAAAAAATACTGTATATGATTTAGAGGTAGATGGATTTCATCATACCATCCTCACCTCCTAACACCTATAGTCCTTTGCTGTATTTCATCTCTCCCTTTCATGCCCTGTGCCCACACTCCTCTGGTAACCCCACTTCTACTGATTCTAGAATTTGTCTTGGTTTAGTTATCTGTTCCTTTGTTTTGTTTCTCTATAGTCCACATGTGTGCGAAATTATCCACTGTTTGTCTTTCTCTTTTATGGTTGTATCTTCTTATGTAGCCTCTTAGTGCAGTATGGAGAGACTTTCAGATGTTTGGGGACATAATTCACTGTGTCAATAACTGAGAATTCTTACTAGGCATATTCAATAGCTACAACAATGAGTAACTTCTTCCAGTATTTTTTTGCTGAGGGTCTAGTATGTTTTGGACACTGTCCTTGGTGCTAGTACAGAACCCTAGACAAAGTGCCCTCATGGAGCTTACATTCAATTGGGAGATGCAATAATAAATGTACACTGGTTACAGTGAAATTGTCCTATGGAGCAAATCAGAGAGGGAAAGGCAGAGTTGCTTTTCTGTTTGCTATTTTATAGAGAATGATGAGGAAAAGCAAGTGGAAATGCCTAGAGGCCAGAGGTCATTTGGCATGTAGAAAGAATTGGCAAAGAATGAATGTTGACAGTTGAACATTCAGAAAGGGTATTGGTCGGAGTGGTCCATCTTAAGGACTACCAGGATTTTACTCTGAATGAGACACCCAAGCACTGAAGAAGATAAAAAAATGACTTCCTTGTAGAAGGGATAAATTTTACATGCTTCCAAGTACTAGCTATTACATTAGTCAAAGTACAACACATGCTGACTTACTCTAAGGTGGTAGAACGGCAGGTAAAGACAAGTGATCTGATCTTAAAATTTATGGAAGTAATAGGATTTGCGGATGGATTGGGAATGTGTTATGTGATCAAGAGAAAAGCCATGGATGACCCTAGGTTTTTAGTTTGATTCATAAGCTACATTTTCCATAGCAGTTCTTTCTTCTCATCTCTAGTCTTCTACCTTACAGGCAAGTACAAATAAAAGGGCTATAACACTTAAACCTCTCATGTAGTTGTTCTATTAAGAAGATGACGGACAGAGTACATCTACTGCCTGGAAATAAATCCAGTTTGTATTTAATTCATTTGAGAAATTGTTCATGAACAGTTACTCTTATATACATTCTGCATGTAATGCTGACAAGTTCAATTTCTGCTCGGGTTAATGGCCACATAAATGTCTTTTACACGAGTTAAGGTTGCTTGGAGGCAGGAATGATTTCTAATTTTTTCTCCATGTTTTGCACTGCTAGATAGGTTTTTTTCAAACTTGCTGTTTAAGGTCTAGCCGCCTCTTCGTACTGGCGGGTAAATCTAATTAACATTAATGAGAGTTCTGTGCACATATTGACAGGATAATAGACCTTTTAGGATGGTTCCTCCCCTCTTACACTACCACTCCCCCACTGCATACTAACTGATTATTTCATTAGGCAGCAATATAAACTCAGGCAGGAGAACACACACTTTGCGGAAATTAAATGGAAAAATCTGCATTCATCCACACTTTCCCTTGCAGGAGGGTGAGGGCAGTGGGGGTTGCCATGCGACCCTCAGAGAATCTAGTTCTCTCGAGGGGAAAGCTTTCATAAAGATAATTTTCCCACTCTGTTTAGAGTTATGTGCTTACCTATGGTTGTTTAGAAAAATCGACTGTGTCCATGACATCTGATTCCAGTTTTCACTGTAAGCAAATTGGCAGAGAATTGAGGGGAACATCAATAAGGTGTGGGTGACTTTTAGGCTTTACTCTTATAATTAACAGAGGGGTGAGATGTATTGCCCATCCATGCAACAACTACTGAAATTATAGACGCATTAATATGGGCTCTAGAAATAAAATTGGAGTATGAGACTCGCTTTTAAAAGATGACCATTTACTAACTGTCTCTATCAGTTGATGAATCACCTGAGCACGCCCTTATTCTTAAGGCTAGAGAAACTGCATTCACCTTACACTGGCTTATCCTATTAAAATGTTCTGCATATGATTAATAGAAACATGCTAGTCTTTATTTTCCCCTGTGAATCAAATTTGACCAATGAAAAGCTTCACATTCTTCTTAAGCGTTAAGTAGCTTTTGGAGTATTCATAATTATTGGAAAACACTGCTGGATGGGATGGCAGATTAATGCTGCTGTTTCTATTTTTCAAACATCAGTGACGGAAGACGACGGAACCTTGCTGAACCGTTAGGTATGATGAGAATCAGAGCTCACTTTCCTCTAGTAAGACCGACTCAGAAAAGTAGTGCAAGTGGAAAGTTAATTTTTTTCTCTTTTGACACTTGAGAGGTTGAGAGTCCTGTGGCAACAGTGATATACCAGAAATGTCGAAAGCTGGCAGATTTGCCTGAATCTAAACTTTTCGTCTTTTGGGTGGCATCGGTTAAATCCATCAGTTAAGAGAGCTTGACCCATTTAGCCATGCAACAGCTAAACCCTTAATCCCAACAGATTCATTTTACAGTTCAGATTTTGCCACTGATACTGTACTAATTCAGACTCAAAGGTCAACGTGTTAGAGCGAAAGGGGCGTTTTTTTTCCTCCTGAGACCTCGAGGAGCAGACTTTCCTATCAAAACGGGTGCAAATGTCTCCAAGACCTCATTTTTCTAGATTTTATTTATTGACTTCCTATTGCTGTATCTTCATAAAGAAAAATTCTGAACACACAATGAGATGTTTAATATGTAAGGGAGGAAATGGCAATAGTGCATAGCATTTTCACTGCTTTATTTTATCCACAATCTTTAAAAATATGAGTGAATTAATAAAAGTAAATGGGAATAACTGAAACAGATTACATACACACTATTGCTCACAGAAGTCTTTGAACCAAAAACACCTATGGAAAAGATCTAGTTTGTGGATCATAAAACTTGGCTATTAAAATAATAAAATTCTGTCTTTTTTAATAGAATGTGATTTTCAACAGGAGACATGTATTCAGTTCTTTATTATGCAGGCAGGACTAACTCCACAAGTGTAGAATAATACTCCCTTCTGAGTTGACAGCAACTTGTTATGCTAACAACATGGTCACACATGTGTTATATTTATTGCCTTAATGCCTGAGTCACTATGATCTTAGGGAGCAATTCTGTGACAATCACTTTGAAAGTAAGAGTAATTATCAATAAGCCCATTCCATAGATGAGAAAATTGAAGGTCGGAGCAACTTCATGAATTTTCTGAAGTCATCAGAGTGTAAGTGATTTATCCAGGATTTGAACTCTGTTACTGATGCCAACCAGAACACTCATTCCACTTACTGGAGCATGAATTAGAAGCAAGAGTCAAGTATTTTCTCCCATATAAATTAACAAGAGGATATAGTTGGCTATATGAACCATGGTATGGATTTTATATGTGGTTCCTTCTGACTCCATTGCTTTTTATCCCCAGTGTTTTCTCAGACTTCTTAGGATAAATCATCAACATATATACATACATATATACACATTTCTTGATAAATAATTATTCATTTAGAAGTCTACCCATTCATTTTTTTCTTCCTGTATTTGAGTATTTTAAAAATTATTACCTCCTGACGATGCTAAGTGAAATAACTCAGAAGGCAAAGGATGAATACCAGATGGTGTCACTAATAAACACAGTCTTCTTTGTCCTTGCTTAACCCAGAGGCAGAGTTAAGAATACACACTAATCATAACTAAAACATAAAACTGAATCTGTGATATAAAAAGAAAGGTTTGTAGAAATTACTATAGTATTTCACACCTGCTTCAAACAATCAGAGAAATGTCCATGAAGCAGGTCTGTATTATAATGGGCAGTGATGTGGGGGACACTCTTCTATTTTATTTTCAAATGTTGAAAAAGATGATAATATCCTTTTTGGTGAGGGTGTATGTGGGTATTTTTTATATAGCTGAATAGGTGTAAATTGATATTTGGAAGGAACTAAAGCAGTTGTTAATGAATGCTAAAATATATTATTACATTTGGCTTAGTCATTTATTTCTGGGAGAATAGTCTAGAACTTTACTCACAGGTGTGTAAGAAAATGTTTACAGGATGATCATTTGTAATGGTCAAAAATGTAAATAACCCAATTTCTCCAGAACAGGTGATGATAAACCGAATGATTCAAAGATTGAATGTATGCAATATGAAGTTATCTTTAAGAGTTAAATAGGAAAGGCTGACATTAAAGAGCAACAGAAACCCATTTGTATATGTAAAGTGAAAAAAGTCTCACAAGATGAAACACCACATGTGTACATGTGATCTCTGAGACTGTGTGCGCACCATATATGGGTGTCCACATGTGAATGTACAAATACATACATAAGAAAACGTGTTTGTGTTACCAACAAAACTGATGACATTGGCTGCCAACAAGAAAAAGTTAAGAACTGTTTGTCTGCATTGGGATTTTCTCTGTCAGCCGAAGAACAGCACATTAACTGCTTTATTTCATCGACCTGCTTGATTCCAACCTACACCCCTTGTTCCCATGACTCATCCATAAGCAATATGAGTGAGATATCTGATTGTGAAAATTAAACAGGAATTTTAATTAAAATTAAAAGTTTTAGCTGGGCAACCTGCTCTAACATTGAGGAAAGCAGTACCAGATAATGGACAGAGGATTTGGGTAATTTGTAACTAACGTCCTTATTCTTCATACATCCCCATCTTCTCTGCCATATTGCTACGTCTCTGTTTCCAAGACTCAAAGCTGCCATCCTGTTCCTTAGTGAAAATGAGAAGTCTTCCTGTTTATTTACCCTTTTCCACACTGTTCTGAATGACTTCATTTTTGTTGTCCTGATTCTCGGGCAGTTTTGTCCATTTTTCTAGGAGTATTTACTGCCTGTTGAGATTAGCGAATCAGCCCATTCTTAACCCTCAATTTTAAACTTAATTGTCTTCTTACATCTCCTAAGCATCCTTCCAAAGCACTAACCTGCTTCCCTTTCACCATTCCAACAAGCCATTCAGGTTCCCTTTCTTAAAATTGTCCTTCTCAAACTGGAAATGAAGTGGTACTTGCCCTTTGATTTAATCACATTACGAATGTTATGAGTGGGGGTGGGGGAACCGAGGCCTCTCTTACCAACAATGTACTACATCAACTCACTGACGCTGTCCTCCCTGAGATGCAAATAAATATGCTTCAGTCATTTGGTAAATGCAATGGTCATTCCAACTGAAGAGACATTTACAATAAGAGTTCTGCTTTGCAAGGAGGTAAAATGGGAGACAGCAATGGTGGTGTGTCCTGCTGGAGGGGATGGCAGGAGTGACAGGAAGGTGTTCAGCCTGCACTGGGCCCAGGCTCTGTCTGCAAAGACTCAGGGGGCTGGGATGTCGGCATTAAGTCTAGAGGTTATCAACACAAAGATCCCTTGAGGGCCTCAAGGATGGACGGAGAGTAGCCCAGAGGGAGGATCTGGCCCTTGTCCCAACTTCAGGGAGGGGCACGGTGGCTCAGGTATGTGATTCACCATCAGCCTGGCCAGTTTGTGAGCAGAAACAAAGAATGAGCTCGCAGCCCCCTGATGTCTGGAAAGGGCCTGGCCAGGGGACACATGAAAGGGTTTGGATTCACTAGAGAGCATGAGAGACACATAGTGTGGGACTGTGGAATTTGAGGAGCATTTTATAGGTGGTTGAGGGAAGATCTGGAATTTGAGTTGTGGTGATTGTTGTGACCCAGCCACATCACAGAAGGTGGGCCCTGGGGAAACGTTTACACTAAATAACTATGTGACTAGGATAACACATTTTGGGGAGTATCAGGGCATCAGGTCATGATGAGGTTGACCCTTGGCTCAATACCAATGTCAAAGCTTTTGCATATTTGCTTGGTCCTTTCCACAGTCCATACAACAATAGTTTTAAACATTTAACCCCAAATCCTTCTAAAACAAAGAGTTATGGCAAGAAATCCCTAGACTCTGTGCACCCAAGAAATAGATTAGATTTAATTAATAATGGCTGCACATACCACTGTTTTTCAAGTACATACTGAATTTTCCCTGAAGTGAAAAATTCATCTACCTAAAATTACTGAATTTTAGAGTAAATTTCCATTCCCTAAGTTTTTTTTAATTTTCTTTTCAGAACCAGTTAATGCTAGAAGAATCATCTTTGACATGAGATATCATTTGGCACAGAATTCTGGAAAGATCTCAATAAACCCAACCTTCTTGGCCTAATTTCTTTTGTTTGCATTCAGATGGGCTAGAGCCAGAAACAACTGATCAGTAGGGATAACCCCAGACAGATCGATATCTTGTTTTTTCCCAGTTTTATCCAGGAACAGTTGACAAATCTAATTGTAATATATTTAAAGAGTAGAACATGGTATATTCATTGTGACATGCTTTCTACAATCAAGATAATTAGCACATCTATCACCTCACATAGGTATCTTTTTTTTTTAAAGACACCTGGTGAAGATTACCCCCAACAAAGTTCACAGATACAATAAAGTATTATTGGTTTTATTTTTATATTGATGTAATATTACTACTTTGTATTTTGGGAATATAAGACAAAGCCCCCTTCAAGTACTAAAATAAAGTACTAATGTTTGTCACCATGCTGTATATGGCACCCCTGATAATAGATTCTCCCAACTTACAAACTGAAAGTTTGCACAAGAAAGGTATTTAAAACTGGTTTCTAAGTTTAAAACTGCCTTCCTCTAGGTATCACCGACATTAATTTGACTCTTCCTTGCTAAAATGCACAGGGTTTTGTGATTTACCCGCCAACCACTGACCTCCAGAAGAGTCTGAGCACAAAAATTGCTACTTCACCCTAAGAATTATGTTAGTTGGATTCAGTTTAGCCAAAGATTTTTTCCTTCCAAAATACTTGCAAGAAAAAAAAAAGTTTGCATGACAATTCTTACAATCTACTTTCCTCTTTGAACATACCAAGATTGTCTTCCAAATTTCTAGAAAGTAAGTGCCAATGTCAACATTATTAACCTATCTTCAGAGGTATAGACAATGATTTTCTTCAATTGTGATTAAATTTTAAATGCCTGGAACTAATTAAAATGCAAGCAACTCTAATCCTAAATACCTTTAGAGTATGTATTTTATTTTGCATCAGCATGTGTACAGGAAATTGACTTTCAGAACTTAAAAACAGGTTCTTGTCTACATTCTAATTTCAAGAAACCAAACAATCTAAATAGACTTTTCCATGTGGTTTTGAATAATATAATGATCAAATTGCTATAAATGGTGATATACATTATGGTTAGAGAACAATAAGAAAATTCAGTATATACTTTCTGATATTTGGCTGTCACACATCCGCACAGCTGTGCTATGGGTGAAGTATCAGATGTCTTGGGTATTGGCTGGTACGTAACCGCTACCTTGGTCCCTACCCCAGGACTCCAGATTCCCTACAATCCAGAAGGTAAGGGGTGCTTGATGCATTGATGCCTTACATGCTCAGGAGGCCTGAAGAACCTTGTGTGTCCTACAGATTGCTAAATATCACCAGTGACGACATGAATCACATTTAGTAACTTATAACTGTGAACAGAGATACGTAAAATTTTAAAGCGAAAACACACCATAGTTGCAAAGAAAGGGAGATATCTGGGTAAAAAAAAAAAAACAAAAAGGACCTTCATAGGACACAAGTCCTCTGGGGAGCATTAGGCAGAGAGTGGCACAGGAGACAGAGATGTGACTGTCACTGAAGGGCATGAATCCATGTGATTGGTGGCCCTGCACAGTGAGGGAAAGGAGCCGAGGTCAGCAGCCAAAGCAGACTCAGCAGGGACGCCGCTCCATGAACTACTGAGGAGAACCTGGCGGTTCTCCAGGGAGGAGTAAGAAGGTGTGCTGTCTCTCATGAGACAGAGATTTCAACGCCAGCCTCATCAGGGATGAGGGTCAATTTAAAATATTTACCGGTGTATGAACATTCCAGCCACCAGGCTTGAACGGGAAGGCTTCACAACACTCAGGTCTACGACGACACCAGAGCCGTATGTGAGATGGAGCCAAAGCCACATTTGTAGAATCACTTCTAGAGCTCAGGTAGTGACACCCACACTCTAGAAAATGAATTTGGTGAAAATAACTAAAGAAATAAAACAAATAATAGAACACTTCCATTCACGAAAAGAATGGATGGGTCTAAAACACTAAATGAAACCTTTGTAAGTGAAAATGATAGTCGGTGAAACAAAAGGTCAGTAAGAGCAGATCAAGGTACAGATAGAGAGAACTCTGATTTAAAGCACGTATTTAAATCATCCAGAAGGCAGCACAAAGAAATAAAGAGTGATATAAGAGGAGGGACAGCTCAGTAGATACAGAAACTTCCACTGAAAGTTCCAGAAAGAGAGAACAGAGATTGGGGAAGGGGTGTTCTTTGAATAATGATTGTGGTGATATTACAGAACTTAAAGATACTGGTTCTCATATTACGGAAGTTAATATTGAAGAGCATGTTTGCATCATCCAGTCTTACACATTCCTGGTGGAAATTTTTTCAAACTCCTTTAAGAGGTTCTTTGCGATGTCTAAACTCCTAATTGCCCCTTCCTCACATTCCCAACCATGGAACCTTTTGAGCCTTGAACCAAGACAACCCCATCCTTCCAGTGATCAGGGCAATCACTGGAATAAGCCATGCTTGGTATTTCTCTATCTTACACCCATATGAAGACATGGATTCAGCTGTATCTACCATCAAATAGATCCAGAATCTGACCATTAACCAATTTCAACACCAACAACATCCCCGATTTGAAATCCCATCAACTTTTGCCTGGATTACTGTAAGGACCTCACAGATTTCTCCAGTTCAACCTTATTTTCAAAACAAGTACTCTAAACACATTTTTAAATATGAATTTTTAGAAGTTTAGTTTTAAAAAGATGTTTAAAAGAATTAAAAAAATGTATTGCCAATGCCTTGCCCCTGCTCTGCTGAGAACTCTGCAGTTTCTCCCTTTTCACTCAGGGTAAAAGCCAAACTCTGTAATGACCTTGGGGTGCTTGTGTCTCTGACCTCCTCTTTCATACACTCTCACTGTTCAGGCCACGGGGACAGGACTTGGAGGTAGCTGCCTCAGGACCTTTGCACTCGTTCCCTTGATATGCACACAGCTCTTTCTTCCTTCTCCTCATCTGTGTGTTGGTGTCACCTTCCACGAGGCCATGATGTATAAAGCTACAGGCTTATCCCCATGTCCTGGCCTGGTATTCCACACCCTCTTGGTTCCCTTCCCTTCCTGCTCCAAGAATAGACCCGCCCCTCTTAGTTGGGCAGAGATGGCTGGAGTTCTAAAAACCAGGGAAAGAACATGGAGGAATACACTGGACATATAAGCAGTATAAAACAATATTACTTTTAGATTATAAGTTTCTGACCTGACCATTTTTACTTAGGGTCTCCTTGGTTCACAGGCTCTGCTGATTATACCAAACATTGAGACATCAGCCATGTCCAGCCCTTTCTCTGGGGTGATTTACGTCTTCTTGGCATGGTCCCCGTGGTGGGTGCCACCAGAAACCTCCAGGAGGCTGTCTGAGGAACCCTACCATGGTTTGGAGAACACACAAATTACATTCCAGGTCTAGAGTACACTCAAGTGGTTGATACCAGAAATGAGCTCCCCAAGCCCCCCATAAGGGCTGGGGTGCCCCTTCTATGGGACTAGAATGATGACCTCTCACCACAGTAAAGCACCATAAAGCACACAAGACAATATCCATGAAAGGAGAGTATCTTTTCCATGGCAGAGACATAGATTTTTTTGTTTTATAATTTAAGCGTAGAAATGCACAATATTATCATAATTATCATTGTTACAGTAATTTCCTCCAAGCCGTCTCTTTTTCTTGTGTCATTTATTAACCCCTACAAAATAGAGATATCTGCATAGCATATTCTAAAAATGCAGGCTGAGGTGAAAGAAATTCTGTTCTTTAGGGCGGACATGCGATTTCCAGTGAAAACCTACGACAATGTACCATTTATGTTTTATATTGCAATAGGACTTCAAGCCTTTTCTAACAGCCCTTTCACGAAATTGAGAGATTATTCTTCCTATTAAAAGAGTCTTTTATTCTGGGTGCCAGCTCTGGTTCCTAGGGCTGAAATACTGCATTCGTTTTTTTTTCCTACCACAGAGGCATTCACTACGGAATTAAATTACAAATTATGTACCTGATTCTCCAGGGCACTGAAAAAAATCTCAAAGCCTGGAAATGGGTAGGAGGGGGATATGTCTGTTTGTTATTCCTAAATGGACCTGATGAGAATCCACGAACCCATGAAAATTTCCATCAGGTTGTACATGGCATAGATAATGACGCATGAGATCGGGAAACGTGGGTGGTAGGCTGGCACTGGGCCTGCCATTTTATTAATAAACAGTATAACAAAGTGACCATTATTGCATGTCTACGAGTGTTTGATGTACACTGGTTCTAACCCTTTCAAATGATCTGCAAAGAGGAATTAGTCTCCTCGTTTTCCTAAGGGGAAGTTGAAGGAGGGTAGCGAATTTGCCCCACGAATAAGAGATGGTGAGAACTGGAAGGCAGAACTTGCAGATTCCAAAGGTGATGGCTTTCTGGAACAGCTCCATGCACCCTGAATCACTAACTTTTCTATCTCTTAGTTTTCCCCACCTACATAATGAAAGTGCTCTGGGCTGTGTCAGTTCAGGCTCCTTTTAGCCAGGTAATGTTGGGGGGTTGAGACGACAATGCCTCAGCGGCAGCACACATCAGCTGAGGGGAGCTTAGTTCCACATCAGGATTCTCATGGATTTTCTTCTCACACCACCAAAAGGATGAAGGAACAGGACGTCAGCACAGGCAATGTCAGCACAGGCAGGACCGCTGTGTGGGGCCCAGATGCTATGCGTGCCCCTGGCTTGGGATCACGGGAAGGGCCTGCAGAGCCTGGATGAACAGGGAGGCAATCGCCCGCAGGCCTTCGTCCTCATCTTAAGTGGGGCCCTGTCTTTTCTCTGGCAACAGAGGCAGGTGGAAGAGGTGCCTTACACTTTGAAACAGAGTTGACAGGCAGCTGGGGTAAGATGGACGGTCACACATGTTTACCAGAATTCACCATCTTTTTCCTTCAAGGGCTTCAGAGCCAATTGTGTAATAAGGAACCCAAGAAAGTTCTGCTTTCCTGGGAGGGCCGAGTATAAATGAAATCTCCAGAGTCAGACAGGCCCAGAGGAGGGCGTCAGAAGACGGGCCTTCATGCCTCAGCCATCTCTCCTGCCCTGGCTCTTGGCTCCTTTCCGATTATCCCCCACATCTAATCCACAGACCTGGCTCCATGTTTTGCTAACACATTTGTGAATTCCTCTACTTCTTTCAGGTCCTGCCCTGGTCTAAAAGCTCCCCCTCTCCCTGGTGTCTTCTCCGCTTCCTAGGAATCACCCCCTACGGAAGCAAAAGAACAGTTGAAAACAAGCTGGATCTCGCCACTCTCTTTTAACGGCCTTTTCTGGCTCCTCGAGACATGTAGAATAAAAAGAAAACATGTTCTTTGGTCTGTGACGTCACCTTGTTCACCTCGTCTCAGGCTACCAAGGCTTTTGGGCCACACTGGCCTTCTCTCTGTTCTCTGCATGATCCAAGTTCACCCCAAATGGGAGCTTTGCGCCCCTGGCCCTTTGCCGATGAGTGCTCCCCACGGCTACCTTCTTACGCTACAGGTCTCAGGGTACCTGGTGCCTCCTGAGGAAGGCAGCTCTACATGATTATACATGCCCCACATTACCCCTTTGTAACAACAAACTCCTCTCTTCACGCTGCTGACCACAAACCACTGTATCATTTATAACAAATGTCAGGCAGGAAGCCTGTGTACTCCCCTCACCTCTGTACCTGGGCCTTGGTGGGAGCTCCTGGGATTCAGCCTCCCTGCCTCCCCTTCTGAGCTCACTTTGAACTTTCCTTGAATTCCGGTTTGAAATTGCTTCTTCAGGATGCACTTCCCTGGCCCCTATTGTCCAGTGCATCCATAATCCCCTGCACCACGAGGAAAAGTCGACTAGAAAGAAACAGCCATTGAGGCAGTGTGGGGTGGGTATGGGAGAGGGCATTCAACTGTTACCAAGTAATTGATTAAGATACAAACTATTTCATTGTTTTCGTGCCAAACTGACCTCCCAGCTACTTGTACAACCTACTTCTCACTGCTCCAAACTGCAGCCCCAGCCCTGAGCCACAGTCATCTAGTTACATGTCTCTTTGTGAATACCTGCCAAATCCCTAACATCCTCACATCCTAGCTACCTGCTGAGGGTAAGAACAAGGATATGACAGCGCAGAAGAGAGACATATTTGTGAATATATATGCCGAGGCAGATAGGGTGCTTTGGTATATGAGTGATAGAAAACAAACTCAGTTGGAATGGAGGGATACAAAGATCTGGATATGAACTGTTCTGGAAATGGTGTTTTTCTCAGTCTTGAGGATAGGGAAAATTTCTTCAAGTTCAGGTGTCAAGAGAGTGGATTCCAAGAACATGCTAAAGCAGCCGTGCAGAAGAGGGGACCCCAGGCTGAGTAGTGAGGTGTGGCTGCCACACAGGGAGCCCTCAGACATCGAGGAGACAGGAATGAGGGCAGGCGCTGGCCCCAGCGGGAGGGCAGCTTAAGGTGGTGAGCCCGTGGGGTTGAATTCAATGGAGAGGAAGCTGCCAGCAGGTTTGAGGATCAGAAGCGTGTCCTTGAGGGAGCTTTTGGGGACAAGTGTAGTATTGGAGCCTGATAGCTGGCTAGGGTAAGAGATTAGGTTGCATTTGAGAGACTTAATATTTAGGCATGGGGCATAAGGGGCAGCCTCTAGAAAGAAGCACCCAGCATGGGGAAAGAGAGTATGAGAAGGTCTCTGGAAAGAGGCAGTGAGGGCTTACTCCTGTCTTGGGACAGAACTCAGAGCTAGAGATAGAGGTAAAATGAGCGCTCTGTTAACATGTACTGTTTACGTGAAAGCTCTGTTCTTGTATTTTCACATATTACTATATTGATTTATTAAATAAATAATTTATTAAATACATAAATTAAAAGATTTATTTATGCATACAAGAGCTGGGGTACAGGCCAAAGGAGCAGGGGGTGATAAGAGGATTCACCAGAGACTGAGTGGGGAGCAGAACACGCAGATCTACTGAAACAACTGCTGAGGGGAGCAGCGGGCGAGGCAGGAGAGGTCTGCTGAGCCATGTGGGTCCCCTCCCTGGCTGGGGATCGAACTTGTGCTGTAATGGCTGCCCTATATTGACTTCTCAGGTTCACTTTATAAGGGGGGGCTGTTATTATCCCTAATTTTACTGATAGGGATGTCAAAGTACAAAAAGATTTAGTGACTTGTCCAAGGTGATATCGTTTGCTATTTAAACATTTCTTGGTTTATAAACTAATTTATTTAAAAGCATTTTAAAAGAGTGCTATAAAATGTTGTTCCTTTTTTATTTTAAAAAAAAAATGTTGTTCCTTTTTAAAAAAACAACTTAGCTCCATGTAGAGAAATCTTAATATTTCTGCCACTGCTTCTTTATTTGTAAAATGACACTAATAATTTCACAAATCTCTTTGCTGGGAATACAACTGCACTTTTAAAACAATTATAAATGTTTGTAGTTCCATAGAGATACAGGTGTTGTGATTAATAAATCACCTTTTGATTTGTACTGCATTTTGCATATGCTGAAAGTCCCAGTAAAACAAATAGGAAATGAAATGTCAATAAAACCACTGAGTCTCTTAATTCACTGACTAAAATTCATGGGTAATTCAGAAGATTTCCCCACCCCACCTGTAAGGGATGTCCTTTCACAGATTTCTCAGAAAGGAAACTACCTACCAAATCTTTTCTGGGTAATCAACATAGAGAACTTAAGCAAATGAATTAAAGTGATTGAAGTTAGCATTACATTCACCTAAACCAAATGGGTTTTAACATTCAAAAAGTCAACCAATTATTTCTGATGCTTATTTCTTTTCAAAGTAAAATAAGTGCAAATGACAATGTAGAGTTTATTTCCAACACTTGAACACTAAGTTCTTCATTTTTAAAGACAAAAATCCAGCGAATCTGACATCATCAGTGGCCACCTCTCTTTCTACACCTTCAGTTTAAAAAGAAAGAATAAAAGAAGAATTTACCTTATGTAACCTCTTTCTGAAAAATTCTTTCAAAATATTAAGTCATGCTAAAAATTGGTTTTTTTAAACCCTGGTCCATCTTTTATTTACTGTGTTTTGTAGTAGACAAATCATTTATTTTCTCATTCAACTGCCATCCATAACAATAATTTAAAACCAGCTAATAAACATTATGGTTTGTTAGAACTGCTACCGATTAAATCTTAAGTGTCTAATACATACAAATATAAACAGAATGTAATTAGAGCTATTTAAAGAACCCATTTTTAACTTAGATTAACCATACTTTCCATTTGCTGAGGATAAACACTCATAAATGAAACCCATTGCTGAGCAAGAAGCAATTACTTCAGTTTAAAATATTAATATGCACCGCCTTTTAAAAAGCCATGGAAAATCATTTATGTACTGCATTGGACAGACTGAAGCCAGACCCAAAAGGAAGAGTGGGATCACATCATGAGTCCTAATAG
Source organism: Galemys pyrenaicus (assembly GCA_019455555.1). NCBI lineage: Eukaryota > Metazoa > Chordata > Mammalia > Eulipotyphla > Talpidae > Galemys > Galemys pyrenaicus. The sequence continues at coordinate 9,007,965 of JAGFMF010012288.1, read as the reverse complement.
AGATGCAATCAACTGAGGTATGGCATGTCTTTACCCTTTATGAGCCACATTAAACTCTCCGCTTCAATTAGCACAGATTTCCAACGTAATATTCCTATCTATGTGAAAGTGTGATTTAAAACCACACAGGCACATGCTCAGAAAGAAAGGGAACTTTCACTGCTGAAATATCATCTCAATCAAACTGTTTCCAGAAAAACCTGAGAAATGTTTATAATATAAACTAATAAATAATGAGAGTTTATGGAATGCAGACAAGAGAAGGAAAAGCAGACAACCCCCACATTTTAATGGTACATTTCTTGCCTAAAAATACCCCCCAGATAAACTAAGTCTGATTGAATGCTATTAGTAAGTCAATTCTACAGTATTTTTTGTGATATCAGAAAGATGATTCCAAACCTTGGTTTGGGCTGGAATTGTATTCAGTTTGGTGGTTAAATGCATGCCTTTTGAGTTACTGCTAGGAGTTAACCACAGGTCAAATTCAGTTACAATGAACATCATTATCACAGAATGTTTCCAGGCTGAACCCCGTTCTCAGAATAGGACTCTGTTGATTTCATCATTGTACTGCCATGGACCGAACAGCCTACACAGACCTATTAACCCTTGGGTGCTTGAAATGGTCACAATCTTTGCAATTTTTTGCTGAGGTCTCAGAATATAAAATGATGCTGGGTGGAGATGTGGGAATTTTCTTATCAGGAGACAAAAACCCATAGAATAGACTAGCCCCATTCACAGTGCCTATGGCTGGGTGTAACTGGTGTACTCATTACAACCACACTGCAATGCAGAGACAAACTGAGTAGCTCATGGGCAGTGACGGTGATGTGGCTTGACCTTTCAGTGGAATTTGTGACTTTAGGACTTTATCTTCTGATTCATCATACAATGTTATAATCAATTATTTTCACTCTGCATCATAGAAAACTATTTTCATTGAAGATCTGGAACTGCAATAACTTCACAGACTGGGGTAGCAAGGGTGATTTTCTGGTTGACTGTAGGCAGAGTTACCAAGCAAGGGACATCTGTCTTTGGTAACATGCTCACAGCTCTTCAGTGGTCTTCTACTCTCTCCTGGTTCACAGACCCTTCTTGGGGCACTTTGGGGTCCTGTGTGTATCCCCAGTCCACCATGAGACTCCTTTCATGGTACTCTGCCTACATGTCTGTCCTCAACAGAATACGTTGCCATTGCCCATTCTTTATCCTCTGACAGTATCCTCTATCCCTTTCACTTCCTCTGTCTAGTTCTATCTCAGCTAACCATGAATTTCTTGGCATTCAGGAATAAGGATACATCATTCATGTTTCTGTCCTTTGTATGAGATATATTTGCATGTAGAGAAACTTTCTGGGTAAACAGCTAACCCAAAGCACTGCTTCTAATGGTCAGCATAGCAGATGAGTTTAGAGGAGGTAGTGAAGTTTGGACATCTTTTAATGCACACTACGCTACTGATCACATATTCTATGGGACATTTAAAACACCCATATTTCTTCCACTAGTCATCTTTTCTAAAAGGGCATTAGTCATCTTCACACAAAAATGTGACTTTGACTTAAAGCCACTTCATGCCCAAACAATGCTTTTAAAAACTTTCAACCAAATTCAAAGAAGTGAGTGATTTTACTCAACAATGTCATCATTTCTCCTAATTTCCAGAAACAGAAAAGATTCAAGGGATTGCCTTTTTACTGTTGAATCTACTGAGTCAAATAACTTGAAAACGCTAATAATAGAAAGGATTATTCAGGAATATTATAAGAGGTGCGTAGCTTTCACATCCCCACTCCCACCCTACTGCCAGGACCACGCACCCAGCCATGAAAGGAGGTGGCAGATGCAGGGCACAGTTAACCAGAAGGTGGTCCATAGCACTGACAAGATTAATTTGTAATAGAGCCTTGTTCACAGTAGCACCTCAAGGAGTGACTAAGTTGTATTCCTAACTTTATAAAATTTTATCACTTGTCAACAAAATAGCCTGAATTAGTTGACTTTCTTGTTTGCTAAATGTTTGATAGCCAATAGATTTAACATGTTGTTAATTATCCTATTCTTTTTAAAACAGTATTTTCATTTTTATAACCAAGAATATTTAGAAGCTAATTAGAAATCCAGTAATGTGAATTGTAAATTATGTGTAATTACAATAAAACTACTGAAGAATAACACACATTACTTATAAATTGTAACACTGTGATAAATTAAAGCAATTACAGGTAAACCAATAATGTTCTTTAATTAAGTACTTATGAATGAGAATTTGTGCTTTGCATTTACAATAACCTATAAGGTTGAGGACTGCATTTATAGTTTATGCAGAAATCGATTGCACTCTGCTGTGATACTCTGCTAAGAATAACTTCTAAGTTCATTACTGTCATAATGTCATTATCATGTAAAAACACCCAGGATTGTTAAATGTAAAGTGTGCTGACAACCAATCAACCGTGCTTCTTAATATAATTATAATTATGTCACTATCTCCTCTTATGCCTTTATGAATCTGGGAAAAAGTTCATATTTCCACAAGTCTTGAATATTGGTTGCAAAGGAATAGAAGATGCTTTGTCATGGGTTTATTGAAAATACTATTGTATTTGACATTAATAAGGCTATTCATCCTCATAATTATCTTACTGCAGTCTGCCATTTATAAGATTACAGCAATAGTTTTTATATTGCCACATCTGTTTATGGTGTTATATATTGTTATAATGTTGAGATAATTTCTTGTGAAGTCTACGTTGTAATCAATGTCACAGAGTGAGTAGAGACAACAGACCTTTCTGCTGTTAATTTTAAGTCACGTACATGTGTGTGTGAACAGGTCTCTGGAGGAGAAAGAATAGAAGTTGGTAAAATGTGGAGACGGAAAATTCACGTGATGGGAACTTGTTGACCTGAATTTAAAATATGCTCAAGCTCATTTTAAAGAAAAATATTTAAGGGAGACATACAAGATAAGCCAAGAAGAAAAAGATTATGAGCTCTGTAGGTATAAACATGCTAATGTGTTTTGACACATTAACAGTTAAAGCTCTTCAAGAATTTATAAAAACTTAGACTAATGCAACATAAGAAAATCACAAATATAGTATTTCGACTACCCTTTTCTTCACCAGTGAAGAAAGCGACATATATGATAGAGACTACACATATGACTGGTCATTATTTGGTCCAAGGTTTAGCCTCCTTGCAAGTTAACTAAGTCAATCTATCAATGTTTGAAGGAAACTGGGAGGAGACTTAAGACTCCTGGGTCAGAGACAAAGGACTTTATGACTCTAAGCACAAGCAGTGTGAGCATCAGCATCTGTGTCGGTTTCCCTGGTCCTCACATGGGAGTGATACAGAAGGTTCCATTGGATTTGGATTGGAGCTGCAGAACACGGAACTTGGGTGAATCCATCCTTTTTATAGTGAACAGTGAGCAAACTTGCTTTTTATTCCTGAAGCAGACATTATGTCATCTCTCCAGGTTGCAGTCTATAAACATGACCCTGACAAATAGCCCCAGTAAAGAGCAGTCGGGATTGTTATTCTGGACAAACTCAGCCAGACATGTAGGAGCCCAGAGACCTGCAGGGCTCTGGCTTTCCCAATAATCAGGAGAAACAAATCTGTAAGTTTCGTGAGTGAGTAGGTAGAAAGACAACCTTCATTTCTGCATGCATGCTGAAAACGTCCCCTGGAACCATGCCTACCTTCTTGTATGTGTTTGAATAATATTCAAACTAGCATAACAGACTTCTGGGGAGAGCTATCCTCTTCTGTGTAGCTCTCTTCAAATGATCTGTGTCTAGTCTATCATTTCTCAAACTATTCTCTCATGTCATTTTCTTTGCTGTCTTCAATTCACCTCTTACTGAACCTTAGAATCCTATTCTTACTGAGATAGTAGTTTAATATGTTTATGTGCATCTTGATTTACTTGGTGTACTTAATTGTAGCGGCTAATGATGGGGTTTGATAGGTCAATCAATACATATTTATTAAAGTGAAAGCACATCATATGAAGTCAGAATGTATTTTTATTCTCTAGTTCCAAAGCCTTTCTACAGCTTTTTAGTGAATTATGTAGAATAACCCATTGACATGTTTGGGCAACGGAACCACAATCTGACATGTTCACAGACCCCCATGACATTGAAACTGGGAAAAAAATCTGCAATCCTTCCTAATCCTTCATCCTCAATCACGAAAAGTTCATTGTCCTTCTGTAATGCACACTCATCTCTTTTCTTTGAAGCAATATTCTGTACTCCACACTGAACAGACACGGTAGTCTCTTGTGCCAAATCCCATGTTGTGCGACTTCACTGAAAGAGCAGGACCAAGAAGGGCACTGAATGCACTCTTATTTCCCTCACCTGGCACCTTTCAACTCTCCATCAACAAGTTGTATTTCCAGATCTTGGGGTGAAATATCAAGTAATCTCATGCCTTTTATGATTACTCTCAGGTTAAAAAAATAGTCTCTTTTCCTTAAGTATGACTTTAAAAAATTGGGTGAAAATCTCTATCTTAAATCTATTTTATTCTTGTGTGCGCGCGTGCATGCGTGCACACACACACGCACACACACACACCCCTACCTACCTAGTTACCTAGCTACCTAGCTACCTACCTACAGGGACTATTTTGGAAAACCTAAAGTAGGGGAGGAGTTTGAGACTCGTTTTCCCTCCGTGACCATCTCGTTCTACAGCTCACAGCTGTTTCCCATCAGCTGGGAAGCCTCCTCCTAATTGATGAATATACAACTCGCTCCCAATTCCATTCTTCCTGCTTGAGTTGGCCACCAGGTTGGTCATTTCATGACCTTTAGCCATTCGGCTTCTGGAAAAAAATCAACCTTCACTCTCTGGGTTCCTCAAATAACAGGAAACAAGCACTGAGATTTTTGGGTGGTTGTCTGTAAGTTTCCCTGAACTATATTAAGCTTTTGAATAATACTCTCCAGCCCAGTCTCATGATACAGCTCACCAGTTTCCCAAAGGAAACCTTATCCACTCTAATCTGATCAACCAGTCTTCAATTTCTCTTTCACACCCTGGAGCTAATGTGGGCTGTAGTGTTAGTTTCAGTGTTCATTTTTTTGTAGCATGGGCAGGGTGTATGTCTCTTCTGAAACTTTAAATACAAGCAGAATACAAATAGAATTAGCAGCTGCATTATCCTGCTAAAATTGTTTCCTTATTTAACTATTTTAAAAGATTTTTACTATGTTGCAAGCATAGTGAGAAAGTAGGGGCTATTTACACACACACACACACACACACACTTTTTGATCAGTGTGCTTAAGCTTCCAACTTGTATGTCCTTAGGGACAGAGGGGTGATATGACTATATGAATGAAACAACCAGATAAATATCCCTTATGCTAATTTATAGTCTTATATCTTTTGTCATAAATTGCTTGTCCATATGTGGGTGGGTTTCCCAGATCTTAATTTTGTTCCACTAATCTGTGCTCCAGTTTTTATTTCAATACCATGTTTCTTTAATTACTATCACTTTGCAGTATAGTTGAATGTGATGCCTTCATTTTTGTTCCTTTTTTCTTCCATATCATTTTGGCTAATTGGTTTTTTTTTTTTTTGTATTTTCAAAAATATTATTTTAAAATTCAATTTCTGGAATGAATGTCATTGGGATTTGTGAGGATAGCCCTGAATCTGTGTATTGTTTTAGGTAAAAGTGGCCATTTAATCATAGCAATTCTTCCAACCCATGAGCCTTGGGTAACTTCCCATTTTGGGGGTGTCTTTTTCACTTTCTTTAAGTAATGTCTTACAGGTTTTAGGGTATAAATAATTCACTACCTTGGTTAAATTTGTTTTTAGGTATTTGATTATCTTGGAGCTAATTGTAACTGGGACCATTTTCTTAATTTCTCCTTCTGATGATTTATTGTGCAGGTATAGAAATACAACCAATGGTGATATACAGATTTTGTAAACTTGTAACTTTATCATAGTTCTTATTTCTAGTATGTTTTGTGGAGTCTTTTGAACTTATAAAATTTTATTATATAGACAGATAGATGATAGTTAGATAGGGGGAAATGAAGACTATTGAAGTTCTTATTTTTTTTAGAGAAGCCAGGAATCTAGAATTTTATGGAACTGATAGATTTATGAAACCCTATAGACACATTAAAGTCCTGTCTTCACAAACTGAAAATACTCAGTACATTTAAGGTGAATAATACCCCAACCCACTACTGGAAATAAAGAACATAATAAGATGTTTCACTTTTAAACTTCTTATGGCTAAACTTTAATTCAAATAAATTAATGGAATGTAGTCCACAAACTGTTGTGTTTGTTAGTTGAATAAATAGTATTATGGACTAAGAATATAAAGGGGTTAATTTATTCTTTTCCTACTGTTTAAGTTATGAAAAGAAATTTTAAAATATGTTTACCTTCTGTTTCTAGGGAGTCAGTTTCTAAGTAAACAGTGTCTCAGCAGTTTGAATTGGTCCAACTGTTCTCTGAAAGTTGAGGAAAAGCTATTAAATATTTATCATCTTATATTATGTTATTTACTGTTATGATGAATATGCAGATTTTATTAATGTTATTCAGAAAGCCATGAAAAAATTATAATTCATGAATGAGAAATTAAATGTAACAAGCTAGTTATTCGAAAACCATTTTAAATCACAAATAAAATACATTGTCCAGTGATTTTATGTATGCAAATATGGCACCGATGATTTTAGAGAGAGGAAATTGATGAAAGTGAGAAACAGAAACAATCTAAGAACATTTTAAACATTTTAAGGAGAGCAAAACAAAGGAATTATCTAGAAGTGTGTGGAAAGATGCTGAGTAGGGAGAGATGCTGAGACCTTTTCCTTCAATATGGTAGGAGCAAGGCAGGAAGCAGTGCTGATGGGGTACTTCCTCCTTCCTCTCCCCCGACCCCCAAGCTCTGAGGAGCTTTTTCCCTCTTGCTAGGACACCTTGCCTCCTCCCTGCCCTTGAAGATTTTATCTCCAAGAACGGATGACAAAAAGAGCAATTATATTTCACCAGATACCTTACAATTGGGAAGTTTCTGGGTATTATTAAAAGTTTTAAAAACTGAGGGATGCTTTAACACTGGATATAGGGTGGAGGATACTGGGGATCTTGTTAGTGGGGGGTGATGTGGTAACATACATCTAAACAGTCAACTCTATTGTTTATCTTTTTTAAAAACAGATACTAACTTTTTGCACATTTTGCCTTGGCTAAAGTTGCCTATTCAGAGCAGAATGCCTTCCACATGTCAGTTTCATGACTGACCTCAGTTTCCTCCTCTTATATGAATTCTCCCTTAGCCCTCCAGGCAGACAGATCCCTCCTTTCATTGCTTCTGTGAAACTTTTCGGGAGCCCCAACTGTATTATTATATTACACCTGCCAAAGAATGTTAGTTTATACATCTTGTCTCTCCCGTGTGGTATGGATTTTGAAAGAGTCATGTTTCCATTGTCAGAGTGCTAGCACCTAGCATGACAGAGTGCTAGCTAGTACAGGAGGGAGGGAGGGAGAGAGGGAGGGAGGGAGGGAGGGAGGGAGGGAGGGAGGGAAGGAGGGAGGGAGGGAGGGCAGGCACTGACACTAAAATGCAGGATTTGAGGGGAATGGGGAGTGCTGAACATCTTTGAGGGCACAGCGGAAGGAAAAATCAGAGGAAACATGGGCCTCACTGATGGCACAAGTTGTTAGCTCACAGTACTATGAAGCCACCCACAGTCACTGCAGCACTGAGTTCAATCCCCAGCCAAGGAGCTGACCCACATGGTACAGCAGACCTTCCCTGTCTCCCTGCTGCTCCCCTCAGCAGTCTATTTCAGTCATTCTGCCTGTTCTGATCCCTGCTGTCTCTAGTAAATCTTCTCACCCCTGAACCTCTGGTCTGCACCCCAGTTCTTATATGCATAAAAAATCTTAAAAAAAGAAAAATTATAGGAAAGAGATGGTTAATGCTGAGAGAGAAAGGAAGAGATAGTCACTGAAGCTATATTCTAAGATTTCAATACGATTCACATAATGATAGAGTGAATATTGCAGAGACACTGATATGCATTTTCCTGAGAAACGACAGATCTTCAGTCATTCCACTCAGTTCCATCCCCTCAGCTACCATTCTAGCCCAGGATTTTACTACCCAGGTTATTGTGACAGGTTTAGTTTAGAAACCCACTTTCCAGACCAGCTTAAAATTATTACCAAAACCTCTTGCAAATATATCATTATCATCACACTGTTGTCTTGATCAAAATAAAAGACACACTCACTTTCCCTCAAAATTCAGTGGAAATAGATTTGCCTCAGTGTTCTCAAGCCATTTGAGCCTGATCTCTTCTGTATTTCTTATCCTTGAGTCTTTCTGTACTACTCCCAGTTCCCTGGATATGTCTGAGCATTTTCACTTCTATACCACAGCTCATGTTATTTCCTTTCAAACATTACTCCTACTATCAAAAATGTTAGTGCTTTTCAGGGCCCAAATGAAGTATCTTCTCAATAATATCTATGACCACCTTAGCTGAAAAGTCTATCCCCTCATCTATATTTTTAACTTTTTTGAGATTTATTTTTATTTATTTACGCATACAAGAATTGGGGTGTAGGTCAGAGGTGTGGGGAGAAGACTGACCAGAGACAGAGTGGGGAGCATAACAGGCACGTCTACTGAAATCCACTGCTGAGGGGTGCAGCAGGGAGACTGGAGAGGTCTGCTGCACCCTCTGGGTCAGCTCCCAAGACAGGGACTGAATTCAGGCTGCAGCAGCAAGAGCAGGATAGCACTGAGAACTTAGCCTGCACCGTCAGGGAGGCCCTCCCCTTTACGTGCGTAGCAGCACCTGTTGGAAGGACTCAGCTCACATCACTGTATATCGCTTCACAGAGAGGAATGTGTGGATGTACATCATGCTCTAATCTTTATTTGAAGCACCACCCAGGAGACATTTATCAGGTCTAGGATGCAAATTCCCAATGAAGCCTGGAGTCACGTCATGGTAGAATGTATCACGTACATTTGTCAAACAAAAGCCTTCTCTTTCCCTTGTACTTTCTTTGGTGCATCTTTGCAACCTCTAATGCGGGACTTGAGCTGCTACCTTGGGTGTTCAAAATCACCTAAGCTTATGTTATAATTTTCCAGGAGACAACTTTATACTTAGATGACCTTGATGCTTGACCTTGGCCCATCCTGTCTCTGTTCACATTCTAGCACTCAGGTGCTTCAGACTACAGACCACATCTCTGGTGTGAGCTGTTCACATCTAGGTGAGGGACAATGACTTTATATGTTTTTGTTGCTTTACCAACCACCTTATGTGTGGTAGGCCATAAATCCTTACTGAATGACTAACAAGTTATCTGATCTAATTGATGTCTATGCAACTTGTATTTGTACGTCATTTGTGTATTTTAATATATATAATTATTGGAACATTAGCAAGTCTTTTCCACCCATTTTAATGGCTCATTACCTGCCGTAGCATGTTCTATCCTGGTTTATATAAGAACAGCTGGGTCTAATATACTCCTGTAAATCATCCCTGTTCATTTTCATAAGGATATTAGACTCAGCAAATATGTGTCATGTGGATTTTTATGTGCCAGCCTCTCTGAACATCACAAAAACTTCCCAGAGCCAGAGATAACTGCACTGAATCAGCTGTTCCCAAGTTTACTTTTAACCATTGCTTAAATTAGATATCTATGAGCTCCCCTTAGAGTCCAATCCCAGGCTGCCAGCTGCTCCAGATGTAAGAAGCTTTTATAGCCTTCAAACACATTTTATCTGTCATCATTTTCATCAACAGGAATATCTCTCTCTTTATTCCCTCTCATAGAACCTGGTAAACAAGGAATGAGAAAAGCTTGGCTTTATTGTAACTCCAAAGAGGTCAGTCTGTGGGGAAAAAAAGCACAGTGTGCCTTTCTTTGCATCTGTTTCTATGGAGATCTTCAAAGGCTCCTCATCTACCACCTTAATCCATTTGTTAAAGATGACAATTTTTCAAGTGACCTTACCTGTGGAACTCATTGAAAATTCAGGTGATAGAAAAGAGATAAAGCATGCAGCGAGGTTTAAGTTCCAGCTTTGTCTCTACACTCTGATCAAGTATTCTTACTGAACATCCCCACTTTTTCTTATCTGTAAAATGGGCATTTAGAGAGGGTTAAAGATTTAAAAGGACCGCAGCGTCTTTTAAAATAAAACACAATGCAAATGCATTCACATCCCTTTAGATCACAAACTGTACTGCTGGGAGATATGCAACAAAGTTTGCCAAGATATAAGTGAAGCCAAGTTCACAGAAGCATCGTTTTCTAATCATGCCTGGGAAAATGAGGAAGCCATCAGAAGGGTACTGGGATGTGACCTGTGGGATACCTGTGCCACGGGGTACTATGTGGCTACCCTTAAAAAGTCCAGTGATTTTTTTCATGGCTCATAAGTAACGTTGAGGGTGGAAGAAGTAGCGTGGCCCCATGCAGTATGTCACACAGTGTGAACAGGGCGCATGTGGACACATGTTGATAAATACATAGACTTTCTAGACTAAAACACTAACGTGACAAAATAACCATTTTGGGTAGGACAGCTAAGGAAAAGGAGGTTTCTCTTATGTATGGGACACACATCTGCTCCATCCAGTTTGATTTTCTTTATAAAACAGCAGCAAGTGTTATGTGAAGAGTGTAAGTGGGATCTTTAAAAAATTCTCTCTTATGTTTGTTAGAGAAATGAATATCTATTATGTATATAAATGAAATTTGAGGAAGTATCAGTGGTTCTGTTGATATAAAAGATGGTCTTAAACAAAGAATATCAATTCAGTAGCAGAATCAAAGAAATTCAGCCAAAGAGAGGTGTTGTATGGAGTACTGTGGCGGTGAGAGGCTCACACTAAAAGGGAAGGAGATTTTGTACCATAAGTTTTATTAAGTACCTACGTTTCATTTGTCATCAAATTGCTAGTTTTTGGGAATAAAAGATTAGAAGGCATTCCCTTGCTTGTTGCATATATTACTTTAAATTAAAAAAATATATTACTAGGTAATATAGGAACAAATCCAGCATAATATGGAACAGTCTCTCCAGCTGTGCTAAAATGTGCGTGCAGAGCTGGGATAATTGAAGTTGAGTGCGGAACTTTAGAACCTCAAAGAATCCTCAGAGTCTGTCCTCTGAGTCTGATAAGGTGGCTCAGCTAGGGAATTTCGATGATTTGCCCAAGGTGAACTAAAGGGATTGCATAGGGACTATGCCTCTGATCCTCCCTGCCCTGTAATGCTCTGTCCATGGTAGCACATGTTCTGTGGTGAAGCTGAGTCACCAGCAGTTTTTTTGAAAAGTTTTGAGCTGCCATCATTAAAGAAGATGGGTGTCTCCTTTAATGAGCTAGGATACAAGTGATATGTCTGACATCGTAATAAGCTAGATTTAGTCCCTACAATAACTCTATGTGATTTTGAATCTCATAAATACAATACTGAAACTCAGAGATTAAATAATTTGCACAAGTGCAAGTTTGCACAGTTGATAGCTAGCAGAACCAGAGTGTAAATTCAGTCTGATGCACTCTAGAGTTTACAGTCTTGATAACATGAGCAAGGATACCTAGGTGGGAATGAATAAGAGAGGTACATAAAATAGCTGTTGAAAACTTAAGACAGTAGAACAAATAAATCTCTCTAGGACCCTGTAGCAAGATAGCAAAAGAATCCAGTAAGGAAAGGCAAGAAGTCAAGTCGAAAAGCTAATGAGATAAAAATTTCCCCAAAGTTTTATTGAGTTAGCCTATACATATTATTGTCAAATACTTTAATACTGGTAAGTAGTGGGAGTATTAATAAAAACCTCGACGCCTTGGTTGCAAGTCTTTTCTCACAAATCTATAATCCACTTTAAGCTTAACAGCACTGTCTTTGAGGTGTATGTAGTTTGTTCATCTTTTGAGGGTCATACACATAATTGCAATAATTAATTTATCACCTATACAGTATAACACAATCTTTCACTCTGAACTGGAAATTAAACTCTCTGCAAACCCCATAAAATGCATATTAAAATATCATGCGCGGGATGAAAAAACATTTCTGCATAATGACAGGTTTAATTTTGTTTATCCTGTTAGCATCTATTCTCGAAAACTAGGCCCTGAAATTTCCTATTTATGCTCCTAAATTCAGGATAGTCTAAAATGTCATTTTTATTATTCCTTCTATTAGAGCTCTTAAAATTAAAAACATTCATCAGAAAATTGCTGTCTTCAAAATATATTGTCCAATATGGAATGTAAATATTAAATTTAAATATTTTAAAATTAAATTATTATTTAATTTATAATTGCAAGAGCACAGTGCAGTTGGGCTACATGGGTGGACATATCTTTTCATGGGAAGAAATATGTATCCTCACATCACTTTCAAAACCACAAATCTAAAACCTCCAGCCAGTGGACCGAGGTTACTGAAACTCAAGCTGGACATTCCAAATCAATTACTGATCTTTAAAAGGAACTTTAAAAAAATATGGGAATACTGAATTTCAGTGTTGCCTCCATATCATTAACCAAATGAGAATCAATGGTGTTTTTCTGTATAAAACCTACAAATGCATCGATGGAATGGAGAAACAAGGCAAATTCAGTTCCCGGAACCCCCGAGGTATGAAATATAAACTATAAATGCAGAAAGATTTTATTTAAAACAAAACTTGCTTCACTTAATATCCTAGTCTCAGAATGTAGTTAGAATTAAGAAGCTGAAAATGCACATTTTCTTATAAGATGGAAGAATTTCATTTTCTATAAACTTCAAACTCCTCATATGGATGTTAATTCCAGTATGTAATTAAGAGTAATTTTCTTAAAGGTATAGAGAGCCTCGCACTTTCATTACACGTAATTCACATACTTCATGATCTGATTTCAACCTTATGACGCTGAGGCCTCTCTCTCCACAGAGCATCCTTCAGTCTCTCAACTTCCACTTGTGCTGGGGACAAGTGCCCCAGATGGAAGAACTTTCCGTTCCTCTGAGAGCCTGTGGCTGATTCTCTCCTATGGCAATCACACTGCCTTGGGTATGCTTTTCCTTTCTTAGGCTCAGTCTCTGGGTTGTCTCTTACTTTATCCTCTTGCACCTCCATATTCTATGGCTCACCCTTCAGTGATAATACCTGGCAGTGAACTTTGGCAGGGATTTATAATCAGGGCTGATCGTGTCCTGCAGATATACTTGATGTGGTATCTGGTGCTTGACAGTGTGTGTGTGTGTGTGTTTTAAGATTTAATTTATTTATGCATACAAGAGTTAGGGTACAGGCCAGAGGCAGGGAGTGGGACTGAGAGGATTCACTAGAGACAGAGTGGGGAGTAGAACAGGCAGATGGACTGAAACATACTGCTAAGGGGAGCAGCAGGTGAGGCAGGAGGGGTCTGCTGCGCCATGTGGGTCCCCTCCTTGGCTGGGAATCGAATCAGGAGGAAGGGGGAGGCAACGGGGGAGGGACCAGTGAACTGGGGTAGAGGATTACAGGCACCAGGTGGTTGGTGTGGTGTGCGAACACACACCTGAAGAGGTAGGAACCTGTCTCCCTACATCATATACAGGATTGCCTTAATGATAGTAATAATAATAATTAAAAAAAACACAATGGAAAAAAAATGAATGGACAAAAGGAAGGCAGTGGGTGATTTCCAACCTGTTCCCTCATTCTCTAAATGGAGGTTCCTTCATTGCCATCTGAATTTAGCTTTGCATTCACTATGAAACTTCCCAGTCACACAGCCATGTCGCCTGGGGCAGCCATGGGTTTTATTTCTGCTTCATCAGGTATTAACTGTGAGGTCTGTGGCCTCTTATCTCCAAAGTGGAAGAAACCCAGGTAGTTTCCTTTTGAGGATTAAGTAAGGTAGATAAATGATAAATACCTAGCACATTATCAGCAACATAGTAAGTACCTGGTAAATGAGGCATCTTCCCACTGTCCTCGCCGAGTTGAGAGTTAAGATGTTCTTTGGCACTGAGCTCTTTCACAGGATGACTGGGGCACACAGCTTACATGGAACTCATGAATTAACAATGTGCCTTATTCATCAACATGTATTCATTAGAGACCTACTATGCACCCGGTACTTTAGTAGACATTAGGCATTCAAACTGTGAACAAATTAGACTGCTTCCTGCTCTAATAGAGTTAACACTGGTGGAAAAGACAATAAGTGCTTAAAAATCCATGTGTGATAATGTGCCAGAAACAATATGTACTATGAAAAACAAGACAAACAAAGGGATTAAGGAAAAATGGGCATAGGTACTAGTTTATCCAGGGAGGACTACACACACAGCATTTGGGCAGGGAGTGTATGAAGTGAAGTGTGAGAGAGCCAGGGGAGCACTGAAGGGGGGAGCACCCAGCAGCAGGGGCTGTGCTTAAGTACAGCGTAAGTGATCCTGGCTAAGGGGCAAGGAGTGATCCAGGGAGCACTGAAGACTTTAAAAGCCATGTCACACTGGATCTTGTGCACCATCGGCAAATACTTGGTTTTTGCATGTAATCCAGAAAACCGTGGCATATCTTAATTGCGTAATTAACACAATATGCTTTGTTCTAAAAAGCTGTGTTGTGGACCATATGCTGTGGGAAGCATAAGCTCAGCCAGTAGGCTATTTCCATAGACAATGGGAGGAACAATGGGGGTTTGAACCAGACTTGGTAGTACTGGAGGGTGTAAAATGTTTGGATTCCCATGGTAGCTGACCCTATTGGTGGAGGTGAGGAATCTGCAAAAGAAAAAATGTAGTGGTAACTCTCAGGTTTTTGACCTAAGAAACTGGCTAGATAACAACAGATTGATTGATAATCTAAGATGAAGTTATTGAGATTTGGAACACTTCTGTGTTTTGGAGAAGTCAAACTTTAGTGGTGCCAAGAATATCCAAGCAAAGATGTTGAATAGACAGTTACAAATGAGTCTGGAGCTGAAGGGAAAGAGTGAGTGGGAGATGAAACACTGGAAATCATGATCCTTAAGAGAGGGCACTTCATGTCATGGGATTGCTGGAGCTCATTAAAAATATGAGTGTGGACAGAAAAAGAAGACATGAGGCAATGAGAGAGTGGTCATCAAATGAGGACCCAAACAAGGAGGTAAAACAATGGTATGCCAATTAAAAAATAATTTCATGTTAGAAATATTAAATAACAAATCCTTAAGTTTCATGATGTAAAGGAAACAGACAACTCTGGAGAAAGAACAATGGGATTCTGGAGTGCTGTGTTTTTGAGTTAAAAAGTGATGTGAACGCAAAAAATGAGGATCCATCAAATGACAGGAGGAAGAGGGGCTGGTGCATATGCTCATCGTCTGGGTTCCCAACTGCGTCCCTGAGTGGCGAGGAAAGCAGCTTATTCCAAGGCTTTACATTTTTAAACCAGCAGCATTTTAGGTACGGAAAGACCTTAGCAGTAATATCTTTTAAGTCTTGCAGTTTATAAAATTTGACATTCATGTTGCCAAACCATGCATCATTGGTTTGGGTTGGGTAGGGATATTGTGTTTGGTTGGTGAGATAACTGAATGAGCTAGTGGCAAGTATCCCAGAAGGAAGGTGTAACTTTACCAACAACTCTTATTTCTGGGCAGGAAGGGAGAGACCAGGAAAGTCCCAGGCGTCTAACACTGATACTTCCTCTAGGAAAGATAGCGAGGTCCTGATGATAGGCTGTGGGCAAACGATGGACGCCTGGCAAACTCATCCACTGACCTGGATACTGGGATGCTGCATTGTGAAGACAAAGGTTCTCCCTTCCAAGATCTTCACTTTGACAGTGGAAGAGTTGAACAACTGATAGCAGATGTGTGTTTTCACATAAGAAAAATTCAGAAATGAGGTTTTTAGAATAATCAGAAATTAAGTAGACCCTGAAGCAAGTAGATACTTCATTAAGAAGGTGTAGTGATTAGGATGACCAGCACAGGCTGGCATCTAATGAATACTGACTTAGTAAATGACTGCCTTCTATCCGTTCTCAGTAGAAGGTAGAGATGATACAGGCCACCAAACTGAAAGGACAAGATTTTTCTAAGAATTTCTCATGAAAAAGTGATATTCAGGGGCCTCCCTGATAGCACAGTGGGTTGAGAGCTGCCCTGTGAGGCATCCGCAGCACAGCAGCGCGAGTTCCATCCCCAGACAGGGAGGGGACCCACATGGCACAGCAGATCTCTCCTGTCACGCCAGCTGGTCCCCTCAGCAGTGGATTTCAGTCCATCTGCCTGTTCTGGTCCCTGCTGTCCTGGTGGATCCTCTCACCTCCCGCGCCTCTGACCTGTGCCCCAGCTCTTGTGTGCATAAAATAAACAAATCTTTAAAAAATAGTGATATTCATGATGCTGAGGTTAATACCCATTGTAAGATAGCTGCTTTTACAAATTCTACTTTCAATTAATCTTCATGCCATCACATAATATGACATGGGGATCTTTCTAGTTTTTTGGTGTATAAACCTTGAATATCTAAATATATGTGTACCTGGTAACAGCAGGGTATGGGGCTGGAAGTCACCAGAATCTGGATATGACTGCACGTTGGTCTCTTGTTACCATTTTAATATTTTTTTTTCATTTTTGCTCTTTACATTCCACTTTGAGTTATAACACACAGGGACGCCCTTCTCTCTCATATGGGATATGACTTATAAAATGTAGCCCTATAATCTCTGTTAGTCTCTGAACATCAAGCAGATCGAATTATCCAAAATGAAAGAAGTAAATGTCTGGGACCTTAAAAAATGATAGCAAATCCAAAATTTATACATACACATGCACACTCACAGACACACACACACACATTTACCTCTTTATCTAGAACATATGGACTTACAGATTTGTACGCCAAACCAGACATTTCTGTCTGGCATCATATGGCTCAAATTTGATTAAAATTATCCAGTCCTGTGGTGTGTTCTTTGTTATATGTTATCTAAATTGTGAGTGAGAATTCCCCTTTGGGGGTGGGGGCAGAAGGAAGTGCTGCGATGATTCTTTTCCAGTTTGTTTTGGGGGAGTGAAGAATGTGAAAACTTGGTGGAAACAGGAAAATTCACTTTATAATAATAATTGGATGACTCTGCTATAACCAGTATTTTTGTTGGTATTTTATACTTTAATTCATGATTTTACGCTCAACAAGATCCAAAAGTGGGAAAACATTGAGGGAGAATTCTATGCTTTTAAATATAGCGGGCAGCTGGAAAGAGAGTGTAAGTGTGTGTGCTGATGTGAGGGGTGTGTAAGGAGCTCTCAGCTGTGAGCATTTTGGTAAACATTTGCAAATCATATAGAACACATACCGTGGGATAAAGAATACAAAGCTTGTAGTATTTCACCATGAGATGGGTAAATTCCATGAGAAACACTCAAATAATTCTTGTAGACAGGATGAGGAAGGCCCATCTAAAGACTGTTTTAGCTAACGTTGATTCCATTTGGGAGATAAAATATTGAATTTAGGCTCCAAAATGGATTACATTTTGGGTGGCCACAGAAACAAGACTGAAGTGGTGTATGTGTATGAGTGTTTGTGTGTGTTTGTTTCTTGACTTCAAAGGAATTTTAAATTCAAGGGAATTTAAAGGCCATTCAAGACCATTCAAAGGACACTGGAGGACATAAAATTCAAGGACAGCAGATGTGGTCACTCAATGACGAAACTCACCAGGTCATTGTGATCACCAGATTTCACCCCATTCAATTATTCTGACTCATCATCACTGACAGAGTTATGATTTCTGGCACAGAGGTGGACCATACATTTGACCCCTCACAACATTACAAGGTTCTGGGCTTTAGAACTGTAATTTGGGGAGCGAATTGGGTCTCAAATTCCCTCTATCTTTTGTCACTATGAAGGTGAATAGCAAGTCTCCTCAGCATGCCCGTCTCCTTATTGTACTTGAACACTGAAATCCAGCCTAGCTGTGCATCTAGACAAGAGTCCTTGCTCAGTTCTCCTGGTAGGATATCATCTTTTAAGCCAGCAACAAACTCCTCAGGAGCTACCTGTCCACCATCTTGAAGTACCGTTAGATTTGAAAGCCGTCAGTATTTTGAATGAACGTCCACAGGGTTGGACTCTGCTAAATGGAATATAAACTATCCTGTATCACTGTGCTTTTATACATGCTAAACAAAAATATGGGCAAATATAACAATTTGAGCAATACTAATATATCATCTTAATTATCGGACAGTAAAACGGCTAACCCTCACCCTGCTTTGAGGGATTCCGAAACTTAATCTTTACTCTTCTTGCTTCCAACTTCTCACTATAGATAGAGGGATGGCTGGTTACTTTTCCCAAATGATGAAAGCTACATTTCATTGTGCTCTCTGGCATGTAAGGAGTGTTTTGAATGAATCTTCATGACCAGAGAAATGAGAAATAATGAGGGACTTGTAAGAAGAGAACTACTTGAGATGAAATGAAAGCTTATTTGCTTCAAAGAATCTGATAGAGGTGAGTGTGTGTGTATGTGTGTGTGTGTACACACATGTGTGCAGGGGCACAGAAAGTCAGGCAGGAACTGACGCACACTCAGTGCTGAGGTGATTTGCCACTTGAGAGAGAATAAAGAAAGAGCAGCATTCAGATGTGATACTTCTGTTCCCGGTGACAGTGCTTGGAGCTTCGGTTCTCCAGGGGAAAGGCAGGGAGCCCAGCTCTCTGTACAGAGAGCACAGAAGAGAAGGACCCAGCGCATTCTCTGCTGTTCTTCAGCTGAGTGCTTTACACAAAGAGTAGCCCAATTAATGCCCTTGGAATTGAATTTATTGAATTGAACTGAAGAGAAAAGAGGACTCAAGAATCTCAGAGTCCTCAAGAGTAGATTGCAAGAGGGTCAATTTCAAGTGGAGATTGAAATCTTAAATATCTGGATTTTTCTTTTGGTTACTGGAGATATATATTTGAGTAAGAAACAAATATAAATTTGGAAGTGCTAAATGTTATTATCACTGATAGGTCATCACTTATATATGGCATGTGAAAAAACATACTAATTTCTTACTGCACCTTTATTTTAATAAATTTCGAGTTAAAGTTTATTTTCCAAAAGATAATTTTCCTTTGGACTTTTTATACATTTTTAAAAGATGAAAACTAGGTAAAATGCTAGAAAATAATGTATTTGTCAGTGAGTTAATTAAGACTTCTAATGGGGAAAGTTTATCTACAAAAGTTGAAATTTTAGTTAAGCTATATTTAAATTTGAGTTAATCTGAAAAGCCAAAATATTTTTTGGCATTGGCAGAAGAGTTTTCTTTAAAATGTTCTCATAAATCAATGAACATTTAAGATCTTACTCAAATTTTGAGGATAAACTTATATTTGGGTTGTGATGAAGTGTGAAAAATTTCAGCATGAAAGTTGTTCTCTCACACAATGTCTTGAAAATAACATCTCTACTAAATTAATTACAACAATAAATACTATAAACAACCTAATGAAATATTGAAAAATTGGTTCTTGACTTTAAAAATCAAGGAAATGGGTCAGTAGGAAAAGGAAAGCTTTAAATTACCAATAAAATATGCAGGGTAGTTGAAAAATTAGCATGTCTTGTAAAAAATAGAGAACTGAATATCAGTTTCAGAAATTTTGTTAGGTTCTCATTTATTTTTTGTATACAATTTACCAAGTATTTTTCTTTGTGTCTCTAATTCCTATACTTCTTTACTGTTTTTTAACCTGTAATCAAATAACTAAAAACAAAATAGAGTTGGTTTAAATGTTAAAGGCATTGATAATGTCTCTCAATTTTGGATCTTTACTTCTCAGATATCATGTACTCCTAGGGCCGACTACTAGTCTTCCAACAAATCTAGTAATTTTAGTTTAAGAGAATCAAGTCGTTAGGAGAAAAAGTACATTCAAAGCAAATTACAAAAATGTCACAAGATTTCTAGTTATTTTCCCTAAAAAAAACCCATAAGGCTCATAAGTTCTATTATATTTATGTCAAATTTTGGAAAATACTCAGTATAAATATTTAAACATGTAAAAAAGCAAAGTGGCTGTTTAAAGGAATAATTCAGTGAAGTAGAGATGTTGCTACATCAGTTTTTGGGTAAATTATCCCCAAAGAGATTTACCTTTTCATTAGACAATAAAACAAATATTAAATAATACATTAAAGACTATCTAAAAATTCAGTAACTGCTTAATCATTACTGAAAGTTTTTGCTTTTGAATTGGTAAACAAAAAAATAACAAAGGAAGTGTTTGCAACATCTTTAGAAGACTACTTTGATGAGAAAATATGGATGAAACATATTTAGTGGTAAATATTTTGAAACATTATTTCAGGTTTAAAGTTTGGGTGCCTGAACTTGCCCACACAATAGAGGTATAATATCTCAGGAGGAGTACCGCAAAGAATATTCCCCCAACAGAAATCAGGATAGGGTCTGGTTCGCTATCCTATGGATTCCTTGAAATTCAGACCTACCCTCCAAATGTCTCAATTAGGACAACAGGGAACATCGTGAATTGGAAGAGGTTGAGCTTGATGAGTAAAACAGACAGTGATCCAGATTTCAGTAGTACTCGGAACACTTTATGGATTATGAAAACTCGCATAAGCAAAGGTATAGGTCTTAGGTCCTTTACTTTCTTTTCTTTCATGTCAGTAAAAGGAAAATTAGTCAGTGGAAAAAATAAGGTATCAACAGACTTTCAGTATAAATATAGCAGAGATGAGCAAAAATGTAGAATAAAAGTGAGAAACCTAGAATGAAGCAGTGGGATTGGATAACTATTTTATTATCTGTTTATAAAACTACCACAAAAAGGTGTGAGTGTGTGTGTATGTGTGTGTGGGGCATGAGTGTGTGTGTGCTGTGTCTATTTAGCATAGCTATATTGACTAATCTACTATTGCATTTTCAAAGATTATATTTAAAAACAAGCGATGAAGTACCACAAGACTATTTTTAGTATGAACTGATGCTTTTCCCTTTTCTTTCTTCAATGCCGTTGGATTGCATGGAACAAAGCTGCTTTACTTGATCTCATCAACCATTAGCACATGCAGAAAGAATTTCTAATGGCATCAACTTCTGTTAGACAAACAGAACCCGGCTGAGGCATTCAGATGACTGCTAAATTGCTCTAATGCCGTGATAGCTTTGCTGAGTATTTTGATAGTAAAAGAAACTTTAAGGGCAGGGCAAGTCTTTTGGACCCATTTTTGATGGAAGCATACCCATATACTTCCTAAATAAGGCAAAGAAAAAGTGGAAGAGGGAGAAAAAGCGAATAAATTTCATACTCAGGTTAATTCAGAAAGCTTTAGATACTGACGAATATCGAGTTAGAAAATGTTCTTTAGACAAATTTGTTGGTATCGCTGGCCGGTATGGTCCCCATCGCCCAATAATGTGCTTCAAACACTTGAAACTGAAGAAAGATAAAATCCAATCTTTCAAGTGACCTTCAGTAGCTCCAGATTTAGATGTAGATGATAAGCTTTTTGAATCAAGTCCCTGAGCAAAGTTACAAATTTTGTTCTTGAAGTACAAAAGAGTGGTGAAAAAACTTAGATACCTGTGAATTTTCACTTAGAATCTGCGTCAGTGGAATGTCAAGTGTAAACCTTTGGATCAGTATCAAATTGATGCAGAAGAGACTAACTGGATACAGTCACTTATGAATGTGTTCCTGGATAGACTTAGTCAAGAAGATGATGGAGCAATTTTTCTCTTGATGAATCCCACGTTTTATGCTCTTGAGAGTGCCTCTTTATCTGTGTCAAAACTGAAATCAACAAGCGATGAGTGAAAAAATGGGGGGACTATGGGGAGATGCCAGGAAGAACCAGTCTACTTAAACATTGCGTTTGTGCCAAAATAATTTGTTATTTTGTACATGCTGAATTTTGTACATCGAATTGCTAGACTACCGATTTGGGGACAGAACTAGTGAGACATAGTTATTTAGCTTTCAAATTGGCATCAAAGAAGACACCAAAGGCGGGGAAAGAAAAGGAGCAATGAGCCAAAAGCAAAACCCTAAAGAGGAACTGGGATTTTTCAGGATGGGAATAGCTAAGGAAATGGAAGAATCTTTGCGGAGGACTATGAAGAATATTCAGAGCTGCCCTGGGGTTGAAAAGGAATGTGATTGTCTGAAAGATGACTTCTAGGCAGAGAGGCTCCCCGATATGCAGAGGTAAGTATCTGGGGTCTTCTTAACCTTGGTTGTTTGCACTTGGTGCTCATCCTACAACACTATTATCACTGGCCAGGGGCTCTGGAACCAAGGGAAGGAACTCTGCTGCACAGAGGAGGGACTGAAGCTACCTCCAGGCTGGGGCAGGAAAGACCTTGATACTTGGTGTCTATTTAAAGACAGAAAACCTTCATGAACCCGACCCAGAACAAAGAAAAAAAAGTGGGGATCCATAAACTTGGCCCTGCATTTTCACTGAAACAAATCCTGGCGTCCAATAAACTTGTCTGCTCTTAAAGAGACAATCCTGTGTCTTTGCTCCTTTGTAAGCATCTCCTCTCCATACACGTGTGTGTGTGTGTGTGTCTGTGTGTGTACTTAGTATGTTCCACCATGCCAAAATGTTCCCACTGACCATTTCCCAATCTGGCTTTGGGATACACTGGGACAGAAACTAGATTTTAATGACCAGAAAAATGAATGATCAAGATGCTTTCGAGGACATTGTTCTTCACTTTCGTAAAACTTTTCAGTTCTCTTAAAAATCATTCACATGATATCTCAGAAACACGAATTTTAATTTTAAAAGGGATCATGATGAGCTTATTCAACACTTTCATATAGGCAACGAATGGAGGTCTAGAGGGATTAAGTGACTTGCCTCGGGTCATTTTCATAAAAAAAGTCTTGAACTAATTCTCTAGCTTTTAGATTGGGTGAAAAAAAGACTTTATTCACTTCCTAACAATCATTCACTCTATCTCCTCAAGTTCAAAGCTTGCTTTATTTCAATGCTCAACATCCCCTTAATCCAGAACTTGACTATAAGTGGAGGGGGGAGGGAAGTCTTTAAACATAGTGCTTACGTTCTAAATACATTAGGAATAATAGCAATTTGTCGGGGGAAAGTCAAGAAATGAGCTTAGGAAGAAAAACAAGTGTCTTCAAGTCAAAGAAAGCAAGGATGTGTAACAGACTTGCTAATGGGAACATGATTAAATAAAATAAATGAAAGTTTGCGGTGGGTATAGACAGATGAGGGGGAAAGGAGAGAAATGCCATCAGAGACATTTGCATAGATGGGATAAAATTTCTAGGGGGTTGGGAGGGCAAATCTAAGGCAACTTTGCTGTGTGATAGCATATACTGTGGATAGTTCTAGTGCAATAACTAACACTAAGTTAATAAATTAGGATCCTGTTTATAGTTTGATTCAGAAGGAAATTGATTATTTTGCTTATTTTTAAATAGTTTCTTTAAGATTTATTTATTTATACACACAAGAGGTAGGGTACAGGCCAGAGTTGCCAGAGTTAGAGGATTCACTAGAGACAGAATGGGTTGTAGAACAGTCAGATCCACTGAAGGGAGCAGTGGGTGAGGCAGGAGAGGTCTGCCTTGTCATGAGGGTCTCCTCCCAGGCTGGGGATCAAACTTGCGCTGCTGTGCCACTGATGCTTCACAATGCAGCACTCAACCCACTGCACCACCAGGGAGGCCTGATTATTTCGCTTATGGATGGACCTAAGCCTTATTCATATGTTTACATTAGTGAAAATGCTGATGTTGTTGAGGACCCCTACAAGACTCAAGGTAGCCAGTTGACACACGCTTAAACATGCAGCCACATTTTTCCTAATGACAAGGGATGAAATCTAACACAGTTAATATATATTTATTAATATAACAGTTTATGCTAATGTGTTAAACCTAACCTCCAGCTTATTAGAATGAAATGAATGCATTAATAGAAAGTACATTATAGGTCAAACAGAAGATAGCCCTACACAATATTCTGGCTGAATAAATAAATATGACGACGTGCAGATTGGCTTTCTAAAGGAGACATCAATTGAAACAAGTGATTAAAGTTGACAATGGAATTGTACAAATGACCCTCATTAATGAGTTTTCTAATCTTTTTCATGTTTATGGACATTAGCCTCTGTTTGCACACTATGTGCAGAAATATGCATGTGTTACGACTGGAGACACCCATAATTGGATACAAATGATACTGAGATATCTTCTCTATGACATCTGTACATTTTGATGTGTTATTACATCTTATGCTGGGAAAAGTCTTCGTCTCCCTTCCCTTTCATTTTTACTGTTCCTGACTTGGCAACTGTTGACTTGGCAAAACCACTAAGAATATCCCAGATAAAGTCAACCATTTACAAACCATCAAATTTTCATCAGCAGCTTTGAAGATTCACCCTTAAAATAATTCTACTTCCAAACACTCACTCTCTCTTTAAAAATGATAACTGATGGCTATTTTACTCATACCCCCAATAAAAAATTCTTAATGGTTACTTTTTAAAAAATATTTTATTTATGTATGCAAGAGCTGTGGTATAGGCCAGAGGCGCAAGGTGGTGAGAGGACTCACCAGAAACAGCGTGGGGAGCAGAACAGGCAGACTGACTGAAATACATTGCTGAGGGAAGCAGCGGGGAGGCAGGAGAGGTCTGCTGCACCCTGGCTGGCGGCAGGGATCGAACTCTTGCTGCAGTGGTCATGGAAACCCCACAGTGCAATGCCCAACCCTCTGCGCCACCAGGGAGGCCCCATTTATTGGATATTTTTATATGGGTTTGTTGGCTTCCTGTGAATCTTGGTGAAGTTGGCCATGCCAGGCCTAGACACGGGGACATCCCTGTGCAGAGGCTGAGGCTGAGCGGTGAGTGCTCTGGCACCCCTGCCGCACAGAGCTAAGCTCTCTAATGCTTTCATCTGTCTCCTGTGTCCTCATGCACGTAGGGCGTAAAGCACTATTTCTCAATCTATGACTATTTGTATAGGGTTAGATTAAAGGAACATACTACTATGTCCTGAGGAACATAAAATTGGAAATAACACCCTTGAATCATGTGATTAATGAAAATTGACTCATTAGCCAAAATACTGGCAGTTTGTGGTTGGTGGCATTTTTGCAGATTTTCTAGTTCAAAAACTATGCTTTCTTCTGAACTTCTAGACTCCAATTTTTAAAAACCTCTTTAGGGAATTTTTAGGGTTAACCTGCCTTGTTTTTTTGTTTTAAATTTCTCCTACACTTAAAACATAGTATCTAATGTCTGATAGTTTTTTTTGGGGGGGTATTTTATCAGCAATAAAAAGCTCTGCTCTAAATATAGAACTGTACAACACAAATTTTAAAAATGTATGGGAAAAGTAATAAATTATCTCACAAGTTTTAGCAAAACATCAGGAGTGTTATGTATTGTGTGTGACTATCTTGTGTTGCTCAAACATTTAAAGCTACTTGGTCCCTTCTTATTCTCACTTAGTACTGATAAAGTGTAGCACAATTCAAATGTAAGAACTGGCCCAGACACTCACAAAAGCATTTTCCTTTTTTGTTCACAAGAACACTTCATTTGGGATTACTAGTCTTCTAAAAACACAGATATAGTTGCCAATGAATTTTATAGCATGGCAAACAAAATTGCAGGGACAAAAACCTTTACATCACTAATGCCTAATTTGGAACCCACAAAATATCTGAAGGTTCCTACGAGGGATAGTGGAGGAGATAGTTAGATAATGGCTGCACTTGTGTTTTTTTCCAGATGTGTCTGAGATGTCTATAATTCATAAGCTATATTATTGCTGGATAATGTTCAGGAATGTTCTACAGGTGTGCACTTTTTTGTGGGCAGAATAACACAAAATGAGATCAGAATGTGGTATACTGAGTGTTTTGTGTATTTGTTTACAGTTACATGAGAATGTGGACATTA
Source organism: Galemys pyrenaicus (assembly GCA_019455555.1). Lineage (NCBI taxonomy): Eukaryota > Metazoa > Chordata > Mammalia > Eulipotyphla > Talpidae > Galemys > Galemys pyrenaicus. The sequence goes on along the minus strand of JAGFMF010012288.1, from coordinate 8,981,938 downwards.
GTTTTACATTTATAAACCATCTTTTTGTCATCGGAAATTCATTTTTATTCACCCCTTTTCTCTTAAGCATGCTTCAATGTATTTATAATAAATGAGAGTACAAGTAAACCTTCCAGAACATCTCTGGGAATACAGAATTATATTAATAACACTCTTAATGTCATTTATTTGACATGGGATCTGATTATACCATTAAAGACCTAGTTCCTCTGATACTCACACAGGGATTAGAAATAACTGAATTGGGGAAACATCCCAGAAACTAGGAATAGTTATTTTTAAATTCAATGGTAGAATTCACACTTTTAAAATGGTACAATTCACAGTTCTTCCTCTTTAGGAATGTTAAATCTTATTTGAGAGGCAATTCATAGATTCGTAAATTAGAAAACAATTTGGAAGCAATCTATAAAATTTAGAGAGTGTCTCTGCCTCTCTGTGTCATTCTGAGGCAATTCAGAACATGAGAAAATCACCGTGGCTCTTCAGCACCGTGGCTAATAGCACAAACGCACACTATTTGCAGAACAAGAGCAGAGAAAGACAGAAGCAAAGGAGGATGTGAGCTGCTGGTGGTGGGGGAACACTGAATCTGACTACTCAAGTAAGGTCCAACACCAACAGGCTAAAAAAGTAAAATGTGGTCAGTTCATACAAACCCTTCAAGCCAGGTTAAGGATTTTAATTTTGTGCTAGAAGCAAAAGAAGTCAGTGTAGATTTTTTGCAAAGAGAATACACAGAAAACGTGGCTCCATTTCGAATCTGGCTACCCAGTATGAAATTCAGCGGTAGCGTCAGAAACTATGTAGTTCACGATGAAAAAGGAATAAGGAGGTGATGGATGGTTCAAGTTCGACTAGTTGTAGAATGACAAAGAAGGACGGGAGGGTAAGGTTGTACGAGGACTTAGTGCCTAAATATTTGGATGGGGTGATACAATATAGGGGACTTCAAAATGTCATTCAGGAGAGCACCATCTCATGGGAATGATGACAGACATGGGGATTAGAGGAAATGTTCATGTGTGATGATTATACACATTCAACTTGACTTTCCAAAAATGACCAGCTGACTGGATACATTCTGAAAACAAGCAGAGATAAATTTAGGACAAAGTTTTGGAAAGACCCTGCAGATTTACTATTGCACTTCTAGGCAATTGTTGAGTTGGTAAGAATTGAGTTATCTAAGGTGCTTGGGACAAGAAGGAAAATCAGAGTGAGAAGAGAATTTTTGGAAATTGTAGAAAAGAGAATAGACGGAGAAGTATAAAAAAAGGAAATAAAGAGAAATTTAAAAACACGATATTCAAAGAGTTAAAGGAAGCCAAGAAGGAGGTTGCTGAGGAGAGGTGCTGAGATGAGGGCACTGAGCATAGGGAAAGGCCATTGGAATCAAGGTTTCCTATTTGTTCTACAGAGTTTATAAAAATTAGATTAAAAGGGTTCACAGAGGGAGGCAATCATTTAGCACAAATATCAGTTTCTTAAGATGGCAAGGTTTCCATTTATATTTTAGATACATTTTCCTCCCATTAGGAAATGAGTAACCAATTCTTCAGTTTGTTTCTTACTGAAATTGAGTAGTTCAGCTGAACTAATTTAAGTTTTGGAGCTTATGAACAGCTGCAACTTTGTATTTAAATTTCCACCGCTCCCTGTCCTACTTAATGTTCCAGTAACAATCCATCTTACTTTCAAGTCTGACAATTTCATAAGGGTATTGACCACCCACAGAGAATATGCCTTCAAAAGGGAAAGCCCTTTAAGAGCTGTGTTGAGTGAAGCAAAAACGCCTAGATGGTAGTAAATACTATTAGAACTGAACTGGGATAGGGGTGCAGTGATTCAGGAGAATTAGTTCCATTATTTTTACTGATGCTCAGGAAGCAATAGCATCCAGGAAAACAACAGAATTTAGAGCATTTTCTTGAGGGCCGTGGGGATACTCTACTCTGTAGTGGAGCATTCCTACTGTAGAATTTCTGGAAAAGTGCAGTTAAACAGATAGAACTGAAAATGGCACCAACTCTTCAGACACTGAAGATTTTCCAGATGAATGGGTCAGGTTCCTTTAAGCAAGAATAATGGGCAGAATTATATTCTGCCTTTTTCTGTAATATAGACTTCTGATCAGAATTCATTTTATTCTAATAACAGAGTGCAGCATGGGTTAGTCTAACACATTAGAATAAAGGGCTTGGGTTTGATCATCTTAAATGCAAAGCTGAGAAAGCAAACCCCACCATGACTACTGACATTTAGTAAACTCAGTACCCACGTAAATCCTCTATGAGTCTGAGATTGTAACTGCTGTTTTTTTTTTCTTCTTCCTACTGAGTGCCTTTGTATTTAAGTAGTTTTTATTTCCTTCTTTGAAACTCTGATATTTTTCAATCAGGAAAGTGCCCCTTTAAATTAAGACTTTTTCTGACATGACCCGTATCTGGCCATCAGGAAACCTGTATCAGGTAGGACCACATGTTCACAATCACCCCAGCATGCACCCTTTGGTCTGATAACTGAAATGTGACAATTCTGATAATTAAACCACCTACAGCCAGTGGCTGATGCCTTGCCTTAATTCAAAACAGCTTAATGTGAAACTCAGCTCACTATCCAATTACTGCCGACATCGCCCTGTACGCTCTCAACCATGTTGATGTGGCTTTCCTCAGTTACTCTAAACCTGATATTTGATGAAAACTATATTTAAACAAATAAAGGGGGTAGCAGATAGATTGTAGCCTGTTTAATCTAACAGAATCCCTCCAAGACTTCTCTTGATTAGCAAAGTTGAGTAGGTCAGAGGATGACATTTTCCGATCAAACTAACATTCACGGAATTATATTTTCCTGTATCATTCATTAAGACCTAGTGCAGTTCAGATGTTTGGTATATGGAAAAAAGTCCCAATTAATTAAAATAATGAAGATGAAAATAAAAGCAAATTACTTTTGTATTTAACATTTATTTGCATGGAGTCCATTAGCAGCATAAGAAGTGAAAGCTTTCGGCACTCTTCCCAAAATGCAACCAGAAAACACTATAATGGGAAATGCAGTTCCAAAGATTATAGCTTCAAGTATCTTTGTTGTGCAACAGCTAGTACAGTCATGAGGGACACAGCCCTGCTTCTCATGATTCAGTTCAATTGTTCATACCTCTTCTCTATTCACCGTGCAATGGCTGTGACAACAGATGCTAGCATGTGTATGCCAGGTAAAGACAGTGAATTTTTCCTTTCCATGGGTTGATGACCTAGAAAGTTATATATACACCTGAGCTCCATCAGGAAGTCAGATTGTAAGTGACAGACTAAAGTTGAGCCTTATCGGGTAAGCTACTGAGGATCGTGTGTAGTTTTGAGAGCTTGGCTTTTTCTCACAAGTACCTGTGTGGTGTGTGTATCCTTGCGGTTAAGGAAACAACAGGGGATGCTGAATAGTTTCAAGAAGAGTGACTTGAATTCAAGTTTTCCTTTGTACTAGAGGAGTCTATTCTAGATTGTTCCCAGATATCAAGCTGCATTTAATCTTTAAAATCTGTGGAGTACACCATCATTGAATGGATGCAGGAGTCAGAGAGGCTGATCAGTGAGTGTGTAGAACAGAAGACCTGTCCTTAAACATTACACTTTGTGCTTGGGATTCTGTACTGAAGAACACTGGAGGAAAGCAAATGTCTAGAAATAGTAGCTAGTACTTGGAAGCATGGTTGAAGGCATGATTCAATGCCACATCCATTCCAGCAAAGACTAGCTAAGAAGGGCATAGAACAGGAAGCATGAAGAGAAGTAAAATGGAAAAAGAATGCAAATGACATGAGGACAGACTGGAAGTCATCTAGATTAAAGGTTATGATTCATTTCCTACTGAAGAGAAATTGGAAAGTCATTAGAAATTCAATGTATTTTTGCTATTTATATCATCATGCTTCTGTGAACAACCTAATAAATCACATTCATTTATTAGCTCATCCTATAGGTCTCAAGTTCTTTTTGTTTAAGATTATTTAATAACCTGCTTTTTGGAAAGTCACTTACATACTTGAAAAGCTAACTACTGATACTAAATTTGGATAGAGCCAATGGCAACTGAAATGCAGAATCTGGAAGGGGCAGAATGGAACCTGATCTCTCAGTGCCTTTATTACAGAGGCTATGAGGGAAAGTAAGGTGAGTAGGAAGAGAAAGTTTGTAAAGTGTGCCATGTAAGAGCTCACAAATTCTAACAGGCAAGCATTGAAAGTATGTGCTGGGATCTCATGTGCCAAATTTCTTCAAGGTAGCTATTTTTCTCTAGTTTCCAGATTTTATTTATGTTGGCTCAATGGAAAACTTTTCTCATGGTAAAGGACATTCAAGCAGGTGTCAGGCACTAGGAATAATGTCAGATATTAATTATCCAATTTAGAAATATCACTGAATTAAAATTGAATCAAACTGAATTAAAACTGATCACTAACCAAAAGTTTATTAGTAAGGTGTAATATCAAAATTAGACTGGTAACAATATAAGATTTTTATGCCAGATTTTTTTGATTACTTTGAAGTTTTAATTTAAGTGTTAAATAAAGGTATGTGAAATAGAAAAAAAATTGAGATCTTCTTTAACATGATAATGGATAGTTTAATAATGAGTTTAGAGTAATTCCATGTGGTTCGTGATTTGCATCACAGATAACACTGATCAGATATATACCGTAAATATAAATTACTATGTATTAATGCGGTATAAAAAAATCCAAGAAAAATCCACAAAGTTAAATGATATAAATGCACTTCTTTCAAAAGTCTGTTTTAGAGTTAAAATTCACTTAGATTTCATGAATACCTAGCTACTTCTAAAATTATTAGCAAAATATAATGAAACAAAAGATGGAGGAGAGAATGCTACAAGAAATTTCTACAGCAGATTTCGCTAGCTACTGAGGTACTCATCTACAAGAGGATTTAAAAATATGAAGGACTTCGTTCGAACAACAGAAAAATAGCAAGCTTATTTTCATCGTTTAGCTTTCAAATATTTCATCTGTAAGAAAGGTCCAGTGAAAATACATATTATACTAGCCTATTAGCATGCTATAAAATAATAATATATATAATAAGAAGCATATTTCATATGTAGTACAGTAGAAATTGTATCCAGGGGGGTGGGGTCCAGGATCCCCAACTGATATGTGAAACCACAGAGAATTCCAAATCCTATATATATATACTATGTTTCTTCCCATACATACATATGTATATACCTATGATGGATTTTAAATTATAAATTAGGCACATTAAGAGCAACAATTTTAGCTAATCATAAAATAGAGCAAGTCTAACAATATACTGAAATAAATTGTATCTGAAAGTGGTTTCTCTCACAAAATATCCCATTATATGTGTCTCCACTTGGAAGTAGCACCAGGTGAGGGAAATATGACTCAGAGTCCATGTGTAGCTATGAGAAGCTTAGACTGCTACAGTGAAAGTGATTTGCAGCCACCAGAAGCCTGGAGGGGCTACACCGGAAGTGATAAGTGATGTACAGCGATGAGACGCTTAGACGCTACACCGGAAGTAATGTGCAGCCCCATCTAGAGGTAGTCAGTATTTATTAGCACTGAGTACAAAGGTGGGGCAAGTAAGTAGGGAGTGTACTTGAGTGGGGGTGCAATGATTGGGGATGTAGCTAGGGCGGAGTGACCAGGAACTGTCCCCTGAGAGCCTCCATTGTTCTGGCTGTTCAAAGGCATTGTCTCTATTATCTGTCTGTTTCCAGCTGATACTGGATTCCCAGTAAGTTCCTCATACCAGGACTTTTGCCCTTGGTGAGAGGCCCCCTGCATAACCCTATGCCTAGCTGACAAGCAGGAACTCTGGGCACTACGACATTACTCCTGAGAATAAGGAGACCACATCATGTAATAGTTTCAGACTACAATTGAGTTGGGTAACTAAAACCAGGGCAAACAAAATTAGATAAAGGAAACTGCATTATTTAATTCTTTAATTAGATGCATGTACATTTTATAGATTGAACAGGACTAAGACATTGTGATTTGATATAAGCCTTTTTGAACCCTATGCATTAGGTTTACATGATTCAAGTAAGATGGCACCAAAACTACAGGACCAATTTCATTTCTCATGTCTAAGGAGAGGTCATGTCACTTACATCCCAGTCAATAGTTTAAAAATCTTGACCTCCTGTTCTCCATATACTTTGTAGAGTTCCTTTCTAGACAGTGGGAATGGGACAGCCATTTTCAGTGCGTGCTAGTGGACAGTCTTAGGAAGCAAGGACCTGTTCAGATCAAGGAGGAATGAAATACAAATCATAATGCTACAAAAGATGCTGGAGGCAACATAAAAATATTTAACAATCGCATCGATCAAAGAGGTGTACTAAGAAAGATGTTACCTGAAACATCTTTGATACCAAGATCTAAAGAATTTAGAATTTTTCAAAATAAACAGAAATAGGACTTAGAATTTCTTCCATGAAAAGTCACAAAGACTTACTTACCATGAATGTTCCAAGTCTGTGATATAATAAGGAATAATATATTTGGTCTTTGTCCCCAGTTATTGGTATCTGCTCCTGAAACTCTTGAAATTTTCTCATAGGGTTGAGAAAAGCATCTTTTGCAACTCCTAATAAACCATTTCAACATGTGAATGAGATGACTGCTGAATGCCCTTAAGAGAGCTTTGGGATGGAGGCAGGTTGCCAGGGGAACAAACCAAGTGATCAGAGGTTGGGAACTTTAAGCTCTACCTTTCCTTCCACCTGTGCAGAGATGAGAAGGAAGGAACAGTGAATGAGTTAATAGCCAAAGCCGATGAGTTAAGCAATCATGTGCAGATAACAGAACCACTAGGAAAACCCTAAACAATGGCATTCAGAGAATTTCTGGGTTGCTGAATAAATCCATCCTCATACTTGGAGGGTGGCATACCACAAACACTATGGAACACAAGCTTCCATCCTGAGGACCCTTTTATACCTCCCCTAATAAGCCTCTTCATCTGGCTGTCCATTTGTATCCTTGACTGTATCCTTTTTAGTAAATCAGTAAAGGGAAGCAAAACATTTCCCTGGATTGTTAGTCATTATTGCAAGTTGTCAAATATGAGGAGAAGGATATAGTGAACTCTGATGTGTAGCTAGGTCTGACAGAAGTTGGGATACTCAGGGGACCCTCTCCTGTGACTGGCATCTGACTTATGGGACTCAACTCTTGTTCTCTGGTAGGGTTTACACTAACTCTAGGTAGTTAATGTCAGAAATAAATTAAATTTTAGGACACTAAGTTGGGATCCACCGAGAATTGGAGACAATTGTTTGGCATGGAAAACTCACACACTCAGTGTCAGAAATGGTGTGAGTAGACAACAGTTATTTCTTTTAGAGTGAAATTACAATAGTTGAAACCTTGAGGTAAACAACATAATTGAGATGATGAGGTGCACTGTGGGCTATTTAAGAGATTGACAGATGTAATTTTTGAGTCATTGGCTCATATTTTGACAATTCCAAAAAGAGGTGCCAGAAAATCCCAACTTAATATATAAAATTATATTTTTAAAAAGAGAAGAAACAATGGAATATTGGTCATGAAGACAAGTGAAGTTTGGAGAAATTATACAACATGCATGAAGCTTGAAAACATTATGATAGTTAAAGTAAGTCGGATATACAAAGATAAAGATTGCATGATTCCATTTACATGAGGTACAGAAAATAAGGAAATATATATAGACAACAAGTCGAAATTAGAAGACTGGTGACTGGAGTGAGGAGAAGTTATTTACTGGGGAGAGAGTTTGGATTGGGGTGATGAAATATTTCTGGAAATAGTGTGATAATGGTCACACAAAGTTGTAGTGAATGATAGCCTTAAATTGGTGCATATATAGTATGTATATTTTGCCACAATAACAATGCGTTTCAAAGAAAGGGAGATCTCATTCCATATCAAGACAGGAGACTTTGATCCAACTGAGCTTACTAAATAACTACTTGGCTATCTGGGAAACGAAGTTCCATTTGATGTCCAATTGATAGATAAACCTATAAGTATGCCATGAAAAAATAATCAATTCCTCTAGAATTCAGTGTAAATAATGAGACTAGTTCCACGGGATTTTGTCTGGAGAACACAACTATTTAATGTGTTTATCAAAATGTGTTACCTCCCCTGAGGGACCAGTATGCTTCCTCCTCTCCGTTAATGAGAACCTTGTAAGTGAACATGCTTCCATTAATTTCCTCTGGCTACCAGAATGCTCAAACGAAATATGAGCAGCAGCAACTGGGCTCATCTTATGATTGACATATTTATATTTTCCTTGTCCCTGATACTGATCTCTTATTGCTATTTATAGTTTATTATATCACTGTCTTTTTTTTTTAAATTGGAGACTGTGCCAATTCTTTGCAAAAAGAGGTGGATTGTAAAAAACTTGATGCAAAACTAGTTTGATCAGTCAAAAGCAGATGAAATGTACATCTTGATGACACACTCTTCAACTCAACTAAACACACATGCACTCACAGAACCAGGTCCTTAGTACAAGTTCTGTGCTGGTTCTCTGGACTCTACTCTTGGAAAGCTTACAGTGTGCTCAGGAAAACATGCTTTTCACCTATCATTTGAAATATTTGATGAACTAGAGCAATTATGAAACAAAAATACAAGTTGTGAAAGAAGGTAACATTCACTAATTTTCAGTGAAGACAAAAAACAAGTCATAACTTTGAATAAGTACAGACCCGGGAATATGCATATTTTTAAAAAGACCTAAGATGAAAGTTTAAGAAGTACTGACTGATGATGTATAAAACAGACTACTTAATTAATTGGATGGCTGTTTGCAGATCATTTCGTATTCTGTTTTTCTGCTCCTCCTACTCAGATCTTGGAGGGTATGTTCAATCTGATAGTTTCCAGTCACCTCTATGATTGTGATTCTAAGCTGTATCTCTTATTTTTGACTCTTACCCTTCAATTGAGCCACCTTGGAAGAAAGTATCATTTTAAGGGAATGAACTGTGAAACAGTGACTGAAGCCCTTTCTAACAACAGCAGTCCATCATATGGAAATACCAAAATTTGAAATCAGAGAAACTAGAAGCAACTGTGTTCTAGCCTGCTGTTTTCACAAGTGAGGTCTAGAATGCCAAGATCCAAAGTGATATATTTATGGGCACATGCAGGATTTTAATCCAGGTTTTGCCCTTCACCTTGGCTTTCTCAGCTGGGCGATGGTGATGATGCACTTGAGAATGGGTATCACAATGAATGAATCTTCAGATTCTAATTTCAGGATGAGGGTCTAGGTGACAGATTGTATACAGACCCCAGTGTCATGAATGTTTCTCTATTCTGGAACACTCAATTGAAATTCTAACACTGAGAAAATAAAGGGTCGCCCCTTTCATTTCTCATTTAACATGTCTTTTTTGCAAAAGCCCAAGAGTACACAAGTGATGAGGCGCAAATGTAACGAATAAATCCCCAGATCCCATGTTGAGGAATAATTAATCCATGTACTTCTCATTTTGATTCCTCACCTCCCTTAAAATTTATTATTAGAACTGAGTAGATGCCCTCTACAAAGGGTTTTTCTCATAATGAAGTCAGAGTCAGAGTGTCAGGCAATTGAAGCCTAACTCTGCGGGCAGACAGGAAGGCTGCTGCAGTCCTTGAAAACACATGTTCCTTCAACTAAAACCTTGACCTTCTGCAGTGAACTCAAAATTACACAAGAAGATTTTCACCCTGAAAATTCTGACTTTCTGTACTGTGTATATCCCCCTTCAATCAACAGTGTCCACAGTCATGGAAGCTACATGAAGGTGAGGAATAATAGAAAAGATCATTCTGGTAGGGAAGAAAGCGATCAAATCTTAACACTAAAAATGCAGGATGATTTATGGTCTGGACATCCAGGAAGGAGATAACTATTTTAATCATTCAGCCTACACAGTATAACCCTTCTGATGGCTGCCCAGGTAGAAGGCCTAGGCAGCCCAGGGGTTAACAGGTGGCTCAGTAAGTTTTTGACATGGCCTTTGTCATGGTTTTTGGATCTCTAGAGAACACGGTTAACCCCAGCAATAGCTCATCAACATGTCACCATTTTAATATGTACTTCTTATGCTAAGAAAAGTAAAGCAAAATAAGCCAAGGAAAACAAAAATAAAGAAAAAGTGAATGTAGTTGAGGACCTAGAAGAATGCTTGGCATATTACCCCTTTCTGGCTTCTAATATCCCTCTCCCTTAGTATATTTATTCGCGTCCATCTTGTTTACCTTCAGGATGAACATATTTAAAACTTGTTCTTTGTAAATTCTCTTTTCCTTTAAACGTTCTCCACAGTTACTTCTGCTGAGTTTCCTTCTTCATAATGGTGTCAGGTTCAGAAAACTAGTGAGAAGTCCCATAGCTGATTATGTTTTTATAAACCATCTTTAAAACACCATGTCCCCAAACAGCGCCCTAAATTATTGCTAGGCTTTTATTTAATTTATTTTGCCTTTTCCTTATTTTAAGGATATTTATTTTTTATTTAAAGTTCAGTTATTTATTTAACTGAGGTAACAGTGTCTTCCATTACTGTTGCTATTTTTGAAATATAGGGCTCTCCCTCAGCTGCGGCCACCATAGCCAAATCCCCCAGCGTCCACTGTGTTCCCTGCCCTCTTTTATTCTCACTTCTTCCCAGAACCCCCACCCCTCGATGTTTCAGTTTTATAGTCAGCCTTCAAGGGTCAGTGTTTAAGCTTGTCTTTATCTGACCCCTGGTTTGGTTTCTCTTCCATCTACATATAAGTGGCACCATTCAGTACTTATTTTTCTCTTTCTGACTTATTTCACCTAGCATTATTCCTTCCATCTCCATCCACATTGTCATAATTGGCATGCACTCATCTTTTTTGATTACTGAGTAATATTCTATTGCGTATATCTACTACATCTTCTAAATCTACGTATCTGTTCTTGGACACAAAGATTGTCTCCATAATTTGGCTATTGTGAATACTGCTGCAATAAACACAGGAGTGCAGTTTTCCTTTCAAATTAGTATTTTTAAATTTTTGCATAGATGCCTAGATGTGGATTCATTAGGTTGTATGGCCAACCAATTTTTAATCTTTTGAGGAACCTCCATGCTTTCCATAAGGGCTGGCTCAATCTGCACTATCGCTAGCAGTATAGGCGCATTCCTGTTTCTCCACATCTTCTGTTGTTACCCTTTTAAACAGATAATCAGGGAGCAAATATGGATCTGAGATAGAGCCATGTTATACAAAACTGAGGAAAGTAGGCAGGAAGACTTTTGTACTTGGAATTTCTCTAGCATTCTAGTTTCTAGTTCTAGGTCATTTTCTCATATAGTAGCTCAATGACATTTCCAGGTCTACTTGAGTGAAATAACAGAATGGTAAGTCGAAAGAAACAAACATGCTATGTTTCAGGGACAGAAGAATTGATGGGACTCTGACCTTTGTTAGACCTGTGGCAGCTGGTATTGGAAGTTGACCTTGGTTGAGCTGAGCTTGAGGCATTGTAGATTACACCATCTTTATCAGAAGATGAAAGGCTTGCCATTTACCAGACAAACTGAAACTCCTTTTGGTTTTTACAATTTACTTTCAAAGTCTGAGAGATTGAGTAGCTACCTTGTTCCAGGCCCTATTCTGGTTGATGGTAATTTTCCTGATATTCTCTAACCTTACATTACTATTTTTTTTAAGATTTATTTATTTATGCATACAAGAGCTGGGGTACAGGCCAGAATTGGGGGGGGGGTAAAAGGATTCACCAGGGACAGAGTGGGGAGCAGAACAGGCAGATGGACTCAAACACTGCTGAGGGGAGCAGTGGGCGAGGCAGGAGAGGTCTGCCACGCCATGTGGGTCCCCTCCTCGGCCGGCAGCAGGAATCAAACTCGTGCTGCAGTGGCTGCAGTTTGCTTCATGGTGCGTTGCTTAACCCACTGCGCCACCAGGGAGGCCCCTTACATTACTACTTTTACTTTTTCTATTTCACTCAAAGTTAAATAACAAACTTGAATACAGTAGGTGGTTCCTATTCATTTTAAACTAATCTTTTTATGTCAGTCAGAATGATAAAGTGGTACTGAGGGGATTATAATCATATTTTAATTTCCCAATGTCTCTTGTTTTCTTCAAACGTTTTTCAGGAACACTTCTTAGTATTTGCATACCTTTTGAAATTTTAAATAATTTTCAAACAACTGACCATGTATTTCAAAGAAGCTTGCAATTTCATCTCTGTTTTCTAAATAAACAGGCCCGAGCCACTCATGTAGGTTACCCGTGGATCTCAAACTTGCTAGCTTCCTCAGCTGGAAAGGAGAGAAGGAATAGAGAAGGTGCCTTTGGCTGGTATAGGTCAGGAATCAACAGGAGGCAGCGTTTAACAACGTTTCAATTATGAAGTGAATGAATAATATTATCAAGTCTCATGAAAATTATAATAAATTATTTCAGAGAACAGGAAGGGCAATGCAAATGAAAATCCCATAATATTTATCCTATCCCCATTGACTATGCCAAGAGTTGAATTTTGAAAAGTTAACTTAGACACACTAAAAAGTTCACCTATTTATTTTTAAAATCCAATCTGAACATGTTTAAAAAAAAAGTATTTTTAAGAATTTTGGTATGTGCACACAGGCACATGCGGAGCTGCCAATGTTTGACAGGTCACTTTGGAGCGGGCAGTCAACCAGGTTCTACCAGCGTCTCCCAGTGCATAGGAGGAGCTGAGGTTCAGTGGCCTCTGCTAAATAGCTCAGGCGTCACATGTGGGTGATGTGATCTCTAACACCTAGTGGGTTAGGTGAGGAGAGTGTATTTTAAAGAAAAGGTGTACCTTGTTTCATTTAAAAAAAGAGCAACGGGGCTCTCTTTTCCCCTCCAAGGTACCATATACTTGGGAGTCTTTACTCTTTACCTTTTTTTCCTAATTTTTCTTTAATTTCCAAGGGGAGGGGGAAAGCAGTACCAGACACTACAATTTCAAAACCACATCTCCCCCAGTTTCAATGATGCTGCAGATGCTGGATGCACTCCCGAGAGATCTAGTGTCAGGGACTTGGCACCTTGGTGTTTGAGTTGGCAGCACTTTCTCTTCACTGCTGTTCTAGCTTCTCTCAAGTTCACCTAATTTCTAGTAGACTGTGCACATTGCTGGGAGAATGGGGATTTCATGTTCCTCAGAACCAGTTAGGAAGCTCATTGAAAACATTTTTAATGTGGTTGGAGGTAATCTCTTTTACTGAAAATTCCTCAGAGAACTTTTTCCTTTTTGCCAGTGAAGTACAAAGGCAGTCGCTCATTGTACAAACTACTCTGGAATATTGTTCTTTGGAATTTAGGTCACTGGAAAGTATAGATTTCCGTAGCCTGGCCCACATATTTCTGCACATGTAGTAGTTAAACAGTTAGGACTATGGTCTCGTGCCAGAGAGGGAGTCAGTGGTATAACACGTCATATCCTGGGTACTGTTTTCATCACAGACGAGGAGGAGCGCATTCTTAACTTGCACCAGATGAGAGGAAATACAGCCTGCAGATGACAGTGGCTACATCGATGGGGACATATTAGACAGACCCAGAGGGAACAGAAAAGCACGAAGTAGATGGACAGACCAACAGACAGACGGAACCATCCCTTGTTAAGAAGTAAACAAATCATACGATAAAGTATTAGAAGAAAAACATTTGAGCTGTAGTTTCAGCACTGACATACGTGGAAATAAAGAATCCTTTACAAACAATAGTACAGACTAGAAACACAAAAGCACCCAGACTACAACGCTGTGCCACACAGAGAACATGAAGAGCTGTGTAGCTCCGTGCTCTAAATTTAAGTTTTGACCAGACCAGGTTATCCTTAATATACCGCCCAGCATTCTCACCAGTTCCCTAGTTTCAATTTCTTCCTCTCCTCTCTTCTTCCTTTTCTCCTTCCCCATTTATCTCCTTTGCCCTTTCTGTTTTTCTGTTAATCAGACTCCATAACCTGTTACCTCCATACATATCCTCTACTTATTCATCCAGCCAAATACAGTGATACACACATAGATAAAGGTCTATTATTTTTATTCTAGGTTGAGTCATTTTCAGTGAAATCTGCCGTGATTTTCATGTAGTTAGATACTGAGAATGGACAAAACAGATCTAAGTACTAAACCACATGTCTGGTCCCTAAAGCAGATGGGTTCAGAAAGCAATATCCCGATATAAGGGGGTCTGTCAGCCAGCTCCTTTCAATGTACTCATGCCACAATTTCCAGCAAAGAAAGTGATCAGCAGGAATGGCAGAATCTGCTGGACGCGCTGCCCTGGCCTCAGCTATCTCCCTCCTTCATAACCAAAGCAAACTCTACTTTAGTAAAGGCAGCCCCGTGCCATCCAGAAGACTGAATGTTCAAGTGATGTGCTTAGGTGACTACCTTTCAGCCACTGAAACAAAAACTCTGTGTTTTACTTCCTCAAAGCCTCCTTAAAGGAAGGGCTGGTATCCTTCTCACCGCCTTCCACTTGCTGTGGTCCTGGAAGAGAGATGTGAGGCCTGGAGCTCCAGCTGCTATCTTGGGTCTGACCCAATACCATCAGGTGGGATGGTGAGGGCTGGAAGGAGCCCTAACGCTATCCTGCTATCCTGGGGCTGCCATAACTGGAAGCTTCTTCGAAGTGAGAAAAGAAATTCCTGTGTAAGTCAGGAGTTTTGAGCCATCTTTTATTTGCTGATAAGAATAAATATTGAGGAGTAGGTAAAACTAAATATGGAAAACTAAATAAAGTACTAATTAACACAGGTTTGTGGGCCTCTAGATTTTCAATTACTATGAAATCAAATATAGCTCTAAGGAGGAAAATAATCTGTTTAATTGGTTAGTTTTCTATGTTTCATTTTTCATGCAGGTTGCTTAAATTTATGAAAACACATATTGCACTTAAATTTGTTACTACTCACTAGGATTTTCATCATTAGTTATGACTATACCTCCATTCCTCACTTCAATTCCATTTAAGTTACTGAGTCTTGGAGAAGAAACAATGTTGTTCCTTTAAGCTCCAACAGCATTTATATATACCGCTCTTCTGGCACGCATTTTCTATTTATTTAACCAGATTATAAACTCATGGAAGACAAGACCTTTGTATTATACACAGCTCACAGCAAGTGACTAATAAACACACAATGGATTTTAAGTATGTATTGGTATTTTGGTTATTTATATACCCTATGCAATATATTTTTTTCATGAAATCTTAGCGAGGAAGGCGCTATTATTAATAATGTAATTATTTCTTTACATTTCTTTTGCCAGTTTCCCTCACATTCCAAATATTTCCCATAGAAGAAATATAAAGGTCTCAAATGCATGACCTTGTAAATCAAAGAAAATGAAAGCTATGAATATCTGAAATCCTAAAACTTTTAAATGCTATTAATAAAGACATCAAAATTCTGTTTAAGATACTCTGCATATCTAATGTTCTTAACAAAACATGCATTTCAAGCAGAAGTTTTAAGGGTTTTAAATCACAGATTTTCACAGCATTTCCTTCCGGCAGCTGATGAAAATTGGATAATATACAATCAGAACACTTTTCTACACATTTTAAATTGATTGAAAAATAGAAACAGATTTAACATTCAGAAAAACACATTTGCAACCGTTATATAAAAATGGTCTGATCTGATTTAGTAGATTCTAGGTATAGAAAGTTGGAGCTGACTGCATTCTTTCGGATGTTTTAAAACAGAGGAAACGTATTATAGCCCCCAAGCTGCTACTCTCTCAAGTAGTGCCTCTGACTAACAGTTTGAATCTTCTATAAGGACTATCATAAAAGAAAACCTTCCACTTAATGAAAGATTCTCTCCATATTTCATTGTAGGTACCAGTCTGACATTAAATAGGCTATGAGTAGATTTCAATATAAAAACCCGACGATACTAAATTGTGAATAGAAAATACATAGAAAAAAACATATTTGCATAAGATTTGAATGTTCAACACTGATTGCCATCTTCAAGATTATCTGTAATTTGGTGATTCAAGAATAACTCAGTAACTATTCAAATTGCCAGTTTGCATTAACAAGGTGGATATTCAAAGATCAGGAATACTGAACAATAGTATCTGTCCTACATAGCGTTTGCTAAGCTATCAGCACACTGGCTGCATTGCCAGGAATGCGGTCCAGAGAACACGATGCTCTGGAACCAGAGGCCTCACATTCATGGCCAGACGCCATGTGTGCTCGCAGATGCTGTTCTGCTTAAGGATCACTCTTTTCCATATGCAAAGAAACCAAGGACATGTGCCTGATTCTGTGGGTTGAACTACGCAAGTTTCTTTTCATGTGTGCTTTTCAGAAAGTCAGGTGACAGTACCTAAAAGGGAAATGACAATTTACCAAAGGAACCGAGAAGAGAGGTTCCAGAAGCAAGACAAATCTTAACTCCTTTTTTCAATAACACTTTATGCCTTTGTTCATGTCACTTCACAAAGCCTGGGCTCTGGACATAGAATTATAATCCAATCAGCCACAGTAAGAGCAAGCCATGTGTGTTTTGGCAAAAAGAAAAAAAAAATTCTTCTAAAAGGGGAGAAATTTGTAAGTAAGTAGGATAAATATTTCCTGTGTATGAAGTCTCCTGATGAAAATATGGTCTGTGTTGTGCAGCTTATTTCTCAAAACACATTTGACCACACTGAAACTTATTCCAAAGCACTGGCAGATGGATGGGTAGGTTGTATGCAAACTTAGAAATTGGTAAAGAAAAAAATGTTCCTAAAGAGAAATAACAATATTAAGTTTGGAAATGGTAAACTGAACACTAAAAATAATGACTGTATAATGAAGAAGACTGTACAGGGTTTTCCCACTAAACATCATTATAAATAATATTTACTGATAGGACAGCCAGATGATTCTTTGGCCAAATTAAGATTTTTTTCCTTTGAGATTGAAATGGGGGAACTATTAATAATAGGCCTCAGTTGGGACTATTTTAGGAAAACCAGACATGTGTTCACTCTATGATTAAAAGGGGGTTATCTGATTTGGCTAGAGTTAAAGATGACGAGATGTTCTTTAATTCTGTTGTGAACAGAGATTCACTGTGATTATTTTGACTCTCATTAAACATTATGGATGTCAGAAGAATTTGCATACATGTCCAATGATGAAGTAACTGGCACTGGACATAGTCTTCCACCCTAAGCAGTTATGAAGCTGAACAGAATAGGTAGGACCACAGTTTTGAGGCAGTATGGAGTGAAGGACAGTGGACTCTGAGAAAAGGAAGACACTAGAAGAGAATTATACTTGTCCTGGCTTCCTGTCTTATGGAAATTTCCAGTATGAGATTGGATATTAGAGCCAAGTAGAGTACTCATCAAGTGAGGCAGAGACCCCCGGTCAGCATTCTGACAGTGTCTGGCATTTGCATAGTAGGGCACCAGAGAGCTGCTACAGGGTAGGCATGGTTGCAGGGAAGACAGTCTTTGTGAAGGTTCTGGGCGGGGGGGTCTTTGTCTCCCGCTTGGGTTGCATCAAGGAGGGCAAGAACCCTGTGATGGAACACTGAAGACAGCGAGGTTGAAAAGTAAGATCCTTGTGAAGGCTGGAGAGATGTTGAAGTTAACGGAGTCTGAGTGGTAAGAACTTGTGGTGTATCTCAAACCATTACTTGAGATTATAGACCAGTCATAAACTGGTAGGAAAGTCAACCAAATTGAATGAATTGATATTTCCATATCACCACAGCCAACAGCTTCATAGTACATATTTCTTTCAAATAGACTTAGAATGTTTAGCAAGATAGAGCTTATGCCAATGTTGCACTACAAAAAAATGTCTCAATAAATTTCAAAAGTTATACATCTCACAAATATAGTTTCTAATGATGTTCGGATTTAATTAGAAATCCATAAGAATAAGACATCTAGAAAAATCCCCTAAGTTGGAATTAGAGTGAATTATCAATATGTATGCATAGTGAAAGAGTAAACCACAAAGGAAATTAGAAAATATTTTCAATTGAACGACAATAAAAACATCATGGGTAACATTTTGCAGATGCAGCTAAAACAGCGACTTCGAGGGAAATCAGGAGTATACTTAGAAGGAAAAAGATTTACAATTAACCTAAGTTACTGATTTAAGTATCAGGAGAAAAAAAATCAAATTGAAACCAAAATAAGAAAGAGAAAGGAAATAGCAAAAATAAGAGCAAAAAAATCATGTATAGTAATAAGAGCCGAAAGTTAAAAGAAAATGAATAAATCTAAGACTAATAAAATGAAGGGACCTCAGCAAGAAAAAGATAGTTAAAACACAAAATACCAATACTAGGTATGACAAGAGAGTATCATGAGAGGTCACACAAATATTTTAAGGATAATAAAGTAATATGGGTATTTGACCCCGTGGGAAAAATGAATATGTTGAAAATTACTGTTTTTAAAAGTTAACCTAGGAAACATGAATTTTAAAACTTAAATTTATAATTAAAAACTTTCCCACCAAGAATATTTCAAACCCAGACAGCATCTCTGGTGAATTGCATTACAGTTGTATGGAATAAACAAATATATCTACACAATATATTTTAGAAAAGGAGGAGAAAATACAGTTTATTTAATGAGGTGAGCAGTATCTGAGTATTTCAAGAATATTTCAAGAAAAGAAAATCAGAGAGCACCATTATTCCTAAATACAGAATCAAACAGTTTGAACAATGATAATAATCATGTTAAATCTAAGACTGCATCAAAACCAAGTGGGGGGTATATCATGGGAAAGTGAGACAGGCTTAGCATTTAAAAGATCTTGCAAATCATTATTACCTTAATAAAAATAAATAATCAGTTTAGTTCACCAAATAATCAGATAGAGGTGTATCCATATGATCATTTCAATATGTATCATATGAAGAGTTCTAGCAAAATCTCAACACTTATTCCTTATAAAAGCACTTATCAAACTAGGAAAAGCAAGAAAACATCTCAGTCTGAAAAGGCATCTACAAAATGTCTGAATTTCACATCATAATGATGAAACAGTAAACATTTTCCTCCTAAGAATGGGAACAAAGCCAAAACATCCTTTTTCTCCACTTGTATTCAACCTTCTATTCAACAACAGACAAAACGTAAAAGGTACACAAACTGGAAGAGATGGAGTCAAACTCTTTACTCATAGATAAAATGACTTTATATAAACATCCAGAGAAACTCATAGAAAAAACCACTGAAATAATACATAAATCTGAATGACTGAAGCATACAAAGTCATTATGAAAAGTATCAAGTGCACTTCTATCTACCAGCAAAAAATGAATGGGAAATGAAATATTTTAAATTCAATATTTTAATAGCATAAAAAGATAAAGTATTTAGGAATAACCTTATAAGATTTACAAAAGCTCTAGCTGAAAAGCACACAATCAGAAAAAGGGTCTAAATAGAAGGAATTACCATGTTCTGGATTGGGAGACTCAAAATTATTAACATATCTATTTATCTCAAATTAAATTATATATTCAGTATAATCCCAGTCAAAACTTCCACAGGTTTTTTTTTTTTAAAGAAACTGACTAGTAGATTACAAACTGTATATAGAAATGAATAGTATATCAAAGAGCTAAAACTATGACTAAAGAGGAGAACAAAGTTGGAGGACTTCACGACTAGGGTTTCAGTTAGTGCACTGTTGATATAGGGATAACTGAAGAGATCCTTGAAACAGAAGAACAATTTATACATTTACAATCAATTGCTTTTCATTGAAATAAGAGTGTCATTTAATTCGGAAAGGAATTATAACTGCGTAAAAACCTGAAAAAAAAATGCATCTCAACCCTTACCTTAAACCATGCACAAAAATTAATTTAAAATCATTATAAACCCAAATGTCAGAGGCATACCTATCAAGATTTTTAAACTTGTTATTGGCACAGTCTTAGAAAGGACACAAGCATCTCTTAGAAAGGATAAAAAATGACCAATTAGATTTCATCAAAATAACATCTATTGATCGAAAGACAAAGTTAAGAAAATAAATCACAGACTGATGAAAATACTTAGAATGCATAACATGCAATATGTGTATTATTTTCAAAATATATTTTAAACACTCCTACGAATCAGATAAACACACTGAGTGGGCAATTGATTTGGACACTTAAAAAAAGAGAAGATACATGAATGGCTAATAAGTGCATAAAAACATGTTCTGTACCATTAACCATAGGGTAATGCACATTAAAGACACAATGAGATCCCAAGAAAACAACAACCCAGAAGAAGCTCTAATACTGTCAGATATTGGTGAAGATTTGAGAAGAATGGAACTCTCATGCATTTCTGGTGGGAGCACAAAGTAAGACAAAGACTCTTCCTTTCTCCTTGTAAGTTCCTTGTAAGGTTTAACATATATACCTGATCCATAACTCAGAAACTCCACTCTTTTCTATATCCCAGGAGAAATGAAAACATATGGCCACTAAAGACTTTTGCAAAAAAATTTGTAATGTCTTTATATATAATATCTTTCCAAGTCTTTCCAATGACTTGGAAACAACCTAAATGTTCAAGGGAGAAATGACCACATAAATTAGGACATATTCATTGGATGACGTACTACTCAACTATAAAAGAAAATGTGCAAACCATTGTGTTATACTCCAAAAACCGAGATGGAACCTCTCCTCCCACACCCCCATCCAGGCTCAGCCTCACCAATTCTACTGAATGAAAGAAGCCAGAAGAAAAAGGCTCATGTTCTATAATTGCATTTCAATGAAGTTCAAAGGTAAGCAAAACTAATCTTTATCAAATCAGAGGAGTGGTTGCCTAGGGATGGGGTCAAAGACTGACCCTATATTATATAAAGTATTCCTTGCTTTTCATATTTATGCACATTGAATGCATCTGAATGGGATACAGTCCAAGTATCTATTTTTGCAATTCCCAGCATTTAAAAAAGTTGGGATATCGTCAGTTTGTGTCTTTTAATACCAATTTTAATGTTCAACTTGCTAAATGCTTTCTAATATACATTTTCTTTAAGATGAATAGAAATTCACTGAAGAGTTTTAAATAAAACTTAATTAGAAAGCAGTGCTTTGACTATTTTTCTTGCATATAAAATTCACATAATAAAAGATGATTAAATACATGTTCTGTAACATGTAGGCATGTTGAAGACTGCAGGGCCCTCAACTTGAGTTTGTGCTAATATTTAAGAGAAAACTTAAAAAGTTTCTCTGGATAACAGATAATTAACCTATAATGGGTAAGATTAGGTCAAATATCACTAAGAGTTCTAAAAGTATCGAATTGAAGTTATTTTTAAGGTAGGCATCAGACACCCTAAAATTAAAATTACTAAAGTGGGCTTGTGAAGTTATAACATTTAGTAAATGAAAGAAATTAGGAACTAACAATATTTATTAGAAATGTAGGATAGAAAGAAACCCTAGTATCTTTCCAGGATTGCAATCAATAAGATATTATCTGAACCATTAAGTGGAACACTTGAAGTGTTAGACTTTAATTGTTATTTCTTGGGAAGATGCCTGAAAATTAAGAGATTTAGGAGACTCTTAGTAAGTCCATCTCTAGAACAGATAACTGGCAGTGTCTCTCTTAAAATAAGTAAATGCAATCTCATTTATTATGCTAAATACAATAAAGACTTTAACAAATGTGTAACGAGGCTATTAGAGGATCTAACTGTACCTCCATCTATTTTCTTGGTTCCTTTGAGAAACCATACAAAATTTTCATCCTATGTTAGTTATCAGTTTAATCAGTCAGTGCTATAGGAAAATCTTTTGCTCTCATTATAAAAGACAGTCGCTGTGAACATTTAACATGGTGAATACTATCCTGATGTTAGGCAGGCTATAATTTATTAAGCACAAATATAAGTGAAAAAAACTTGAGTAGAGAGCTTAATCAGCGTTGACCCACAATTAAAACAGGTAATATTTGCTGGGTTTAAGAAAAAATTAGTATGACTCCAATTAGCTGTCAAATCATCTGGCAAAACAGCTGTTATATAAATCGAGAATCACTCGGTCTGGCTGATCATTTTATCAGCTTTGTCTTCATTTTGCAGGTGTTTTAAAAAGAGTTCCTCCATTCATATAAAATTTAAAACGTGGGGAAACTCGCAGTATAAAAAGTCATGGCTGTAATTTTCTTTGATGTGGCAGGAAAGGGCAGTGGGGAGGGTGTGGTCTAGACAGGGCATGGGGCTTGGGTGCTGGCTGCGGTGCTGGTGACAATGTTTTCTGACTGGGTCCTGGTTCCAGGGATCTAGTCACTTAGTGAAAACTCCAAGCGATGAATGGAACTGGCACATTGGCCTAAATCTCAGTAGGCCTCACACATTGAACTTCACCCATAGGTTCTTGGAAATTGTGACTTTAAGTAAAATGACAACACAACACAACACTAGCAGGTCCTTAATTAAAGTGCTTTGGAGTCAATAGCATCTCGGACTGTTTTTTTCTCACCACCGTGACAATGAATGAAATGACGTCTTTGAGGACCTGTTGTACTTCGATAAAATTCACACAAAAATATAAATTCCTTCCCCAAACACATGGAATCACCTCAGTTTGGTGTCCAAATGGAAAGACTTTCTGATACTCTCTGTAAGAAATGATTCTCACTAACTTGTCTCTATCAGTTCCCACTATTGTCCAAGAAAACACAGCAGAATATTCAAGCATCTTACGAAGTGGGACATTAAAAAAAAAAAAGACACATAAACATCAGCATTTGGATTATAATCAGATTTAGAATGTCCATGCTCCTTACCCAAAAGGTGTTTTCTTTCTCAAGTCTGTGGCAGTTTGCTCGTGGAGACTCTAAGCGAAGACACGGGTGCCAGCCCAAGCCTAGAGCGACAGAACAAAGACAAAATTGCTCAGCTGCAAAACATTTACTATCCCTTAGCTGTCAGTGTTCACTGCACTCCAAAGTATTTATCCACAGACCTATAAAATCAAGACTCGTTCACTCAGAGGTTCATGCAACATTGCAGGTAGTGGAGGGTCTGTGGGAACCAATCTGCTCCAAAGGTCCTAGGTTAAAAAAACTTGTGCTGAGAGATGATCATTAAGGTGATGGAAACTCTCTAAGGGAGAGAGTGTAGACTATAAAGAAGGAAGGAAACAGACAGACTGGCTTCCAATTAGGACAGACTCACTCATGTTTAGAAGGAAGGAAGAAGCGAGGAAACAGGAGAGGTGGCAGAAGGCTCAGCTGTCTGGCACTATGAAAGGGCAGGCAAGACAAGTTTTACTGAGGGGACTGAGCACAGCGTGGAATGCTTTGCAATCCAATCAGCATCAGTACTGCGAACAGTGATTTCTTTTGTTTGCTGACTCGGGCAGGTGCTAAGTGAACGTGGTCTGAAGTGGGAGGTGATGCAGGTTGGCCTCCTAGACCACCACTGCACACACCACAGCACAAATTCTTGCCGCCAGCATCAATGTGTATCTGGGAGGCACTGGTGGGTAAACCTTTTGCAGATCACCCTGGATGAGAACATAATCTGCTCTGTGAAAAGGAAGCTCACAGAGGTGACCCAGGCACTCTGAAGGCATGGCAACGTGGGCGCAGAGATGTGGACAAGATCACCGAGAGGTGGCATGCTTTAGAGAAGGTGTGTCCCTGCTCTGGTAGCCAGCTGTTTCCATGAAATGGTTGTCCTTGATTTTCTTAGCATATCCAGGGTCCCTGCAGTGGTTATTCCTCCCATAGCCTGGAGATGTGTGGACACGGAAACCCTAGAAAGAGTTCATGTGTATTGGGTATGCCTTGTAAGCAAGACCTTACTGAATCTCCACAACCACCTCAAAAGGCAGGCAGTATTTTTATCCACGTTACAGATGATCAAACAGAAAACACAAGAAAAATTAGAAAATACAAGTAATGTGCCAAAGGTCACTCTTCACAAACCTTACATTATCATTACCATTGATGCTTTTATTTCCCATCATAGATAAAAGTATTGTTCTCTAATTCTCTTGGTTGCTGTACATATTCACACTGAGATTCGCGTCCATTGTCATGGGATACATGCTGGAGCAGAGGGGCAACGTCTGTTGCTACACTTGTTTATAATTTCTGACTTGGTGAAAACTTGCAATGTTTGTATTGGGTCTGTGTGGATCCCATAAGCCACAGCCTATGCTTTCCAGCTTAAGTACCCAACACTCTGCTTCCTCAATCCTGGTTACTAATCCCTGAGGGTCCCCTGAGGGCCTGGGGCAGTGGAGTGGATAACACGTTACACCATGGAAGATGGTGGAACTGGGCCAACTATTATCCAAAGTCAGGTATCGCGACCAACAATCATTTGTGGTGCTAGAGTTTCGGTTAGAGGGAGATGGCGATGACACAAACCAATGGTTCGCTTTCTGGAGTCAGTCCCTGAGAGTTGTAACTCAGTACAAGCAGCTTGGAGCTGACAGGTTTCTGTCTCCTCTTCACTGGACCGCTGAACTGGCTGGGAGAGGAAGCTGGTGCTTCCACTGCACTTGGGAGGTGCCATGGACTCCTCAGGCTGTACCTGATCAAGCTAAGTGAGTCTCCACCTGGAAATGTGTGGGCCTAGTTCCGTAGCAGGACTAAGAAAACACTCTTTACTATTTATCTCACTGGCTCTGTGGGCTTCTGCCATCTGGATCAGGAATATAGTCACATCATCTTTTAAGACTGTTTCTCGGAAAAACATATTCTATATTTCCCATATTTCCTTGTTTATTCAGGACATAATTGTTGAACCTATGCCTGGTGCCCTATCAGATGACTGTTAAGATACCCAGAAGCAAAAACAAATATGGTGACTCACTCAACTGAACATTTTTTTTAAAGATATATTTATTTATGCATACAAGAACTGGGGTACAGGCTGTGGGGGGTGGTGAGAGGACTCACCAGAGACAGAGTGGGAAGCAGAACAGGCAGACCTACCAAAACACACTGCTGAGGGGCACAGTAGGCGAGGCAGGAGAGGTCTGCTGTGCTATGTGGTCAGCTGGCTGGGATGGAACAAACTCACGCTGCAGTGGCTGCGGACACTTCATGGCGTGGTGCCTAACCACTTGCATCACCAGGGAGGCCCTGCCTAGGTGACCTTCTAAGTGTTCAGGCTGCAAAGACATTTCATGAATATGCTAGTTGAGGATGGTCTATATTTCCCTCAAGTTGACTGATACCTTTAGAACAACCACACAAACAGCACAGAGGAACCAAGAAGGAAGTGAGCTGGTGTGAATGTGTCATGTCTTTGTGTCAGGCACCAATAGATGCCTAACATGCATGACATACTTGTCCCCAGATCTGCCCTGTGGGTCAGGGGACATCCCCTGATTTATTATTATTTTTTTAACATTCTTTTTTTAAAAATTAATTTATGCACACAAGAGCTGGGGTACAGGCCAGAGTACAGGGAGGTGAGAGGATTCACCAGACAGAGTGGGGAGCAGAACAGGCAGACTGACTAAAAAACACACTGCTGAGGGGAGCAGAGCAGGCGAGGCAGGAGAGGTCTGCTGTGCCCTGTGGGTCCCCTCCCTGGCCGGAAGCAGGGATCGAACTTGTGCTACAGCGGCTGAGGTTTGCTTTATAGTGCATTGCTTAACCCACTGTGCCACAAGGGAGGCCCCATCCCCTGATTTAAAGTCCAATTTGGTTAACGCTGAGGAACATGTTTCTCTACCAGACCGGGCTGCCTCTCCAGAGGCAGGAATTCTTGCCTGCAGCTCTGCCCCTCCCTTGTGCCCTCAAGTAGCAGCCTGGGTCACCTCTTTCAGTTTTGCTCTTCACAGAGGTGCCTTTGTTATGTCCAGAGTTTCTGATAATTAGTGGCCAGCATTGTCAGAGCTGTGACTGGTCAACCGTGTTCAAAGGGACATCTACAATTTGTAGCTGGGAGATACAAATATATATATGTTCTAATATTTATGCTGATCGCCATTAACATTTCAACATGTTCTCTTTTTTTCAATCGCCATAATAAAGCGCTGTCAGTTAAGAGACCTGTCAATATGTAGAGAAACATAATAGTTCTGGGTTATAGAGATGTGTGTACCCACCTTGATATTCTGATACTATCTATCCTTTATTTATAGTTACACATTTTAGAGCATATACCAATTATTTCCTGATGTTACAACCCATAACAGAATGAGTCAACCATAGTTCTCTCTTCTGAAAAACAGTCTTTCTATCAGAGGGTTTTGGCCATTTATGTAACGATTCAGGATATTACTGTCCTGGGGTTCAAAGATGAGAATAAGTAAACTAAAAAAAATTCCTAAAGCTTTCAATTGCTAATGCATAGATTCAGCATCTTCTCATTTCTTTAAAATTGTAAGATTTTTATTAAGAATACTGGTATGCCAATGAGATAACCCAGGACAACATCTATATAAGATAAATATTATCTATACAATATAAATCTAATCTATATAACAATAGTGTAGTACTTGGTTTGATTGCTCAGAGCCACTAAATATGAATTAAACTGACACACAGTTGATCACCATACAGTTCATCACAAGGGTGTTAGAAACTTCTCGATTGTGACTTTAGCTACACAAATATAATTTGTAGTTAGCCTCGATTTCTTAAAAATTACAGAAGATAGAAATAGCAAGTTAATTTACGGAGAGTAATTACTTAAGGGTGCTACTGAGTTTAGCCATGCAATCAAGATTATGGTTTCCAAATATCAAGTGAATTAAAATAATCATTTACGATTAACTTTACTCTTGCAAAAACTATTTTCAGCTTTCAGTAATTTGACACACTTCACAAATATTTAGAAAATAACTAAGATCTAGAGATTTAAGGAAAATGGATGAGCTTGGAACGACTCCTACTCTATGCAGGTTTATGAACAGTGGTAACCAAACTGATTATGTAACATGGCCTTAACCTGACACATCTTTACCTGTATGGATACATTTTTTTTTTCTATGTTGTAAGGTTTTTCCAATCAAGTCTGCTTAACTCTAAACTTGGGAGGTTTCTGATAAGAATCATAATACAAATGGAAGAAGAGTTGAAGGGACCAGATTTCTAAAGCTCAACAACGCAGGCACGTGTAGCCTATCTGTAGATCAGAAGAAAAAAGTATCTATGATGAAAATAGAGTGAAAAAAACAGTTATTTCTGTCACTGCTAAAAAGCTTATGGAGTCACTGATTAAGGTCACTGCCAATGTTATCAATGAAGAAAATGCTTTTGCTAGGCTGCAACCCCTCATTTTCACCATCCTCTCTGTAGGCATGTGGGTGACATTTCTGTCAGTGTGTCCATGATCAAATACAAAGAGGATTCCGGGTCAGCTAGACGGGAATTTTTTAGAAAAGCCTAGATCATCTCAAACCAACTCCAAATGATGATTTTTATGTCTTCCTATACGCTTGTCTCTCTCAAGGCCACATCAACAACAGAAGGAGGAGGAATGGAAAAATAACCAGTAGGCATGTGAACATTAGTTCTAGGCTTCCTTGGAAATAAAATCTAAAATATTCAAAACAAGTTTGAATTGTTTTGTTTTAAAGATCGATTTATTGTTTTAAAGATTGGTTCATCAAGGAACAACTAGTGAGATCGAAATCCCACAGTCTAACCCAATTTTCAACCAACACCTTGCTGGTTGGCAGCAGCACAGCTGGTTGCTCAGGGGAAGCTTATTGCCATTTTCCTACCTGAAAGCACCACAAAACGTGCAAGAGGTGGTGCATCGCCTCTGACAGTAGTTGAACAACGGAAGGGGAAATGAGAATGGGGCAAAAACACAGAGAATTCTCATGAGAACACACTTGGGATTACTTCGTACAAATAACTGACTCGTCCAGACAAGCAGATGCCCTGGCTTTCTAACTGAGCCACAGAATCCACTCACTGTGGGACAAGTGGGGTACAAGCAATGGAAGATGGAATCTTCCAATGCCAAGTCTCAGGTAAGGAGGGTGCTTGCTGAAAAACAGCTCCTTAAATGGGTAGGAGTAATTTAACTGCGGTTAAGGGAACTCTGGACATTGACATTCCCCGTCTGGTATCTAGGCCTCTGGATCTCAGTCTGACAACCTCCACGGGTAGTTCACCCACCACCTAACACAGTGGGTGACGTGGCCTCATCCCACCAGACTCCCCCTAATTTTATTTGATTCGGACCCATATGTCAGCTGACTTGACACCCATCACACATCACCCATCACTGTTTCCTGCACTGGGTCCCCCACTTTGTGACTTCACAAAGGTCTACCTTTAAGATTTTTTTCTTTGGCAGGGTCAGAAAACACAGAGATAACTCTCTCTCTCTCTCTCTCTCTCTCTTTCATTTGTTGGGGTATCCTGAATTTTTCAATGTCATAATCATTCTTACTCAAGAGAACAATGCTGCAAATATAATCTATCTGGCAACCACCTCAGACCCTCTCAGTTCATTATGAGTGAGCTGATGCCAGGTCTCTAAAGCTCAAAGCACATGCCCTGTGGACTTTTCTGGAACTTCAAGGTTCAGCCTGATGGACAAAAAACTCATCTTTGACTCTTACATTTAAACAATATGAGGTTAATGGATACTCACTAGTATTTGCTGAGTTGCCAGAAAATCCTTTTTCTAAATTAATATTAGCATGTTATCAGAATTAACTGAGAACTCTAAATCCATAATCCCCACAAAGACATCTCATCAGAACTCAGTATTTGGGAATCTTCCAATACTCCTTCTATTCATGTTCACATGAAAATTGTTAGAATTCCCGAAATCTGGAGAGGGGCATGTGGTTATTACTGCTGTTTTGAATTGGTTGTGGTTGCGGACAAGCATAAATATATTAGCGTATTTGTAACATAAAGGAAATATTTTCTACTTGTTTATCGTCTGGTTTTGCTGTGTTGGTATGTTGTTCCTAGTTCAGTTTGCTTTTTGATCAGGGACTTTTTGTGCCTGTAAAAAGTAGAAATAGATCGGGGTATAGAAATCTCTAACCCAGTCCAATGGAAGCAGATAGAAAAAGTCTCATGAACGATGCCCTGAAATAACTAGTTGGCGGGGGCCATATGCTTTTAGACCCTGCACTGGAGAGAGACTTTGGGGGGCTGGGTCTCCAGGAAGGGATGTCGAAGTCAGAAGATCAGTTTTGTCCTGGGTCAGCTTGGTTTGTACCTACCAGAAAACCCCAATTTGTTTCAATTTTACCTCTTATCCAGGTACCATGAGAACCATTAGCTTTCCCCCCATAATTTGCTTTTGTTTAAGATTACTAGAAATTCATTTTCTACTCAGAATGTAAATTATGTTTCCTATATGCCCTCAAACCAATGTAGCATTTCCTTATGCATTTTATGCATGATATTTACTGTGTCTTTGACATTTTTATTTAGTAGTCAGTATTAATAAGTCTTCATGAAAGTAACAGAATCACTGTGATTTTGTTAAAAATGCATTGCTTATAGTTCTTTGAAGAAGTATGAATGTTTAGTTAGGAAGACAAACAGGCCAACAAAGGAACACTGCCAAAGGAGCAGCTGTATTATCTCTGCATAGGTAAAATTAATATATTTGACTGAACTGCTAATTGTTTTAACCTCCTTTCTTTTCAGTTTCTTAAAATATGAAAATGGAGTTAAAGTAGTTTTTTCAAGTCATTTGGCAAGAATGTACATAAAGCAGACCATAAATACAGTTGTATAGTTTTCCATAAAAATACCAGAATCTTACCAACATTATTCAGGATACCTATTATTTTTTGAAACATATAATTCACATGAACATTCTTCCTGGTGCCTAAGCTAAAGTTCTTTGTACTTGTGTTTAACCGTGCTGTTAACTTCAATGTGAAATGAGAGTGTCTACTTCCTATGGACTAATCTATTTTATAAACAAAATAAATCCACTGCAGAAAACAAATTCCTTTTCATGTTTCATATATCTTATTCCTCTAGAAACAGAACTCTCTTGTTCCAAAATGGATATGACAGTTCAGTCATCAAATAATCAAGTAATAATAATGCAAGAACTACAGGATGGATTTATATAATGAAGCAACAGTTAAAAAATACAGCTTTATTTCAGTTTCATTGAGAACACACTTAAAAAGCTAGCTATTCAAGTACCTGGCACATGAGATGGTCTAAAATGAAGTTACATTTTGCCCCTTATTGACTTCTCATAGCAGTTTGGTTTGTGATAAAACTTGGCATATGTTTTGTTCTGCAAGGAGGCATTTCATGAAACTCATAAGCTTTAAAAGAAGCTTGGAATGAGGTGAGAAAAAGAGAACATTGGTATTGGTTAAAAAACAACAGGGAAATTGAAAATATATCATAGTATGACTACAGAAAAAAAGAATGAAACAGTGAATATGTAAATGCTTTTCATTAGAGACATAGTAGAATTGGAAAAATCTTATCAGTTTGTGGTCTTCTATGGTCCTAAGCTCTTTAACGTGCAGTTATTCTTAGTCTAGTATCTGTAGATGAGTAAGTGTGTACGTGTGTGTGTGCTTATGCAATTATGATACATTGTCTGGTTCCTTATAAAGGTGAATTAAACATCTACTTTTCTTTAAGGAGTTCTTCCAAAGGACTCTACTTTTTAACATCATGTCAAATAATGTCTGTGAAAAACAGCTACAGCATCAACCCAAAATATAATAGTTTTTACCCCAAGCAGAAATAAATCTGAGTCATAGAGCATGACTCAGAAGGGTGGGTTACAGGTTCAATTTGTTGATATACTTTTCATAGATACTTAAAGCAAAGAATATATAAATCATTTTGGCAAAATTCTACAAATTGGTTTCTTAGTGACAGTGAAATTCCTCTCCACTCATCAGCTATTAACAGAGAAAACTCCGAGAAAGGGTAACTTCACAACAAAGCTTTATTTAAATTCAATGTGGCATGTAGGATGAAAGAAAAAAGGAGAAATAGATTTAAAAGGAAAGAAGATGATACCTGGTACAAGCAGATTCTATACAGCCATCCTTAAATTCATGAAATAAAACTGTTAAATGTTATCGATAAATTTACTTATGAAGGTAAATTGTAGCGCAAAGACATTTTGACAAGTCATGGACTTAGGACATGGAAAAAACAAACAGAAAGAAAAAACCTGAACAAATAAGTAGTGACTGAAACACTCAGCAAGTTCCAGCTTGCTTGGAATAGTGTCCACATAATGAATATTTCAGGTGCATCTTGAGATCCTTATATTTTTCAAAGACAAGTAGACAAGATGCATTTTACATCTGTTAAAGACCTCTGATTGGCATATATGTTGAAAGACCGCTTCAAGATTGAAAGGCAGAATGCTTCTCAAAAGCCATGGCTATGAAATATTTATTGCACCTTCTTTCACAAAAAAGAATGAGTTGACTCAGTGACATGAATCTCTACTAATAATACCAACAAAATTACATGTCTTTTGTTAAATGATTATTCTTCGAAGGGGAAGCAGGTCTTGTTTGTGGTGGATGCTTAAAGTAGAATAATACAAGTATTATTTATAGTGATCTTGGAAAAGATAGTAATGGATTTTCCAGCATTATTGCATGGGGTGTAAAGTCTGCTAAAGATTTCTTAAGACAATACAGAATGAATTATTTTTCTGGGATTGTTTCATTTCTTTTTAATTTCAAAATTACCTTTGTGTCGATATCAACCTCTGCTTGTGAGAACCTTTTGTATATAAAAATGCTGTAGCTATACCTTGGAGTATACTTTTTATTAAGCAAGGCAAAGACTCGAGTGTCTCCAAATATTGCTCAAATCTCCAAAGCCAGCTGAATAAATAAACATTATGTGATCTGTAGCCCAAAAGTCTGCAAATGACTCCATATGATGTGAAAAAGAAAAAAAAAAAAACCTCTGTGAATCCTTCTAAGTATTTCTTGGAGCCAATGATCAGCAGTTTTGTTAAAGTTCTGGGACCCCTGAGCCTCCATAAAAATAACTTTGAAATATTATATTATGTGTGAAAATTTTACACACATGCACATTTATAATCAGCAGGCAGGCCTCTGCCCTTTTTCAACTTGATAATCAACCATAGTGCCTACTCAAACATGGAAAAAAGAAAAGACTCAGAACTCGAAAGCACATAATCTTCGTGCCATTTAGAACCATGTGCATTTCTGAAATCCTCTATTACTGCAAATCTCTTGGTCGTATTTTCTACGGAATTGTCTGTTTCTCATTATCAAAGTCTAAAGAAATTTGACACAGTCATGTAACACTTGGCAAAGCAGTGTTAGAAAAGTGCACTCCAAAGTATTCAGCTTATCTTTTTCTTTTCAAAGTAGTAACTACTGTCTGACTTTCCTGCTTTGGAGAAGCCAATGACTTGGGGAGGGGAAAGTGGGAGGGAGTGAAGGAAAAAAAAAAACAAATTTAGCAACGATTTTGTACCAGAATCAATTTCAGATCTCAGCTTTTAAACAATGAATTGTAGTTAACAGGCATTAGGACAATATCCACATGGAGAATTCTTACTCTATGGAGTCATCTTCTGCTTGGGGGAAGTGTTCCATGTCATCCTTTGAAGCATGTTTGCCAGAATAAGGTGATGTAGGCAATGTTTGAGGTTTGCAGTGCTCCAATTTTACTGTAATGACCAAATCACTACTGGCCTCTGTAATTGGATTAGGAAATCCCAGAGACGGTCTGTGGCACTTTTTAAATATTGTCTTTGTTGTCTATTTTCATGTTTTGCTACTTTATGTCGAGGGAATATTGGTTCACAATGCTGTATAGGCTATAGGGTTTATGAAGCTTTATACCCTTTCAGATGTACATACAGTATGTTCTTTCATATAATCAGCACTCAGAGATGACATGTCATCCTTCTTCGAGAGGGAAGGGGTTGAGGAAAAAAGTCTGGGGAAGAAGCGGTAAATACCAGCTTCCAGGGACTTCTGTGCGCTACATTCCAACAGGTGTTTTTTTTTCTGCTTACACAAGTCAGCGAAGTTAGGCAGTTATTACATATACAGTGTTCAGACAACTCTGGATACACATCTGATTAATTAAGACAGAACTCTGTTTTTGCAATTCAAGCTTTTAAAAAACATTCTAGTTAAAATACATGGCAAATACATGCTGGGATAATTGGTTGTCAAAGTACATTGGTACCACTGAGTAGTCTTAAAATAGCAGGAAATGCAACTGAATACTGGAAAGGAAATCACTATTTCACTTTCTCAAATAAAACATATTGCACCTCTGAGTTCACAATGGGATATTTGCTGAGAGCCTGTAATTAACTCATAATGATGAGAACCACTGTAATAAACATTTCCTTAGCAAAACATTCCCTTGTTTTCCTAATTTTCTACTCTTTTGCTATTTCCTTGTCAGGTTTTAGTTAGCTTGTCACTATTAATCAAGAAAAGAATGAAGAAAGGGGCAAATGATTTTTCAAGAAGGGAAATGCTCATTTTAATTATATATGAAGTACTTATCTTGATCAAAACAAGCACATCATTAGAAAGTTCCCATCATGTGAGCATAAATGGGGGGAATTTTTGATATATTTTACTGTAAAAACTGAGAACCAAGAGAATCAAAATGCCCCTGGAACCCCATCACCTAGCGCAGCTACTCCAGATTCGTCCCCCTCCCGTCATCTTCCTGCACCAGCTGTCAGATTAATCTTCCCAAATACCTTTTCATCATGTCGCTCCTATGCTCAAAACCCTTCAATAGCAGCTCAATACCAACAGTACAAAGTCCACATTCCTTGACCAAGCACTAAGCCCCTCTAATAATCTGGTTCCAATTTTCCTTTCTTGCCTCATTTCCCGCTAGGCACATCTAGGGCAGTGGCCGGGAACTCTCTGCGTGTCTCCTTCACTGCCTGTGACTAAGGCTGGCTCCCTTTCCTGTTATTTTCTTAAGCTGTTCTCTTCCCAGCACTCTCCCTCTCCATTCCTTGACTTCACTCAGCCACACCCTTTGGCTCTGCTTCGGAGCCAACTGTCAGGTCTGTTACCTGCTCTGGAGCTGCAAGATTCACCTGAACACATCATATCTGCTGCTTCCCCCAGCAGTTGGGGTCACAATGGGCTGCAAAGCTGGAGCTCCCAGCATCTGATCTGCGTAACCAGTGTCAGTAGCTAGTTAATGACCCCAAGTCAGGACCCCCCCCCCGAATTTCGTTATAATGCCCCAAAATAAAGAGTAGGGCAGAAAGCAAAGCACACAAAACTTCCAAATTATTTGGGCTGCATCAGTGAAAAACCCAAATCTAAATCCAATTTACTGCCTATTAAAATGTATCTTCAAATTAAATAATTCTGGTGAAGGTAAAGGTAATTAAATCAAATCAAACCACTTTCGGTATTCACCTTCTGCTTCCTTCTGTCAACAACTTTCCCATCACACTTGAATCAAGTCCCATCCCTCTCCAGGACTGAAAGGCTCTTTGCTCAGATCTCTCCACACCGCCCTTCCCCTGGCCCCCCACCCTCCCACTGCCCCAGACCTGTTTCTGCTCATCATCACCATCCCCGGTCGGTTGTCGGTCTCCTAATTCAAGCACTCTGCCCTAGATCTCTCCCTGGCAGATGCCTTAGGTGCAGTCACAAACCCTTCTCCTCAATAAGGCCAATCTCACTACAAAATCTAAATGCAGTGGCTTCCCCTTCCTCTATTTTCTAACAAGTCATCCTGTCAATCTATAAACTAGGCCTCTTCAGTATCTGAAATAATCTTAGTTATTTACTTCCTTGTGTTTATCTCCTTCTACTAGAAGTAAATTCCATCATGTCAGGATCTGATTTGCCCATACTTGTATCTCCAGAAACCTACATGGTATGAAACATGCAGTCAATGAACAGCTGTGAATAAACTTGCCTGAATGTCACAAGCAGTAAGTGACAGAATAGCCCCCAAATTCAAGACCTTAAATCTTGGTGACCCAGATGGCACTGCCCCCACTCAGCTTGGTGCTGAATGAACCACATTTTACTGCCCTGTCCTTTCGCTGAGTCTTAACTCTCTCAGGCACATTCAGAGCAGATTCAAGTGCCAAGGTAAAGACAGCAGAGACTGGTGTCTCTGTGCGGCCAGCCTGCCCCAGACTGACAGAAAGGTGCCGCTCACAGGGGATTTCACCACAGAGGTGCAGTGGGA
This sequence comes from Galemys pyrenaicus, assembly GCA_019455555.1. Lineage (NCBI taxonomy): Eukaryota > Metazoa > Chordata > Mammalia > Eulipotyphla > Talpidae > Galemys > Galemys pyrenaicus. The sequence goes on along the minus strand of JAGFMF010012288.1, from coordinate 8,946,706 downwards.
GGGGTGATCGCATTTGCTCCTCGAGCTGTTAGGGTTGTTAGCAACAAGGCAGCATTTATCACCTCACTTAAGTGTCAGGACAATGGTAGAATGCAGGAAATGGAAACCTCTATGTGAAGTGCACTAGATTTTAAACCAACAACGTGCACCACATATCAGCTATGAGAAACAGCAGGTGCAGGCAACAAGCAAATGGAAACTGGAAAGATGATGGAGCTGCTGACAGCGCTTAGAGACTTAGAAATGGAAGGTTGTAGCCAGGGTACTGAACCCGTTTCTGACTAAAAGGAGCTGACATAAAAGATTTGTTCAGTGTCCTCATTTCCCTTGAGAAATGGGTATTCTTAAGGAAAAAGGAGAAAATGGAGATAAGGATAATTATAACTTTCTTAAGGCCTGGCACCATGTCAGTCTATCAGTTTTTTTCCATTTCCTTACTTCTCCACCCCCCTCCACTTTTCTTCCACCTCTTTTCCTTCCATTTGTTTCTTTTCCCTTCTCATCCCACATTTTCTTCTCTTTCTCCATTCCCCCTCCCTTCCTTCTTTTCTTTTTTCTTTCCTTCCTTCCTCCTCTTTTCATTTTTCTTTCTTCCTTGATAGCAATTGAAATACATCTATTTACACAGTAACCACTCCATAAATCTTAGTCACATAAAGATCCCAAAAGGACAACTCAACTCGAGTTTATGCCTTCAATACTACTCATGGGCCAAGAAATTGTATATTATGAAGAATGACAACCTAAAGACCAAATAGATCAGGCAGTTATGATTTGCTCTCCTCATCTGAAAACAAGGCTGAGCAAACCTCTGTAAACTTCATGTGAGAATTACCAAAATAATAACGTGCAAGACATTTAACAGGCTGCTTGAGCCATTATTGATACTTCATAAATGATAAATCATCAATATTATTCACTTCCAACTGGAATTATTTTTGTGTTGGGCTTTTCAGAATTGCTATATAAGTTTGGAGTAGCAGATGTCATTCTGAAACTAGTAATCTTACTTTCTCTTTACCAGAAGACATCTTACGTTTCTAATTACATGTAGCACTTTGAAAGTAAAACTATAAATTTAGGAAATTTTCTAAAACACAAAGAAAGCATACAGTGTAAAATAAGCATTCACTTTTACTTTGACTTCCTGGTAAAGATGCAAAGTAGAAATGATAGACTTTCAAAAAATACCCAGCCTTGCCTATATTCAAATCACATTTCCTTTGTAGAGGAAGTACAATACATTTTGTAAAGTTACTCTGAAAAGACAACCTTTTGGAAACAAAGTTTTCCTTCCTAAGTTCATCACTAGCTAGCACTGGCATTCATTAGTTTGGGATCCTTCAGGAACCCAATCCCCCAAATTAGAAAAATACAATGTATTAAAGCCACAGAAGTTGGTTTCTGCTGACCTCAAATGACATGAAATGCTAAATGTATTAGAAGAAGACAAGAGTCTCAGACAAAGACATGCAAATTCTGCTTCCTGCTTCAAAGATTGTTTTAAAGATGCAAATGCCTATTATGTCAGGAATCTGCAACAATTTATTTGCAATTTAACAGCATAGTAAAGTCAAACATTACCATTTATTGCCAATTGGAAAGGGAAAAAAATGGGTAACTCTGTGTCTGGGGAGGGATTCTGGAGTTTGGCACATTTGCTGGTTCTTAAATTGAACTGCTTTCAGAACGAGTTTGTCTATGAGTGTGTGGTAGCCCAATGTTCTTCTGGCTAATTTGGACTGCTTGAGGCCATGGAATCATTGAGAAGTTCCATTCATGAACAGCAGATGATGCATGACGAAGCTGTAATGCTCTTAGGAGGAAGTTAGCTAGGAAGAGCTGTACTATACCAGAGGGGGATTTCATAAAACTTCCATCCAGGCTACAAATTGTAGACATTGATTTGAAATAAATTGTGACTGATGATCAGTCGATGACGATTTCCATAATCATTATGCCGTCAGTAATTTATCAAGGTAATGATATTTGTGTCCCTGATGTCACATTCATCCTGTACTGAGGGAGGGAAGAACATGCTGTGATTTTTAAAAGCCCTTATTAAGAACTGACTGGTTGTGTTATACTTCCAACAGTAGTATAATCAGTGGGATGGCTAAAAGTGAATAAAATATTTAAAAAATCCTGCTAGGTTGGTAATAAAATTCTTTTGACAAAACCTTCTGGAGCACAAAGGCAGAGATCCTATGCTTACAGCATTTTAATTAAATCTCCCTTATCAAAATTATTCAGCATCATTTGCCAATATTCTTTGAAAAGAAATATTGGAAGAAGGACCCCCCCTCCCCCCCTTAACTCTCCTGGACCATTTTTTCCCCTAGGATTCTTTCATTCCCTTTCAGTTGGCAGTTACTTCTCTACAGCCATGGCTTTCATCACATGTGTGTCAACAGGTACATTCACATTCTGCATTTACTCAAAATTGATGAACAATATTCCCATCTTTATTCAGAAAAAAAGCTAATGACATTAAACACTAAATGTCATAAGTATCTCTTCAGTGAAAGTAAAAGAGAGCTGAGAAAGTCAACGACAGTGATATAATTAACAAAATTAACAAACGTGTTTTGAGATTGCCATTATAAAATGAATTACGATTAGATTGCAAATGTTAGCGGATCATTCCTATTTTCATAGAACATGGTTTAAATACACATAGCCCAATACAATTTCATGACTAATTCTAGTTCAGCATCTTAAAGGCTTAACTATGTTAATACAAAGCAAAGGATTCTGGAATCAGAAAATAAAGTATTTTAGATATTTGTTTTTAAAACTATCGGCTTAGTGCACAGAAAGTGGTTCCTAATGGGAGATCTTGAGCATAATGCGTGTTGAGAAGGCCCAAAGACCAAGTAATCAAAGCAGCTGCTTGAACGTGCTATATACACTTATCTTTCATTGTGTTAACAAGTGTGTAGATAAAAGTATAGCTGCGAATGACAAATTTCCAATAGTTTTTGAACTGTTCCTGTCTTCATGATCTGAAATAATTCCCATGACTCAGTGATTTCATGTCTTCATGTATTTGTATAGCGCCTGACTAGGGTTTCTGGTTTCCTCACAATATTTTTTATTGTGCAAAAAAATCACAACATAAAGTTCATTGTGTTCACTACTTTTCAATGTATAATATAGTAAATGCCATTAAGTACACTGACATGTTCTGTGACCAGCACTTCCACCCCCAGCTTTTAACTTGTGAGCTGTTACTTATCCTCAGTTTCTCATCTATAAAATAGTGATGATGATCACACTAGTGATTTGTACTGCATTTGTGAGAAGTAAATGAGATGAATACTGTAAAGTAAATGAGATGATACTGTAAAGCTTGTCTGGTTGGTATCTTAATACTAAGTGCTGAAGTTCCTATTCCATATTTGAAATTACCATTATCTGATAGATTTACCATAAAAATTCTTTTCTGCAAGAATTTCTGCTACATTATAGATTGATCTTAAGGCATAAAAGACAAAATAAGTGTCACCAGTTTTGTTTGACAGCTTGGGTTTCAACTAATGCAGTGCTCCCATTTAAATTTCACATTATATAAATCTTAATCCAAATAATGGTCTCTGAATGATGCGTCGGAGTGGTCTCTTAAAATAGTGGAGACAACTATGAATTTGATAGAAAGCATGACATAAAATTTACTGGAAGTCTGAAATAAGTGAGTGTAAAATCAGACTGCATACAATTCTAGAAAATACACCCTATCAGCTTGCCGATCCTTTGGTAAATATGGTCATTTTTCCCACAGTCAAAACCCAAAGTTGACAATTTGATGGTAAATAGTAGCTGCCCAGAAATTCACAAGTGCTTTAGAACAACTCAGGGTTTCCGACCCTTGTCTACCCAGTCTACTGCCAACACTGATGGGTAAACGGAGTTTGAACATCAAACCCTGGTTGTGTATTAAAGGAAGAGCTCTCTGAGAGGAGAGTGGGCCTCCAACAGGGGCACAGGCCAGGGATGCCCCTGTAGAGAGGATGGAAGCTAACACACGGCCACTTGTGAAACAGGTGTTCTATGAAGACTCCACGATCGACTCAGGGTACCTGGGTCACTTGTAGTAGAATACCTGGGACTAGACACAACCTGTCCTAATTCTATCCTTCTTTGGCTTCTGAGCTCATTTCGTCTGCAGTAACATAACAAGGCCATGTAGGAGCACAGAACTTCAGTTCCAGAGTCCATGGAATTTGGAAACCAGATTATTTTGAATATGTGGAATGGAGTGAAAGAGGTGATTGAAGATAAGAGGCGATATAGTAAAAAACGATCTTTAAAAAAAAGTAACTCTGACTAGGAATTTGAAACATTTCAAAAACAAAAACAATGTTTTATTAGAGCGATAGGGAAATTTCCATTCACTTATTTTAAATATTTTGCTATTGAAATTCAAGATGTATAGCATATAACCAGTATCACAAGTAGCAGTAACTCACCCTTATAAAAAAATGAAGGAAATACACATAGGTGTGCAAATAATATTTTCATTATGGTAATACTATTTGCAGATTTGTAACTATCACAATGTACAAAGTTTAAAACTCAGTAACAAGTATTACTATCCTGTAGGAATACGGATTTTCCTCAAACTTTCAAAACAAGTTGTGAGGAAAATAAGCTTCCTATGTAGATTTTCCAAACAAGTGCCATTTAGAAATATCTTAAATGTCATTTGAAAAAAGTAAATACCAAAATTTATTTCTAGACACATTTGATACAAAAATGTATCAAGTTGCTATTAAAAGCATATAAGATGATTTATTCTGTGCTATTAAAATTTCATCTCTTGCTAATGAAGCCATATTAACTAACAAAGTACAATGAAGCTGTTAGAAACACATTTGTAATTTTTACTTAAATGAGGAAAAGGTTACTGGGAAACAAGGAAAAATGAAAACTAGGACTCTAAGGAGAAAGGAAAGAAATAAATATAAAAACAGATGAAGAGAGATCACTAAGGGAAGAAATAACTGGTAAATGGGATGGAAAAAAAGACAAGGACGAGAATAAGGGAGGGAATAGAAGGAAATGAAAGGAGGAAGAAAGAGGAATGAAATTTGAGAGTGCAGCTTTATTAGTGATATGGCGAGAAAGAGGACCAGGGACTTGCAACCTCCTATGGGTACAAGCCCAAAACAGTAGCTCTGTCTCGCCACGCCACCCTCCTCCTACAGAGTAACATTTATTTTAGTGTTTCATGCAAAACTACAGAGATTATCTGCCAGTCAACAGATCATAATGGGTGTTTCAGAGTTTTCAAAGATAATTTAGAAAAATTCCAACGTCTGTGTAATGTCATACAGAAAGGACCTGGGAAAACTCAACACGCATCAACTTGATGATGACACTGTATTCCATTAGCTTGCTTTTGCTTTGACTTTTTAAGTGGCTTTTAAAAACATTTTTGAATTTTTAAACACATTAAAGAAACACTATAAAGCTTTTTGGTGTGTGAGTATGTAAAGTACATTATTTTTTCTGCAGCATAATTGAAATCTAATTAATCATTTTCTCTAGAGATTTTTTTTTAAAAAAGACAGCTATTGTGACAACAATCAGAAAATGACTTTTCTCTTCACCACCGAAAATGTTTCAGTTGGAGCAACAATATAATTCTGTGAAAGCTTGTACACATTTTTACTAGTTTGGTTCATGCAACTTACAAAAGAAATTAACAGCCCGAGTGAGATGCTTGTGAATGCTCATCTCGTTTTTAGAACAAGAATTGTTTTTTTTTTAATCTTTTAAAACAAAACATGGATTTATCGGCTATTTCAATTATAGTCATTTCTTTTCCATTCGTAAATTAGGGGAACAACATTATTCCACCTTTAGGAACAGACTCAAATAGGAAACTTTCTCTCATGATTGTTTTAGTGCTGATTTGATTACCTAGAATACAACCTCCCCCCAAGCCCCCCACCCCACACTTCCTTCCCTTGCCCCCACCACCCCACACACTATTGCTGAAATGGGAATGCCTGGGTGTACTGTGTTTGAGTGAACTGTAAATTTCAGTGCCAAATGGTTATTTCCTACATATCCATCTGGAGCTCACAAAAACAAATGAATGTGTGGGATGTTCTATATGTTCAAGGCTGTTGACTCACAAGAAATCTGCAGTCCTGCACTTGAAATTGTGTCATTCGCTCATACAACCCCTAACAACCATGTTTACTCTCTACCTACACCCCTGTATCTAAGAGCAAGAAACCCTCCCTGCGTTATTCCAGCTGCTGCCTGGCAGAGTAGGCCACCGTGGACTTCCAGAGTCAAGACACTTTCTGCTACCAAACATATTTTTCTGTCCCCCAGTTATTTTTCTCCTTGAACAGATTTATCCTTTTGGGTTTGGGAATTTCTAATCTTTATTTTATTATTACTCTCAGGATCCTTAAGGACCCTGGGGACAGGGAATGTGAAAAGCTATGGAATGTGTTCTGCCAGGAATCCCAACCAAGTGCAGGACTGACTTGTCACCTATAGGTCAAAGGGCTCAGCTGTGCACAGGGTTGGTGCAGACAGACAGAATAATCTCTGTGGATAAACGAGGACTGAATTATACATAAGTACCCAGTCCCTTCCATATTCTTCTGCACTTCATCATATGAGCATGCGAATCTACAGTCTTGCTAATTCTTTGTCTTACTGATTGGATAGAAAATAGGTTCTGCTTCTGGCATCATCACCAACAGGCTTGGACCAAACTTCTCCAGGTCTCTGAGTCCTCATTTGGGACATACGTCACTTGGGGGCTTATGCATCTCATTTCAGTGTTTGGGTTATCTAGATGCCGTGCACCGTTTAGGGCTTCACAGACATTGGTGGTTTTGTTTGTTTTTCTTCATTCATTTCAATTTTAAGATGAGATTCTAAACCCCCATTTTCTAAAACCAGGAATGCACTGATGTGTCCATCAGCAATAGACAAATGACAAAACTTTAAAGATTTCATATAGTCCATACAGTTTTGTATATGCAATCATCAGGGCTGCTTAAAATTAATTGAAGCAGCCAAGTTCAGTTTCAAATAATTTCTTATATAAATGGGGATCAACATGGTGAGTTTGTACCTTTTCAATCTTAAAAGTTCTCCAATGGCACATATATAGGAACAGAATATTTTGGCTTGATAATCATAGTCTACCACCATCACCATAGTCTGGTTAGTTGGTGGTGGGAATTTTATGGGGACTACACCTGAGAGGAGAAAGCATGTGTTGTATAAAAAAGAAGAATGATGTAAAATATATATAAAGTATAAAAAATTAGTCTAATATAGGATTTCTTTCAAGTTTACTTATGACTGTTTTTGGAAGAATTCCCATATTAGCTTGTCATTTGCTTTTTCATTCTCCCCTTAAATTTCATTAAGGTATTTCATGCTATTATAGTAGGAATTCTTAACCTGAGACTGACTCTCTCAACAAATCTTAAGTATTGCTATCTGTAGGTATAATGTTGTAAAACAGATCTCTAGAATTTAATCACCTTGCTTAGCTGAAACTTTATGCCCATTAATTAGAAAGTCCTCCTTTCCACTCCCATACCATCATTCCACTGTTTGTTCTATGGACTAAACTATTTAAATACTGCAAGTAGAATAATGCACTATTTGACTATGACCGACTTAACTAGCATTAATTTACACAATCCCTCAACAGTCATGTTGCTGCATATCGTAGAAGTTCTCATTTTTAAGCTAGAAAAGTTAATAGTTCCAATTAATATATGTGTTTATACACATGTACACAACACGTGGAATGTTTGTATCAGCACATCTACCAAACCTCCCTTTATTTATATATTAAATATTAGTATGCTTATAAATATGTTTATCTTGTTTATATGTACATAGTCTATATAATACACATAGTAAGAGAAAGGGTGGAAAGATCAAGAATAAATGCAAATTTGATTCCCATATGCATTTTGCTTTTTCTGAAAAAAATATGTTATATAAAGCTCATATCTAAGGTAGAGTTGGGACAGATTGAAGAAAAAAAAATGCAAATGATACCTACTCAAAGTTATCTCTTAACCTTTCATTTGGTTGTGGTATAATGTCTATTTTTACCTAAAAGGAGATCTTGGACCTCAACAGAAAGCAGGTTTACTCTTTTATTTTCTAAATTTAACCAGTGAAAATTACCTTAATGCTAAAGGTTTAGGTATGTAAAGCTGTGAAATTACTGATTCACTTGTATTCCCTGTTATAATGCTTTCCAGATGGATAGGGTTTTCATATCTCAAATATACCCATATGGAAATTCTGGAGCCCTGAGTTTCCTCCTGAGGTAGCAGCGAAGCCTCCAGCTGCTGGTATTCTGACAGCAGCGCTGTCTCACCACAGGCAGTAAGGACGCTGTACATCCTCCTGCCGCTGCTCCTCGGGGTGTGTGATGTAGGGCCTCGGAATGGGGAGGGCAGCTCCTAATTTTGCTGCAGTGAACCAAACTTATATTCTCTTTGAGCTATGGTTTTTGTTCATATAGGACACGCTTCTTCAGAGGATTCATTTTATAACCTACAATTTGCCAGCTCTATCCTTAAATGCATGTATGCACTATGATACGTGAACACGTGGTTCCTGTCCTGTAAGTGGCGGTGGCTACCGTAATACAATTTTTGGCCACAAGTCTGGGGTTCACAGCAGAGATCCTGAGTGGGCCTTCTCCTCCTCCTGTCCTCGGTACTGAGTCTAATACCTGGTGGTCGGCCAAGAAATATTTATTCAGAATAATGGACTTGAAAAACGAAAACTTTTACTCTAACATAAAGAGGAAAAAAACCAAAGAAATGCAATACAGCCCAAATTGTCCTGTTATTATTAATACCTTTACAAAAATTGGACTGAAATAATTTAAAGGAAATTCCCACTAAATGTTTAAATGGAACCAATGGGGAAATTTATTACTGAATTTACCTGACAGTAATCTTCCCTGGAGAAAGTCTTACAAAGACACATTTTGCTAAACAAATCTAACTCTTTGTAGAGATGTTGTCTGCAGCACTCGCATAGAAAAGTGCAACACTGGCAATGTTCTATTATTCCCAAAGCTTGCTTGCACTGAAAAATTTCAAAATATTTGGATATATGTCTGTTTTTTCAATTACGTATAGACTAACTCCAAGAGACAGAAATAAACAGAGGGGTATTTGAAAATTACTCACAGAAAATGAGATAATTCTGAAATGGGTAAAGACAGCGAGTGAGAGAAATTAGTTTTTTTTCTAAATAGTGGCAAAATGATTTTATCTGCCTAAAAATGGAAAACACGGTGGCAAGGGCATGCATGTGAGACGGATTATGATGATTTCTCAGAAATGAAGGCAAGCCTTTATAGAAACGGGAAGAACCAGATCGAAAGTTCGTAAGCGAGAAGATAAAGAAAAGTCCACCGCATCAGATGGACAGAACAAGAGGCTCAAACCGATAAATGAACTTTCCCGAAGCGAAGCCCGTTTGCCCTTTGCTAGCCTGTGTAGTCAGGATCAAGGGCACGGAATGAAGCTGGAGTGATGATTCATGTATCTTTGTAGTAAACTCAGGGAATGGTTTATCATTCGTCTGGGACCAACTAAATTTCTTGCTGACACAAGTCCTGTTTCTAGGGATAGAGCATTAATAAATTTATGAATCCTCATAGATCTTAACAAACATTAGATCCTAAGAGCAAAACAGGGGCGGATTCTGTAACTGGATTTAAGTGGACTAGAAAGGTGCTTGCTCACGTGCTTAATCTTCTGTGAAAACATTGTGTATATTTATACACATGGACATGCATATACACAATATAACTATTGTAGATATCTTCTTACCTATCCACTCACATTTTAGTCTAAATGTGCAGAGCTATAACCAGCAGATTTTACATTCCAACATCCAAAACAAGCTCCACAGTGATGAGTAAGTGTGAAAAATGTAGTGTATGTGTTCTATAGATTTCCTGGTTAATAGAGAAATTTGGGCCAAATCACCTCATTCTTATCACTAGCATTTCATAATTCAAATGCGAAGCACACTTAATTAGCATATAGCTTCAATACATCCATTCAAATATTCATGTTAGGATATTTAAACATTCTGCCTACCAAAAAAAAAAAAACATCATGCAAGTTTTGAAAAAAGGATAAGATAAATTTCTTAAAAAATAACTCCCAGAAGATATTCAATGCTATTTATTATATTTATTTGATTTACTCTTTACTATATTTAATTGATTTACTCTTTAATCATAAAAATTTATAAACAATGTAGAAGAATTATTGATCCCCAATACTTAAATATCACATTGCATGAATAACAAATGATATAAAATATGCAAAATAATAGTACATTAGCCTAAATAACACTAATAAATTGCAAAGCTTAGCATGAAATTGAAAATCACTAATGGAACGCTGTGCAGTTGGTTCATGCAACAAGCAAAGGCTCATACATAATGTAAGAGTACAACTGTTAGCAGCAGGCTCAGGGAGCACAATTTAAACGTGTTTTTATGGATAGGCTGGATTGATCTGGGAAGTGGTTCCTGAGGAGAGGCACTTACCCCGAGGAGCATCTTGGGAGATTGTCATGATTTTCCACTTGTATCTGAAACTCATTGTTTAGAAAACCTGTATTCTTCATACCAAGTCTTATGTGTAGAAAAAAATAGAGTTAGATTGAACAACCTCAGGTGAAATCACTAACAGCGATGGTTATTGGACCTGGGGTGGGGGCGGGGCTCTCCTGTGGTATATTTCCATTTGGTTTTGAAGTTCTATGCCCTATAGATTAAAAGTCTCCTTTAGTCTTTGGCTAGCACCTAATATGAGAAAACTGCAAATACGCCTAAAAGGTAAGTCAACTTGTTGGTCTATTGGAGTCTTATTCTGACAAAATTCAGTATCATATAAAATTTAGTATCTAACAGGGGCTACCTTGGACCCCATTCAAGGAAAATGAGTTATTGAACATATTAGAAGGAGCTTGTTAGGACTATGTTTCAGCCATAAGTTGGTCCCCAGGCATGGAGAATGATGATAACATTATTAAGTAAAGCTCTAGTGTTTTCTACTTTCATTTTTACCTTAATATCACCTCTAAATTTAATTGGTATTTCAAAAGAGAATATAGTTTGAATTTGAACATTCTGTAGCTAAAGGTGAGTGTAAGGATGAGAGTTTGAAGGTGATATGAAGTTGTCAAAAGTCATAAAGCTGCTACTAATTTCAAGATAAAAATAAATTGTGTTACCGAAGAAAAAGCTTAGCTAATACAACAGGGAATATAATAACGAGTTCACGTAATACATTCCCTAAAAGTGAAGAGAAGATTTTAGTCAAAGAAACTCAGAGAAGATGGAATCTGTTTGTAAAAGAAGACTCTGGGGATGTAGAGTGAGTAAAAATAGACTTTTGTCCTTCACTCATTTCTATCCTCAATGGTTCATTTATGAGCTTCCTTCTGAATTATGATCCTGTGGGCTCACTTAGAAATTAGAAAAGTTGCAGGTAGTAGTTGACATTCATCAGTCACATTGTCTATGATACATTAGTGATCAATAACACCAATACAAACAATTTCGAAGTTACCATTTATTAAAAAAATAGAATTTGAAGCATACTTAATACCATGCAGTGCAACTCACCTTCAAGGTGTCTGGACTTGGTCTATCATAAAACAGATATGATTATGCTCAGGTGACCTCTTAACATCTTAAGCTAATTGACCCAACGACAGAATGCTCAGTCAGAGAACACCTGCTTCATTCATGTGATTTGCTACTACTGAGCATTAAATAGTGAATGGATTAGCCAAAAGGGAGTTGCAGGGAAATATTTATGATGCGGTGCAAATATTAAGTTTTAAGAGATTGTTATAAAACTTGAACACAGGGAATTGGTTAGTGGTGCACTTAAGTCATCCTGGATCAAAAAACTTATTATAAGAATAAAACAAGAGAAGGAATTAAACGCTGATATAAAATTAGATATTTAAAACAGCATAGATGCTTAGATTAAGTTAGAAATTAGCAAAACAATAGTATGACTAATGATAAAGGGGTAAAGCTAGTTAGTTTTCTGCTTGATTTTCATGGGTAACAAAAAGAGAAGTTAACCTTTTCTTTTAAATTCCCATTGTCTTTTTAGTCCAGAAGAAAACAGATGACCCTACAAATCTTCTTAGCTCTTATTTGATTATTTTTAGATTAAATTTGACTAGCATCTTTATTTACTTAATAACAACTTCTTGCATGGTTACCAGCAAAACACACTTTTGATGTGTCTTGTAATCAAGTCTATTTTTGTAAAAATACACTTATACAATTGTATTTAATGTATTGCAAGTCAAGGTTACTTTGTCTACTAGAACCTTCTTTGAATGAATCCAGATTTTTAAGTTTCAACAGCTAATAAATTTGGGCAGTCTGCAGCTAACATTTAGGAGGCTCTATTTTACAGATGACAATTTTTAGATTCTTTCCACAGTGAATAGTACTAAACTTAGTAAATACACTGACATAGATTTTGACACTTTAAAGAAGGAATAAGAAATCAGCTTTATGCTATATTTTTTGTGTATACAAAATATATGGAAAATAGAAATGTTAGAAGTATATTATTATTGCATTAAATGACATTTTAAAATTATTTTTCATATGGGATAGTATTAAAGAATATTTAAAACACCTAAAATTTAATAGAATTGAAACACTAGCAAACTACTATAAAGAAAGGAAAATACATAAGTGCTAGAAAAATAAATACATAAAACTAAATCTGTTTTGCTAAAATAAACATTAGCAGTGATTTTTAAACTTTATCATGCACCTGAACAATATAAAGATATATATTAGTTACCTTTCTGAAATGTTTTCATGTAGCTGACTCTCAGTCACACTTTGAGAAATGTAACTTTAAAATGTGAATAGTTACATAGTCAAAGAATGGGTATTATCAATTGCTGTCCCCTGAATTTTAAATTGTTTATTTTTTAAAATATAAAATATTCTTGATCATTAGTAGGGAAAAAAGAAACTATATTATGAGACATAAAATGTCAACAGTAGAAGAAGACAGTTATAGATACAAAGATACTCTACTGAAAATACATAGACATCAGTCCATAGATAAACATCTATAAACTACAAGAATAATCTATTTTAATTGTGGTCTTATAGTTTCATTTAAGGTCTCTAAATTTAGAAAAGAAACTGAATGAACTAATATACCTGTGAGACTACAAATCACTGACGCAATCTTAGAAACCTTTTAAGTACAACAAAAAGAACAAGTAAAATAATCAACCTCTTTCTCAAATATTATCATTCCAGAAAAAATGGCTAGAGGTTTAGTGAAAGAGAAAACCAGAAAAGTAAACAAAGGATTGAAGCATGCTTTTGCCTTGGGGAGCATAGATTTGTGACCTCTTAGTCTCTAGAAGCAGAAGTATTCAAAATCTAAGACTTACCTAAAGTGAGCTATGGCTCAACCTGGATCTAAAGGTATATATCTTCAGCAGAATGGGAAATGAAAAATAACCCCCACTGGTGACACTGCAAGGAAAAATCTATATGTCACACCTTGGAATTAAGCAGGCATAAGATTGGGAATTTACCTGGTAATTTATAATTACCAGATTTCAACAAAGTTTTTATCTTGAATATCTGGGATTCATAATTTTAAGGCTAACTCAAAACCTTAAAATGAGAATTTAGTTTAGAATAGATTCACACTAACAGAGCTTCTGTGCCAAACCATCACTCAAGAGAAATCTAGCTTACTCCATTTTTAAAAGAATAATAGCTTAAAAAAGTGGTCCATAATCACAGAAGTAAAAACAACAGACAAAACACAATATATATGAGGAAGATGCAGCATAAGCAGGAACCAGTGAAACAACAAATGACAGACTTAGATCCATAAAATGTTGAGATATGTGAATTACTGACCTGAGAATACAAATAGAAATATTTCAAGAAATCCAGATGAAAATGCTGAAGAAAAGTGCTTTTGATATTAAATGTGCAATAACTGAAATGCAATATTCAGTTGCTGATTTTAACAACAGTTTAGAGGCACCTGGGTAGAGATTGTGCCTCAGAAGATAGGAATGAAGAATTTGTATTTCTAAAAATTCCATCGCTGAGACATTGGCAATGAGGATATAAAAAGGAGATGCAGAGACACAAAATAGAGTCAGAAGGTCTAACATACAAGTTTCAGAAGAGGAAGAGAGAGAAGGTAGCTGTAGAAGCCATGTTTGAAGAGATAATGGCTAAGAACTCCTCCAGACTGCTGAAAAGATATCAATCTACTGATTCCAGAATTTCCATGAATTACAATAAGGGTGATAAGAAGTTTTTGCCTAGATATACCATAGTGAAATTGTAAGATATCAAAGGCAAAGTCTTAGATTAGCCAGAGAGAAAAGATAAGCTAACCTCACAGACATGGGAGTTAAAAAGAAAGACTGGTGACATGTTATCAGAAACAACAGGTTAAAGAAGATGGTGACATAATATGTTCTCTGTGTATAGACCAAAAAAAAGACCAAAAGCCTAAAGGTCTATTTAAAAAAAATTGATAAAATAAGAATTCCAAACCAAAACTGGGAGAATTTATCTGCATAAACCCAACAAAAGTAATTATAAAAACATGTGTACATGTTTTAGAAATATATTTACATACATATATGTGTATCACATGTGAGTACATATATGACTCTATTACCGCATACATGAAATATATGACTGCATGTATACATAATATATGTAAGTGTATATTTATATACACATATGCATGTACTCTTGATTTTATTCCAGACAACTCCAATAAGGCAAATAGTCCAACAAAATCACATTGAACTTTCCATCTTCCAATGCATATGAAATTTATGTTTAGTAGAAGACTACTTTAATGTAGTCTTTTAAGTGTGCATTGAACTATGTCTAAAAGGCACTTATTTTAACTAAAAATACTTTATTATTAACAGAAAACATGCTATTGGAAAATGCTACCAATAAACTTGCTCAGTGCAGGTTGCTATAGACCTACAACTTTTAAAAATCACAGTATTTGTTAAATACAATAAGACAAGATATACCTGTACACAGATAGAAAGGAAAAGAAAAATGCCGATAACTGGTAAATCTGAAGAAGGTATATGGAGGTCTTTGTATCATCCTTACATTCGGTCGGTTTGAAATTATTTTTATATAAAAAATGAAAACAAAAACAAAAAATAATAAAACCAACAATATATCCCTCCATGTATTCAGTAGTTAAGATAAATACATCTAAATAATACAAGGGTCAAAACATTATAAGAATTATGGAAGAACTTGAAAGGAACAAAAAATGAAACTCCTAAATTTTATCTTAATTTATCCAAACTGGTGAAATACAATGAAAGACTACCCAGAGAGAAAGTTATTGTATTGAATATTTATTCTAGAAAAAAATGTGGAACTCATGAGTCAAACATTCATTGCTGAAAATAAGTTAGAAAAGAAAAGCAAAAGAAGTTAAAAGACAAAAATGTCAGCAAAGAACAGAAATTAATGATATCAAAATATTCAAAAGAGAATCTACACCAATTTTTTCTTTGAAAAGGACTAATAAAATTGCCAAATTTATGGTAATTTTTCAGTATAAAAAGAATGAGAGGGAAAATAAGTAACATTTTAAAAAATAAGAATGCTTCAAATATTAGATACACATGAACAAATCTTTGCCAATAAATTTGACAACTCATGAAATAAATTTCTAAAATATCACATCAAACTGACAGGAAAAAGAACAGAAAATCTTAATAATATTGCTAATCTTGTAAGAAATTTTATCTGTAGTTGGAAATCTCCTCACTGATAAAAAAATCAAGACTAATATTTTTTTCCACTACACATATAAATAACAAATGTCACCTATCTTACACAAATTATTCCAAAATATTGAAAAAGAGGGGAAATGCTCCTGTGTATTTAATGAAATTAGCATATTCTTGATGCCCAAAACTGGTTAAATGGTACATAATCAGATCCTTTTGTCTCGGAAAGATCAATGCAAAATGTACAGAAATGTAGCTATGACAAAGTGGAGTTATTCTAGAAATGCAAGTGCTGCAGCAGCTCCCAACGTTCCTTTCTGCTAGATTCCCCACTGATTTGGGGTACAGGGCAGAATTTCATTTGCCCACACTCAGAGAAGTAGCTAAAGCAAAAGGGCTGTGGGCAGCAGTGACTTAAGCCACTTCTGGGTTAGAGTATTTAATTGCCAAAGAAAGAGCTTTGATGCACAGCTCCATGCGCTAGCGATCAAGGAAGTGCAGGTCCTGAGATGACTAGGATAAGCATTAGTCCCTTATGAAGACCTGTTGGATGTGGAGCAATTACTATTTAAGTGAGACTGTAAAGATACCTTTTAATGCAGTACAGCCTATCCTATGATGACTTATGGGATATGATACACTTTAACACTAAAAAACAAAAAATCTGTGAGAGCAGTTCATCACATTCACACTATGGAGAAAAATAAACTTAATAGATGTAAAACAAACAAAACAAACCTGTGAGGAAGAACTGAAGATGGATCAGAGGCTTTTTTGTTTTGCTGCTATGAGGATAATTTAAGGTGTTTCAGGGCCTCCAGGACCTCTGGGCCACCCAGGATCTCTTAACTTGTGTACAAGTGGCAAGTCCTCCTGGACACTGAGATGAACACTGGTCATGACAGAAGGGACACTGAGGAAATTCAACTCCAAAAAGCCAAAAGTTGGGTGTAAAAAGACACCTGGAGACGCTATCTGGGGCAGGACCAGTGGAATAGGTGTGTGCTCTGGTGTTTGGCTGGTAGTCCTAGGGAGCGGAAAGTGTGACTGGACCCCTCCCCACCCCTCACCTATGCCCTACCTAAGTAACTGCCAACAAGCATCATCCTCTACTGGAAGAGTGGAATTTCTACACCATTAGGACACAAATAGCAAATGAGTAAACTATGAAATGGGAAACTAAAAATATGATACATGGTGATACATGGCACCTTGAGTCCTCAAGGGAATTTTTAGCATCCAGAGAGAACAGATCTCCAGAATCCAAATGTAAAGATATGGGAGATCTTTTCTTGCCATCAGATACAAAATTCAAAACTGCCATGACAGAGAAATTCAAAGAAATGGAAGAAAAACAAAGAAAAGCTGATATAAGAAAACTCAGAAAAATAAATGAATGCCCTGAGAAGTAAAATTAATGAGTAGACAATAGAAATCACTTGATGTTGATAAATGTAATGCAAGATGTAAAATGATCAAAGAGCAGATTAAAAAATTCTAGAGGAAGCTAGGAAAATAGAATAGTCCAAATGGAAGACTGAATCAGTAACCTCAAAGATGGTAATGCACAAATAACCCAGGTAGAAGAAGAAAGGGAATACAAAGAAAAAAAAAATGAAAAAACACTTTGAGATCTATCCAACATTATAAAGAAAGACAACATAAGAATAATGATTACCTTAGAAGGGGGGGGGGAAGAGAGAGAGAGAGAGAGAGAGAGAGAGAGAGAGAGAGAGAAGTGCGGTCAGAGACATAAATACAGAGAAAGTGACAAAATGAGAANGGGAGAGAGAGAGAGAGAGAGAGAGAGAGAGAGAGAGAGAGAGAAGTGCGGTCAGAGACATAAATACAGAGAAAGTGACAAAATGAGAATTTGAGAGTAAAGAACCTTTCTTAAAGTACTTGAGAGTATATGTATTGGATGAGGAGAAATTATAAAACTTTATTGAAAGATACTAAAAACATACTTAGTGAATGGAGAGATAGACCATGTCCATGGATTAGTAAAATGAGTGTCTTAACGATACTGATTTTGCTTCAAATTCAACTATGGATTTAAACTCTCCTCTCCTTAAAAATAACATTTAGTCTATAACTTAACAAAGAAATCTTTATGTAGAAGTGCAAAATTCCAAGAATAGCCAAGAAAGCTTGCAGAAGAACAGAGCCAAGATATTGACTCTACCAAAATACATGAAGCCTGAATTTTTAAGGAATGATACTGGCTACTGATACTGGTAGGAACTGATCAATGGAACAAAATAATATGCATGAAACAGAGTCACATATAGGTGAACCACTGAGAAATGTCAAGATGGTACTGGAAATCAATGAGTAAAGGATGGACTTTTTAATAAATGATCCCATAATAAGTGATTCACCTGGAAAAAGAAATTGGACTCAACCTCATACACATTGCACATAATCCAACTCCAGATCAATAAAAAACCTAAATACATCTATGCCATACACTATTTTAAATATCCAGATGCCTGTGGTGCATCATACTAAGCCTTGCTCTGGAGGTAGGAGTGAGGAATGGGGTGTGTACGTATAGTTAGAAATGGATACTATTTAATTTTAAATATAGACCGGTATGTCAAATTACACAATAAAAGTATGAAATCTGGGACTAGAATTACTATTACTTGGGGATTTTTAAAGAGGAAATAGCATTATGTGTGTATAAAAACAGTAAAACAACATAACTGAAATGGTACTTGGAAAGATTCTGGGAACAGAAAGATGAATGAGAATCAATTTTATCCTCAAGGAGTTCACAGTCCATCAGATATACTCATAGGGCTTAATTGGCTGTTTTTATCATCTCTGCCATCCCACATCCTCCCTACTGTCAAAAGCAGTGCAGAATAGAGAGACAGTCAAATGTAGTTATGAAGGTCAAAAAAGACCAAGGGTTTGGAATCACTTACAATATAGATCCCTGAAAAGATAACCTCACATAGAACACTTTTTGGGAAAAAAAAATGCATCCAATGTTTTGAATTCTTAATCAGATAATTAACCAAATGTAATTACTGGCTACTGAACAAGAGAACTTGTAGTATTTATATCAATTACATGGACATCCTTTTAATTATTTTAATTATGTACCTTAATGGTCTTACTCCTGATAACTAGAAAACAAGGTTTCATAACCCTGCAAGCCTCATCAAGTTCTTCAGTAAATAACTAGGGTATTATATAATTTGATCTGTAAGATTTTAGTTGAATCTATAACATAGTTCCCCAAATCACAGGAAAACATCTTTCAACTCATACTCAAGCTGGAAATAATCATACTGGTCACCAACCCTGGTTGACTTAGCCCATCACTTACAGTAATTTGTCTTTCTTGGATCACTTGGGCCTCATTATTCATGTAATTACTGTAGCCATCATGACACTAATGACTGTTGAAGTCTAAATGTGTGAAATTAATTCCCTAACAAGTGTAAATATGTATCCATGAAAGGACAGTATATAAACCAGAAACTGAAACTTTGATATTCTCTTAAAAATGGGAAATGGGTACCAAGACCAGAATGTCGGTCGGGGATGGGTATGGCTGGTGAGTGGAACCATATGCCATGACCAGACACTTTGTTAAAGTTCATTCACTTGGGAGTGGATACTCCCATAGAATTGCCCTCTGAAGGACTGGATTTGAAACTCCACCTCAGTTTCTCGAGGCCCAAATAAATGAATTCATAAAGGTGACCTAATGGTTGACATATTTTAGAATTTGAGGGTCACCTGGCTGTGACAAGCCACCCACTGATCACCAGTGTTTTTTCAACTGATCTTACTGGCTTGCTGGGTGTCCCCTTTCTCCTCCACAGCTTTGTGTCTGTCCTCTCTGAAGCAGAAAGCTGGGTCAAAAAAGACACTTTGAAAAAAAATTATTGAAGAACGTTCTATGTTGATTTCTGTTTAGGTGATTTCAAATTCATTTTTCCTCTGAAAAGCCTAGAACACAAAATGGTACTTGGACATGAGTGGCAGGGATAAGGGATCCTTTTCTTTAGAGAGCATATTTTTAAAAATTATACTCCTAGATCAACATCCCAAATCTGTCCCAACAGGTTGGCTGACGAATGGTACCCAAGCCCTGATTTCAGATAAAAGTGCTAACCACCTGCCAATCTCTAGAGCAGCTTATGCAGAAGCACCTGACAGGATCACTTACAGGTTGGCTGAGAGGCCAACTCTTCCCCCACCCCATGCAAGGCTGAGGGCAGGAACTTGAGTTTGTCCTGGGGAGGTGGGATCTCAGGTGCAGGTGCATGCCAGCTGGAGGCTGCTGGTGCGCCAGTTGGCACCTGTGAGCCCAGATACACACTTGCTGTGATTTTGAGCCTTCCTGCCTCCCAGTTCCCTTATGTGGTAAGCCCCCTGGAATACTGGTGATTAGGCCCATATTTAAAATGGTCTGTGACTGACAGGACAGGAAAACAATGCATTTGAAGAAGCGGCCTGATTCTTCTTTATATATCTAGACGAGGAAGTGGGGCATCTCTCTTTAGTCCAAAACAAACACACACAACACAGGAATATGTTATTGAAAGTGCCATATGTCTGAGATGGGGAATCAAAAGTTTGATTCAGTACGAATTTGTTGAATGACCACTGAGAGTGACACACCAGGGGCAAATGTCTTGGTCAATAAAACTCCCCTTCCGGTCTTCCTCTTCAGGTTTTAGCAAAAATTTTTATTTCTTATAAGTTCAGGTTTTCTCCTCCTGCATGTGAAGACCTAACAGGCTGTGCTAAAATGAAAGCATGGAAGATGAAATAAAAAAAAAAAATACTCCCTTCTAGTACTTTCTTGTCTGATCTGTTCTGAGACTACAAAAGTCCTGTCCTAAAACAGTAAATGGAAGCAAGGTTTATAATTTCATATTTTGCTTTCCCAAGAAATAAGAGGTGTAAATGTGCTGACTTACAGTAATTGCATTTCCATTTGTGTAAAGAGCCCCAAAAAAAAAATCCTGAATAGCTTTTTAATAAGAGAAGTATTATTTTGTTCATCTATTAAAAGAAAATCCCATAGCAATCCTCTATTCTTCCTTTTAATATTTTTCAGTTTCAAATGTATATTAGTCACTTTACAGTTCTCATCAAATGCTATATTTTCTTTAAAAGTTCTGCAGTATGTAACCATCATTCTGATGGTATCAAATTGTTTCCCAAAAATTACACAAGTCAAATTCTGATTTCCAATGAAAACATATTTCTCTTAGACTTGGTGAAATAATTAACCTTCACTAGACATGAATTTTGCATCAATTTCCATGTTTTAAAGTGTATGTATTTTCAAATGTGGAGCTAAATATATATTAAAAAAACTAAATGTGCATCAGTAGGAAATACAATTGGTCTTTTAATTCAAACTTCCAAAGCAGGCTGAAAAAAATAATTTTGTACATTCACATTCTCAAAACCTTGAGCTGCTTTAATCCATTAGTTCAATTTTTAAAACAATATTTAACAAGTTCTCAAACAAGCTTCAGGTGCTGTATGAGGAATCAGGTAAAGATGAGGGCAGAACACCCCATTGTCCATGGGAAGCAAACGGCTTACAGAACAAAGAGGCCAAGTAATTACAAACTAATTTAATATTCATCCCAAGAAATTGTTAGGAACATCACTAATTGTGTCAGGGAGAGTAAGGAAAAAAATTCTGAAAGGAGTGGAAGCAGAAAAGAACAGCAGGAGAGCGAGATGAGTGCAGTGAGGTGAACAAACTGGGAGCTCTCCCCTTGCAGCTGAAAGTGGGAATGTGTCTTGGGTGGAAAAGAAATGGAGATCTAGGAAAGTTGTGGCCATATTTGAAAAGTTTGCAAATGAGTTTGAATTTTATTTTGAGGACAGGTTGGAACTGCTCAGAGGTGTTAAGCATCGGTGACAAGACTGGATTTTTATCATTTAGTGAGATAACCCAGCATGATTAGGGGAAGATGGAGAGAATGGAGGCAGAGTCCAGGGAGGAAGCCAACACAGCTGTCCAGCTCAGCACTATTCTGGGGAACCTGAGTTCAGCAGAGGCCATTATAAGGGGCTTAGAAACTATGAAGGACATATCTAGAGACCTTGGCTTTAGGTTCAAGGACAAGGATGTGAGAGAGACACTGGCTCTCACCTCACACAGGTGATACTAGTTTTATGTGGGCCAGAAGTTTAATCTTACTCCGAACTGCTCTCTTTTGATCTTAAAGTCTCTTTTGGAATTCTCTGGAGATGTGAAAAACAGTCATGCAGCATTCTCATAAATACCTGTTGAATAACTGAAGACATTTATTGCATCTGTGTCAGATTTTTATCTAGATTATGTACTCTCCATTCTTTCAAACTTGAGTGTTTCCTTGAATATGGTTTGACCTTTTTCCTTATTCACACCTGGTTTTCAAATGTCTAGTTCAAACCTGGTGTGATCATCTTCCTGACTAGCTTGGAGGAGATGCATTTTGTTGTGGAACTGAACCTTATATGCAGCTGATGTTTGAATCACCATTATTGATTGACTGATTAAACATTATTGATTGCCCACACACACACAGTGGGCCTCAGGCTACGGGGCACCTGGTTCCTTGCCTCTCAGTCCCCCTCTCCATGACTTGTACTATTGCTCTAAGAGTAAACCATCCCCATGTGACAGGCTGGCGGGTGCCAGAACACAGGCTTCCTGGGAACAGTGGGGAAGTTCTCTCTTGCGCCTCAACAAGTAATCATTGAAGTCAGTCACTTATGTACCTACAAATGACATGTCATAGAGGTAGACATGACATAGGGATGGAATCTGGAAATAGCATCTCCCTCCAGTCCCGAAAAAGAGGCTGGTTTATGGAGGTAGGGAGAGCTAAGAGGATTGCAGAAGCTAGAAGGCCAACAGAACACTGAAAGAAAACTCTTCTGTGTTACAACTCCGGGGAACCATTTGGTCTTCTGCTTTGTGCTCGGTAGAGTTAGGCTTTTAAGATCAAATAAATCACTTTTGCTTACTGTAGTCTCATTAATATGCATTGAAGTCAGATTGGTATTGCTTCTTTCAAAACAGAAGCCACATTGCAAAACCTCTTATTTCATCACTTACAGTTGTTTTCAGATATATTTTGACCCACCATGTGGTCAGTACTTGAGCACCTACTCTGGGGAACACAAAATGGAAAAGTTTTCATGTCTTGAGTTTGTAGTATAGCTTGGAGGACAAGGTGCCTATATATTATAATACACTGTATAATTGCAGTCAGCCTCAGGCAGTGCCCAGGCATACAGGGAAGGAGAGGACCAACGCAGGTGGCAGACCCTTAAACAGTGGGTACAACTGAGGCAGATGGGATACTGGAGGACATGTCTAGGCTAGGGAGGAGCAGGAACAAGGCTTATATTTCTGAGGCAGTTAGAAGGTGACAGGTCTGAAGCAGCCTTTGTCATGTGGGAGGTTCTCAGAAATGCAGTTGAGGATTCTGAGTCAAAGCAAAGTGTATCCAGAGAAACACAAAGTCACGCAGAACCTTCTGCCACATAGCAGCCAGTTTCCTCTTGTTTCTCCTGCAGTGAATGGACGGAGAGCAGCAGCCAGGCTGACACCACCTTTCCACAGACTTACATCTTGTATGTGGCCCACGCTTCCTGCAGTGTAGACAGGCACAGAGCATGCCGGATTCACTCTAGCTCCATTTTGTACTCTTAGTTTATCATCCCTAGTTAATTGTTCACCTCCTGTAATATTATCTGATAAAATATTGGCTGGTTTCAGGACAAGTAATGCTGCTGGAGAAGTTTAAGCAGCGTGGCAGAATCTGTTCTCTAGAAAGCTTTGTTCTCCCTTACCCAATGTCCTCTGATTGATGTGCCTGAAAGGAGATTTTTATGACATTTTCTCGTATTTTTACAAAATATGGAAATTAAGACCCGTGATCTTTGAAAAAGACTAGAGCATCTTACTTCAATGCTTTTTAGCAGTAGAGACACTAATCCTTTAGAACAAGTCTTTTATAACTCTCAAAAATCAAATCTTACTAGCACACTAGGCACAAGTTAATGACAATGATGGGTTAATATTTTAAGGGTCAAAGAATGGATGGCAACATCAAACAATAAACCACTTGGGGTTTCTAACTACTATAGCAGAAAAGCAAACTGGAGAAATAAATGCTCTGTGATGGACTTGAATTATACCAGCAGTTGACAACCTCACTTCGTAATTTTTGCGATCCTAAATCATATTGTGGAAATAGCATAAAATGTACTAATAAATACTTGAACTTGGTGAAGAACAAGAGAAGAATGAGAGAATGGGCTCTAAGTCATAATCTATGTTTAAACAATGTGCCAAGTGGGGAAAAATCATTATTTTTTGTTTATCTTTGTGTCATTCATACTTAATCAGAAAAACATGTTCATAATTTATGAAGCATCAGCTTTGAGAGGGAGAGAGGGAGTATTTTAAGATGGTAAGGATGGCTTTGTGCTCTCTTAGAATAATAATGAATTGGGACTGTATTTGTACAAGAAAGGAGAGGGAAACATCCCCTAGAATTTAGGTACAAAGTTAGGGAAAAGAGTTGCTGTAAAGAGCAAAACCCCTAGTGAATTTGGACACACCTAACCTCTACATGAAAGTAAGTCCCTGGTGGAAGCTGGGTTACAGAAGCCCCCTTCCTCCCCAGTACTCCTTCCAGCAGCATCAAGTCTTCTGAGATGTGAGTCCCCATGGGAAGGACAAAGTTGGTGAACATTTACTCTTTGTTTACTATATGACAGGCACCCCTGCCACGACGTGAGCTAATTCTATCCATCTCTCTACTCTGAGGTTATGCTACCATTTTCTAACCTACAGATGAGAAAATTGGGGTTAAAGATAGTGAGAGAACTAGACATCAACTGAACCCCACTGTTCTTGCTGAGATCGCGGACCATGAAGAAGCCCGCCACACAAGCACGGTGCTCTTGGGATAACCATCCAGACCAATTTCTTGGAAGACCAAAATGTTCCTTGATATAATCCCAGAACTCTGTTCACATGTCAGAGAACATGAGTGCTCCAACAATGAGCGCGGAAAAAGAACTGTGTCTTGGTCCCCTTGACCACCAGAATCAAGACAATGATTCAAGAGTAAATTCTTTCCCTTGAGAGGTGAAGTCAGGTCGCTGGGAGGCGAGGAAGAGAATGGAGCTGGTAGCAGGGATGTTAGCAAACCAGCCATCACTGGGTGACCGGCGCTTACTCATGTTTACACTGGGGAGATTCCGGGAGCTGCTGTCCAACAGGTAAGTTAGAGAGACTGCCCTCTCCCGCTCAGCGGGACTGGGCTTGCTCTTGAGTGGCAGGGAAAGCAGGTGCTGGCATTTGAAAGTGGGAGGACAGAAAGAGCAGCATGCACCAAAGGGGTGAGGGTGAAGGCAGGGGATTGGCTCAGCTGCATCTTGTGCGAAATCCTTCTCTCCTCGAAGGGAGCCTACCGCATGGAGCTATGCAACAGTCATGTGTGAAGGAGTCTGCTGTCATGGTTTTTCAGTCAATATTTTCTGTATCTGGCTAAACTGAATTCGTTTTCCTTAACCTCATCAACTTGAAGTCATCTGACCAAACTGAATTTCTAGACATTTAGAGTCTAGCATCAAGCCCCAAACAATTACGCTTTTACCTATGAGATGCCTGTAGTCAACAGTTGGTATTTCCTTTAAACTCATACTTAGCCCCATCAACTTAATTCTTTTACTCCAACCCAGGTATCACTGTCTTTAAATACAACTTTTGAGCAAAAGCATTGTTATAGGTGCTGTATTTTTTGAGATAATACAGAATCTAGGAAATAGGTCTGTTTCAGAAGTTCTGCAGATTCTTGAGAAGAATCTAGTGTCGCTTTTGTGGAAGTGATCACTTCAGATGCAAACACAGGAATAATTCATCCTTTAGTAGTGCTAGTATAGTGAACAATTGACGGTGAAACTAGAATTCCCCTTAAGAATTCAAAAGAGGGCCTCCCTGGTGGCACAGCGCGTTGAGCCCTGCACTGTGCAGCATCCGTGGCACAGCAGTCCGAGTTCGATCCCTGAACAGGGAGAGTCATAGCAGACCTCTCCTGCTCGCCCTCTGCTCCCCTCAGCGGTGTGTTTCAGTCGACCTGCCTGTTCTGCTCCCCACTCTGTCTCTGGTGAATCCTCTCACCTCCTGCGCATCTGGCCTGTACCCCAGATCTTGTATGCATAGATAAATATCTTTAAAAATTATAATAATTCATCTCTTTAAAAAAGAAAAGAATTCAAAAGAGCCTATGTAAAACAAGGTGGTTATTGCTGTGTGAGTGTGATTTAAGCTGTTATTCCATGCAACATTCTAAGAAATGAAGGAGGAAGGACAAATGGGTCTAAGTCAACTTGATTGGGAAAAGAATCATATATCACTGAATGCACAGAGATAAGGCGGTGCCAGCACGAGTGTGCCCTAATGAGGCACAGTGACAGCACGGGAAGACGATGACATTGAATTCGAAGTCCAGGTGGTGACCCTTGTTTTGTCAGTTACCCAGGTGTCCTCCCGGACAGCAAACACAACTCTTTGAACCTTACTTTCTGCATTAATCAAATAGGATAACAATGGTTACTGCACTGGAATATTTTCGATGATGAATGAAAATAGTGGGCTTTGTAAACTACAGACATTATACAAATGCCATTAATGCTGGAGTAATAAGGGGTGTTCCTGGCACAGCAGACCTCTCCTGTCTCGCCTGCTGCTTTCCTCAGCAGTGTATTTCAGTCGATCCACCTGTTCTGCTCCTTACTCTGTCTCTGATGAATCCCCTTAACCCCCACACCTCTGGATTGCAATCCAGCTCTTCTACAGATTTTTTTTTAAATGAATGTTAATCATCACCAACAAAATATCAAAGAAAACCAGGAGGACTTTCCTGCTGAAAGCAGCCTTGGCCAGGACCATCCAGAGAGCCCATTCCCCAGGAAAGGCAGGCAGGACTGAAATTTTGGCCATTTTCAAGGGGGCGTACATCAAAGACCAAATAATGGCAGGAGTCATTTTGCTTTGGGCTTCTTTTTGAAACCAAGGCTTTCCTAGAAGCACGACTGGGGGCATCAGCACCAAAGTCAGAGATATGGAAGGAAGGAGTCTTGTCATTTTTTTAGGAACTGATTCTTAGTGCTGCTCCAAACACAAAGTGGCTCCTTGTTTTTACGCATGAAAATAATCAGGGTGCAACAGCTGCTCAGTTTCCTACTCTCACATTCACTCTGTCTATAAAAGTCTCCAATGCCCTCTGGGACTTATCTTGTCCCCTTCTTATTTCCTTAGCTCCCCTCCCAAGGGCTGATAAAGAGGTGCTGTGCTGTCTGCAGACAGAGGCCCTCAGAGAGGCAAGAGCTTCCGAAAGCTTTACTCGAACTGGATTCTTTGTAGAGGAGGCACATCCACAAAGAATTACTTGTGCTAAGTGTGCATTTTAGGGGGGAAAAGTGCTGTTCCAGTGCAAGAAAAGTTTCTGTGTCAGCTACTTGCAGACCCTGCGGTGGGGAAGGGGTGGTGCTTGCTGCCAGGTCCGTGCAGTGCCCCAGCAGTTAGCAGATAGGAAAGGAGTCAAACTTGAACTCTACGCAATGGAATTTCTGCTTTGCAAACATGTGTGGCCTGAATTAACAGGGAGAGGGAAAAAAAAAAATCTAACAATTTACTGTATTTGCAAAGTCAGCAATACCAATCATAAAATGTTTTCCTGGTTTCAAGGGGCCCCAACTCACACGCCAGTCCGTCCGTGCTGGCAGCTGATCAGCCCAGCAGCTGATAACAGCCTTGCCATATGCACGTGGTTACTTCTTCCCGAGTCTCAGAAGGTAAGGAAGAGAGACCTCATTGTGGTTTCTGCTTCCTAGAACTCGCCTGTCCAACGTCACCCAGCTAGGAATCGACAGAGACAGAGACAGACAGAGCCAGTCTCCTTGATTCCTGACGTTGTGTCATTTCTCCATTGTCACTCTCAAGTCCTGAGAAAGAACAGCAAGGCCTGAGGATGGCTCCCATCCTCCACTGGTGGTGGGAGGAGCAATGGAATTCGTGAATTTTATCTTCCTTCAGGGTAGTGGCTCTTAGCCCTGGTTGCCCGTTAAGATCATCTGGGGAGCTTTTAAACAATACCTTTGCTGGGACTTCACCCCCATCCAATTAAATCCAAGTCTCCTGGGGTGGGCCTAGGCATCTGTATTTTTTAAGAGCTCCCTGGTGATTCTAAACAGTTAGCTAGGGTTAAGAGTCACTGCTTTAGAGTAATAACCAAGAAAACAGTGATTGCATTTTTCCCACTTTTAAACCACTTTGGGAATGCAATAATGAAAAATCCTAACAGCAACTTTGCCGGCGACCTCTAAGATAGGCCCTGGCCTTGGTCCTTAGTAGGGATTTGAATTTATCTAGCAATTGACTGACAGATGAGGCGGTGCAGAAGCATGTTCACTGCCTGGGTTTACAACAGTGCAGCTGTCAACTCAGAAACTTTGTGAGATAAATAAATTACATTCCGATCCCTTCACACCTTTTAATTATGTTGCCTTAATACTTTTACTACTGATGACCAGAAAATTAACACATATCATTGGTAGCGTTATCAGCAGGTAGCCACTGTTTTTCTTTATTAAATAACTAGTGGTTGGTTTTTTGCCTGCTTATTTTTTCAAATAATTATGGATAACTGTATTCATTTCAAGGTTATCTTAGTAATTACCTTTTGCATTCATTCCATTCTTTGAGATGTTATTAAGAGCTGGAGTTTGTAGCACTAAGTAGAGGTAACTAAGATGCTTTCATATTTAAAAATAATATTAGCCTATTATTGATAAATCTGTGATTTATTTACCCGGCAATTTCCTCTCCATTACTTTCTTTTTCTCGTATAAAACTCTTTACAATATGTATTCATTGGCAAATTTACTTTTCTGTGTCGATCCTTTTACAAGGTTCTGGACTCAAAAATATGCATTTCCTATGGGCTTTCCTCGTGTTACCTGCTGTGGTTCAGATAATGAAACCTAGATGTGAACAAGACAGGCTTCAAGAGGACTTGATTTTTCACTGAGTCTGTGTAAGTCATTTCTTAATACGAATTATTGCTTATTAAAAAATACTCTTGGTCTGAATCCCCACATTACCATATTCAGTGAATTCTAAAATAATGTTTCTCACAAACTTTTTGCCAAAAAAGGAGTGTTTGTGAATCTTTTTGTTCTTTTGAAGGCACTTGTGATGTTAACTGTCTGTTTTGTAACTGAGGATGCTTTACAGTTAAAGTAAGGGAATACTCATGCTGAATTAGTTTACCAGGATCTACCTAAATCCCTGTTACCATATCCTTCACTTGATATTACAACGGGGAGTATTTTTTCTTGTGTGTCAATTTCTATACCAACAAAATGATGGATCAAGAGCTAATATGCTTTTCTCATAATACTCTTGCAGGTAAAATATTAATATCCACGAATCTAAGCTTTTTTGATAACAGTTTCATACTGCTAGTACCAGGGTCTTATGCTAATAACATATAGAACTATGGAAACCATTGCAGCCATTTCTGAGAACTGAATTAAAAAATGTGACAGGTGAATTGGTGGTGGAAATTCTATGGGGACTACACCTGAGAAAAGAAAGCAAACACTGTAAAAATAATAATAACAATAAATAAAAAAGAAAAATTTTTTTTTTGAAAAGTGACAGGTTGCCCATAACTTTATGGAACAATCAATTCAATGGACTCTGTGTCCAGTGACCAAGTCTGTCTTCAAATGCCGGTTAGTGCCCGGTGGTCTTAATGCATTGTCATCTAGTGGCCTAAAATAATTAATGTGCCTTCCTTAGCAATCTACTTTCTGTCAAAGTATGGCTAGGGCACTCAGCAAAACAGAGTCCAGTGAGTTAGAGGATCATTTTTCATTAATTTTGATTTTTTTCCCATTGCTACAGGTGCTTTGAATATTAAGTCTTGGCCTGATCTGCAACTCATGCTGTCATGATTTAGCCATTTTTCACTTTCCCCCTCTGTGACATATAAAAATGGAAAGATGTGACATTTAAGTGCGTATAGTTTTCTGGTTTGGGGAACCAGACAGTTGGGATTGTTGTTTTACTTCATGCCATGTCATATTAAAGAAAAAAAAATGCTTGCTGAGAGATCTCTCTCAGCTCCGTGCAGATTGGGCTAATCGACTGGCAGTTCTATTAATAGATGACGCTATTAGAAAGATATGGGAACACCTCAGACAGAAGTCCTCGGTAAGACTACGAAGGATGCTCAGTGAGACCTGTCTTTAAACGTCTTCCTGGATCGGTATCTTTTTAAGATGCAACTATCTTCACAACTATGTTGTTTCACCCGGTAGACAAAAGCCGTCACTTCAACAGCCATTGATTAATTTGCGCGCCATCAAGGGCACAGGAGATGCCTGCCATTTAGTGAGCCAAAGCAATCCAATGCCAACTGCAATAAAACCCATCAAGCTGTCACTGAGTCAAGCTGTGAGAAAGACGACGACGATTACAAGCAATAGTTTCCTTCAGTGGCTTCATAATTTCAATTTTTTTGTTACATTTCCAGATTCCCAATAGTTATTGTAAGAATGCTTTTGGCTTTTGTAGAAAAATATTTTCCCCAGGGGTTACTATCAACAACTTAGTGTATTGGTTTTTTTCCCCATCATTGATTCAAGTATAGAAGCTCATCAGGGAAGAAATATTGTGATTACAAGTTGTATATAAATTATTTAAAGGGGTTCAGCCAATCAAAACAGAGATCTAAGTGACTATTTTCCTCTTGATGCTTTGGAGCTCCTACTCAAAAGGCAAATTTCTGATGGATAGAATAGTTTTGAAGTTACTTCAAAAAGGTCATTCTTTTGGAGGGGAGGAGGGACTCAATGTGAATGGTTCCTATGCTTCAACAGTAACTCTTTTATGACAACTTTACAAAGAAGGAGAGAAAAAGAGAGCGATACCAAAATAACAACGATAGGGAAATAACACAGTGGAGGCTGACAGTGCCAGGGGGCAAGGCAGGTAATGAAGTCCTCTTCCGGGTCAAGGAAGATCCGTGGATTTGGTTCTCCCTCAGTTTTTTGGCTCTGGCTTAGGAAAGTAATGATGGTTGAATAATCTTTACCAGAATACTCTTCCAGAGTTAGTCTCTCCTCCCTCCTTGCAATGCAAACATTTAGCACTCAACAAACACAGCCACGCCTGTTCGACTTCATTCTTGGAATGTCACCCTAAGATGCCAGAGAGTGCCCCACCTGCTTCAACTAATCCCTCCGTTGCATTTGAGATATTCTTTCATTTTCTTCTGCCCCATCTCATCGATGGTGTCCCTTTTGTCTTAATATTTATATATAATTACATGTCAACTCCCTAGTTATAGCTAATCTCATAATCACTCATCCTAGAGTCTGGTAGAAAACATTTTCTTGAATTATATATAGGAAAGCTAGTACTCTCTCTTTTTACTTCTTAAAATTATATTAGGAAAACCTTGAACCTTCTAAGAGCTAACAAAGTGATCCTTTAAAATTGCCAATAGTAGATGACTTAAATTTGAAAATCTATTGAAAAATTTATTACCGTGTCCTCAAAGAACATTCTGGAAATGTCAGACATACTTCTCATCTACTAAGCACTATCATCAAAACAGAAAGCTGGATTTCCTGATTTATAACATCAGTTTAAAAGTGAGAAGACACCAAACCACCTTTCTGAACAATATGAGCAATGAATGCAACTAAGAATAGCTTGTATTTATATTTTAGTTTTTAGAAGAGGACAATTAACAACTGCACTAAACTCAGAAATTATAAAAATTTAAGGGTGACAAATACTGACACTCAATCTCTTCCTTTTAATAAATCTCTACCTTTTAAAAGCTTACAATTGCATATAAAATCACCCATTTTGGGGATTCTAACTTCAAACACTTCACTCTCCCCATCCCCCCCAAATAAAAGCCAATAAATTATACAGTTTCTATCACAAAGTTTGAGAATTTCAAAGTATCAAAAAGAAACAAGAGGTAATAAACTCACTATTAAGACATTTAGCTTGGCAAGTGATTTATCTTTTTTCCTTTATCTGCTTAGGGTTTTTATTTCACTGTGTGAGCAAATTTCTACTGACAAGTAATTTTTGGAGAACAGCCAGAAGTGAAGAGGGGGGAGGGCAGGGAGGAAAGAGATCTAAGATATCAAAGACCTGAAGGAAAAAAAGAAAGAAACTGATAGAGTGACATTTGTGGTTTCAAAAATAATATACCTTCTCTAGTCTCCTGTTCATTTTGAAAGCTCTCTTGTTTGGCAGCTTTCATTGTGTGATGAGATGAATAGAGTAATTTTGACCAAAATAATTTCTGCATATGATATATAAAAAGAATTTGGACCCAAAAATTCACTTAAAGCGTAGAAACATCATTTCATGTTGCCTTGTACTTTCCAGGATTCTTTTGATGAGAACACGGCCGGGCGACTGAGTATGCACAAACCAGAAAAGCTTTGCACGTCATAGTGACCTACGTAGAAAATCTACAGTGTTATCCAGATGAGTTACTATCATTACCCATTGATGTTTGGGCAAAATATTCTGAGTAATTTACGCATAAGAAGCCCTCAAGAGATGAATTGTGTTAAGTTGATTTCTTATTGCCAGCTCTATAAGTTATTTCTGTATCAACATGCATATGCTACTCCATTTAAGCCCTTCGTACAGCAGCTGTATAAATAGCTCTCACGTGGAAACCACTTCTTGGCAAATAGTACAAGTATAGCTACAAACAGGTAAATCGTGCCACAAATGCCTTTATTCATTCCATTTGTAAATATTTACTCAGCATTCACTAGTACTAAGCTCTCTGCTAGGTGCTGTGGCATTTTAAGGAATAATTAAGACAGAGTTGTGTCTTCAAGGAATCTAATTATAGACAAAGGATTATAAGGTAGGATATAAAATGAGAACTGTGACAAAATTCCAAAGGGAATTCAAAAGGAGAAGGGATTATTTCCTTCTAGCAGAGTCTTGGAGTACCCAAAGGAGCAAGTGGTATTCCAGCGCTGAGACTGGCGGGATGGGCAGGACAAGGGTGTTCTGGAATACTGGCTGGTTGAGAGGTGGCTGGGGAAAGAGAGTTCAGAATCTGTTCAAAGAACAGAAGGTTGCCCCGCTTGTCCAGCCTGTGCTTAGACGCGAAATGACAGGATACAAAACTACAATCATCACTCTGAGCACTGCCACCTATGGGTGGCTGGAGTAGAGGCAGCTGAATTTTCTCTGGCAACTTTCTATAGGATAACAGAACTGCCTGACCTGGAAATGTGCAACAAAGATCACAAACTCGATGGCCATTTCTATTCCACTTTTTTTGACAGTTTTAAAATATATACTTCTATCTGACTGTCTCTGGAACTTAGGTTGTATTGAATAAGCATAAAATGCTATAGGAGGGAGGAATAAAAAAAAGGCAATGATCTAAAATGCACAGGGGAAAACATGATCCCCAACCACATGTGCTGACAGTGGCGTTCACGAAAAAGCAAAACCAATTAAAAAAAAAAGGAAAAGAAAAGAACCAAGCCCAAACCTCTGTTCTCTATCTCTGGCACATAAGAAACGGATATTGTTTCACAGAACAGCACCCCAAGGTCCCATTAGAACATGAAAATATTTACAGCAGTAGTGATTTTGCTATGGGATTGCATGTTTTCCTTGCAAATATTTAACTTATGCTTTTGTGAGCAACGGGACATGGTGTAAAGAAAACAGTATGATCAAAGGTGATGTAGAGGGTTGAACACATTTGGTCCCCAACTACTGTTTCTAGAACATGTCTGGTTTATTGTGTCTTTTCCACTAACTAATGTGACCAAGACGTATGCATTGTTTTATACTTCTTTTGTGAAAGGGCATGCTGAAATAAAAATAGTCCAAATGATGGGACTTTTTAAGTTTTTAATTTAGTAAGATTAAAATGTGTTCACCCCAAACTGTTCTAGTGAATGACTCCTTGGAGGAGTCCAGGAACCAGCGAGGACGCTGCTCTGAGCACTTGGTCGAAGAGGCACAGCCCAGACAGAGGTCTCAGCCTGAGGAAATGCTTGCCACCTTCTTCCCAGATGCCTCACACTTCTGCTGGAGAGCTATCAAGCATCACAACTCTGGACCATCACATGTCCTCTCGGTATTGATTCAAACACAGATAAAACCCATTTCAGGAAATGTGCTTTATCTAAAAAAAAAAATAACTTGCTAAAGAATAGCGTTCATTTATGGGTACTTTCCAGGATGATTATTCATACAGGCTGGGAAATAACAAGAAAAACAGTCTCTCTTCAATTTCTATTTTTGTTGATCAAAAATCTAAGCACTGTGGTTATTTCTAGATGGCTTATGTGAGCCCCCAGAGAAAATTACAATCTTAATAGTGTGTCCATGAGATGATAGCATATCTTTTTTTCAGTGGTTAGGGAACGGCAGTGGCAAAAACCAGCCTCCTCTTTTTCTCTTGCAAGGGCTGAAATAGACTGAGGAAGAAATGGGATTTTCAAAGTTTCTGTGGATCTTCTAGTCAATTTGTTTTATTTATTAAGTAGAAGCTGAATCTCATTGTCCAGGACTAGGCACTTTGGGCATGGAAAGAAATGGAGAATGGCCTGACCCATCATTACGAGGACGTGATCTGGAATCATCTGGAAGATAGTCTCCAGAAGGTAAGACCACTGGGTGTGTAACGACATTAGAAGAAATCTGAGGACAGGCAACAAGAGATGGCCAGGTGGGACAGGCCCTGCAGCAGTTACCTTCAGGGTCAAGTGGAAGTTCAGAGAGGCAGGTGGAGAGGCAGGAAAGGGAGGTTCTAGCGATATGTGGCTGGGACCTAACCATGGATATGGAAGTTCAAGGGGCAAGACTCATACCTCAGCCAGGGTTTGGCCAGAGAAATGATCCCTCATTATATATAAGTATATACACATACGTACTCACACACACGGATTATGGAACTTATTGCAAGGAACCAGCTCGTATGACTGAGGTTGGCAAAACAAGTCTGAAATTTATTGGCCATGGGGATGGAGCACCAGCCTCAAGCTTCTCAAACCACTGGCAGGACTTCTCCAAAAGCAGCCTCAATTCTACTAAGATTTTCAGCTGACCAAATAAGACCCACACTAGATAGCGAGGATAACCTCTCTGAAAGGAGATGATTATGGACCTAGTCACGTGTACAGAAAACCTTTCACAAAAACACCTCCATTAGTGTCAGAGTGACAGTGTGACCAGTTCTCGCAACTCAAATGTGAGAACTGAGAAAACCAAGCTGAAATGTACCAGTCCCAAAAGAACAGCACAATTTAGCCAAGTCATGAGATCATGCAGGACTTTTACTAGGTCTTCTGAATCAAGGAAGAACTCACTAGAGCTAGGAAATGAGGAAGCTTGTTTGTTAAAAGGAAGCAGGAAAAAAAAAAAGACCAAACTGAAACAAAACAGAAAAAAGCAAAACAAAACAAAACAGATAATATCAGCACCAAAGAGAACAGCCACAAGCCACTGCAAAGCCACTGACTTCATAAAACCTCTATATGGAGGTTTGGCCCCTGAGTCATCAGCTTCAGATGGGTTTGAAAGTGCAATTTGTGGGGGGCAGGAGACAGTCAAACATAGGTCAGAAATTCTGAGCCAGGGGCAATACCGAGCCACTATGGTAACCCCAAGACCACGGGACATTTGGCAATACTTGGAGGCATTTTTACTTATCACAGATTGAGAGAGGTGCTGCTATTGTCATTTAATAGAGATCAAGAATGTTGATGAAATTTCCTACAATCCATAGGATAACCCACATTAAAGAATTACCCATCCTCAAATGTCAAGAGTGCCAGGACGGAGAAACCCAGGAGTGGTTGTATGAATAGGTAGGATGCACTTGATGTTCGGTCTACAATACCTCCTCATTTTCAATAATGATGGACTATCCACAAAGCTTGTGTGAAAGAAAGCAGCAGCAGCAGCTCTCCATTTTCTTGCAAGCAGAATGGAACAGTGGAAGAAGCATGGATTTGGAATGACAGTCTTGATTTCAAAACCAACTGTGTCATACCCTCCCTTGTAAACCCTCAGAAAGATGCTGAAGCTCTTACTGCCACAGATCACTTATCTATGAAATGAGAAAAGTACCTATTTCATAGGATTATTGAAATTATTAGTGATGTAACCAGATAAATGTTACTTTTACCACAAGGAAACATCTGGGTAGATAAGATTATAAAAGAAGCAGTGACTGCTAATATGTAGAAGGGATTAGATTTTAGAAATATGTCTTCCACTCTGTTGGTCCATGGATGGGTGATAAAGGAGGAAGAGGAGCCAAGGATGATAGCTGAAGATGGGTAGTGTTAGCATGAATGGGGAGAGGGAATTCACAAGGAGGATCCAGTTATAGGGAAGATACTAAGTTCACACTCAGTTATAATGGCTTTGGTGCCTTTAGGACAACTGGGTGGAGAAACTGGGAGTATTCAAGGCTTACAAGTCACTTTCACAGCGATTGTTCCATTTGAACCTCGATGCTCATAATAATTAGGTGGAAGGCAATCTTAGAACCTGCATTCCTAGATGAGAAATTTGAGCATCTTAGGCTAAGTGAATTATTCAAGACTAGGCAGGCTGTAGGGGTTAGAGTTCTATCTTGACTTGGACTCTCGATAGGAATTTTTTTTTAACGGAAAACGACAGGTGGGATAGTTGCAACTGAAGTTTGTCTTTGTTAGTTTGCCTCTGAGGGTTTCCTCTGCTCCCCTAAGGTTATGGGGGTTCTGAAAAATGTTCAGTGAGGGCTGAAAGATGAAGTCCGCCAGCGCGTGGAGAGGTGAGGACATCCAGCATGGATTTCGAGGTCGCTCTGAGTGGAGATGGTTTATAGATCACCAAATAAATAAACAAAGGAGAAGAAGGAAACTTCCGGCAAACATATTAGCAGGCATCGCCAATTCAAAAAAAAGTTGGCGATGAAGATCAGTCGTCTGTGAAATGATAATGCAAATCAATGGAAAGATATGAACAAATTTTGATTTCCCCATCACATTTTAGGAACACATTCACTGAGACACATTTCCACCTTGAACACTGAAGTCCCTCACTCTGATCGCAACGTGAAGCATGCTGTTCCGAGGAAGAGCCCCGAAAACACTGGGTTTTCACAGGTTTGTTTTTCACATTTGAAATGTTTTGGGAGCCTTAATTTGGGCCGGGAGACACATATTCCAAAGTGTACGACAGAGACAAATTTGACTTTTAATTTAGAGTTTCTGA
Source organism: Galemys pyrenaicus (assembly GCA_019455555.1). Lineage (NCBI taxonomy): Eukaryota > Metazoa > Chordata > Mammalia > Eulipotyphla > Talpidae > Galemys > Galemys pyrenaicus. The sequence goes on along the minus strand of JAGFMF010012288.1, from coordinate 8,909,514 downwards.
ATCTGACTTTCTGAAATCTTCAGTGAAGCAACTCCTCTTCTCTGCTGAGTTCTGGGGAGAACAACATCCCAGGGGTGGGTCAGGTGAGCTCTCCTGGCCCTGTGGGATGAACTTCACCTTCTAGACTTCAAGTCTCTCTTGGAGAAGGGATTGGATTTCTGGTCAATCTTCCGTAACCTTGTGACAGCTCTAGTATGAGTTGGCTGCATTTTGGCATGTCAATTTGGTATTTTCATTCATTTCCTCTATGTTTCCATGTCACTGCCATAGTTTCATGTCATGCTCCTGTACAGTTATGTCAATCCAATACCCCACATCCCTGGACAAGCCTTCTTGGTCTCTAACCATAGATAGATGTTTCCCTTTATTTCTTTTCTTATTTTCCCTTATCAGGTTCCTAAGGTATTTTTTTATATATCTTTGCCAGATTGAATTATACTGGCTACTTTTTGTGCTTCATTTCCTTAACATACATTTTTATCTTTATCATCATTTTCCTCATGTTCTTTTCCATGTACTTTTGTTCTTTCTGAATTTGGTACTTTGTCTTTTTTTAATTTTCTCTACGTGGCCTTCCCTTCCTCCTTTCTCCCTTCCCCCCTTCCCTCCCTCTCTCATTCATTATTTTCTTCTTATTACAGATGTTGCTAGGTCCCAAATGCTTTCTGTTGGAATAGAACTGAGATCTTGAGAGGGAGTCATCTTTGTGTAAATAATTTTAGTTTTACTTTATTATGACAAATGAGCGATGTAAAATCTCTACTTCAAAAAATACATACACTTTCTATAAACTATAAACTGTAAATCTACAAACTACAGATCATTGTAACTGCTTCATATACACACAATTTAAAAATATTCTTAAAAGTATGTCAATTTTCTATTTGGAGAGGGGTCTGCACTCATCTACTTTTTATTTATTTATGCACACAAGAACTGGGGTACAGGGCAGAGATGTGGGGCTGAGAGGATTCACCAGAGACAGAATGGAGAACAGAACAGGCTGATCCACTGAAATGCACTGCTGAGGGGAACAGCAGGCCAGGCAGGATAGGTCTGCTGTGCCATGTGGATCCCCTCTCTGGCTGGGGATCGAACTTGTGCTGTAGTGGCTGCCGATAGCTTCACAGTGCTGAGACTTGCTCTCCTGTTGCACCAGGGAGGCCCTGTACTCATCTATTAAGTGACGCTTATTGTTCAACTCTTGGATGTCCTCACTATTATCTTTTCATTTACTTGACTTTCAGTTCATAAGAAGGTATATTCAGAATGCCCATGAAATTTGTTTTCATCAATCTTTTTCTTCCCTTTCAATTTTTCCCTCTATTTTATAAGGGTATGTTCCATATTGGTTTATGGCTAGTATAGCTGCTTTGTAAGTTTTGCCTTTATAATTGAAAAATATACCAACCTTTTCATAATCTTCTTTATGTTAAAGTCAACTCCCCATCTATCTTTAATTAATATCGCCAAAACTGCATCCTTTTTGGTTTGGTACATATTGTCTTTCCTTTATTTTCAATCCTTTTGTAGCTGTTCTAAGTGTCTTTCCTGCCAGCAGCATTGAGCTGAATTTTGTTTCTAAGCCCTATAGTCCATGGCTTTTAATGGGAGATGCTCCTTTATGCATGTTTAGTGCATTCAATGAAAGACTTGCAAACCGGTCATCCCATTTATCTTTTGCTATTATATATTTACTTTACAGTCTTCTCCCAGTGTATGAGGTCTCCTCGCGTGACTTTTTTTTAACTGAAATTATTTTATTACTAATTGAAAGTCCTGTTCTAGTTTTCTAATCCTTTGAATGTTGTGCTTCTTTCCACAACACTTACTCAGACTCCTACTTATCTACCGCTATTTGAAAACAAGATAATAATAACCCCTTTCCTTCCACCCACCTCCTTGAAACTATGAGAATACCTCTTCCTTCTCCTCCTTCCCTTCCTTATACATACCTGGGGAGATGTTGCAAATCATGTCTTCCCACCACCAAATGTAGATTTTTTTTTAACAAGATTTATTTGTTTATGCATACAAGAGCTGGGGTACAGACCAGAGGTGTGGGGGGTGAGAGGACCCACCAGAGACAGAGCGGGGAGCAGAACAGGTAGACTGACTGAAACCACTACTGAGGGGAGCAGTGGAAGAGGCAGAAGAGGTTGCTGAGTTATGTGGGTCACCTCCCCGGCTGGCGGCTGGGATTGAACTGGTGCTGCAATAGCTGCGGATGCTTCGTAGTGCGTTGCTTAACCCACTGTGCCACCAGAGAGGCCCCAAATGCAGGTTTTACTGGTATTTTTTCTTACGTGGGACCCCCTTTTCCTTTCTGCAGCACTGCTGAATAGCATGTGGTCTTCTGGAGCCCGCTTCCTGGTCCCTTCATCTTCTCCTCAGGTTTTCATTTGTGTGTGTTGGATCTGAGTTTAAGATAAACACACCTTTTTTGAAGGCAGCTAATTAGAGTTCGACGTTGCCTTTCCTTCCTTTCATCAACTTATTGGAGTTTTTGAGTCAGTGTGCTCTTTCTTGTGTTTGTTTCCATGACTGGCGTGGTTTCAAGAACTTTCTATTACTCTCACGAGCTCAGAGCTCTGGTCTACCTGCTGACACAGTCCTGGGCCCCTGGGAGTGGGAGTTTTCTCTGGCCACACCCCCACACAGGCAGGGTAACTGGAGCAATCTTTTCACTTGTCGCTCGTTGAGGCTTAGCTGTGCTGCAGGGGACACTCAGCAGTGGTCTTGAGCGTGGCTGCTGGACTGCTCTTCACATGGTGGGTGAAGCATCAGGCAGTAGACACCCCTGTCGCCCTCCTGAGCTATGCTTGCCTCCGTCTTGCCTTGGGGGTGGGAGCACTTTAGTCTTCTCGTGGATCCTCCTTGGTTTGCTGGCACCAGGAAGACTATGCTATGGGCGTTTGTTCACCCAGCACTGACCGCAGCCAGGCTCCCTGTACCCCCCTAGTCCCAATTGCTGCCAAGGGCATCCTGATAGTTACACCCGCCTCCCACCCACTGCTAGAAAGAACGCCCAGTTCTCCTCCTGAGTTCCAGTCCTTAATAATCTCCATGTGTCACAAGCCCTTCCCAAACACATGAAGACAAGATACTGGTAAAATGCAGTGTCGAGAAAGTGAGAAGAGCCCTGCCTGTCATTTCTTTTAAAGATCTTTGGATTTAGGTAATAAACATAAGCTATCAGCACAACTAATTTTTGCCTTAGATGTGGTGAAGGAGCATTAGCAGATACAAATTTTGAGCCAGAATCTTCCAAAACAGTAGCAACTGAAAGTCAATAAACTAATCCAGTATTCGTGTTATTATTTTCATTCTTAATAGTGACCTGAAACCCCCTAAAAATATACTTTAGGATACTGAAAACGAAAGATAGTGTTGTTCTAGCATTAGGATAGCTAAAAGCTTAATTGAAGCTCCTGGATCTGTGAAGAAATTTTCAGGACCCTTTACATGTTCTGAATTTTTCCCAAATGTTAGGTTCAATTTGTATCATTTTGATGTAGGCCTCTTAGTTCCTAGTCAGTAGGAAAACAAAACGAAACAAAAACTACATTTGTTCCAGTGAGACACATTTGTGAGGAAAGAGAAATCAACCATCATCAAAAGACAATATTTGTCCTCAACATTAAATATTCATGTTTAACCACGCTCAATCTAGTTTTCTATGATCTACAAGTAATTCACAGTCCAGCTATTCACAACGACGAAACCAGGGTATTCTGCAAGCTCACTTAACTCAATGCATTTTCTTGACTTAAAAATGCTTTCAGAACTTTTGTACAAGTTTCTTCCAAAACAACATTTTGGCCAAAATGTTGGAACCAGTGTATCTAGAAAGCTACAGCCTTAATTATCACTTCTGTGGGGCATAACCGAAAAGAACTATATGTTGAATTTTTCACTGGTATCAGAACCAGCTGTATCTAATGCATGTAATGGTAAATGTGTGTGAAGCATTCACAAGGCACACAAATAAGAAATTAGAAAAAAAGGTATTCAACTCTTAGGGTAGAAAAATAGCCTGTCAAGTGATTCTTTCAATTTTGAAGGCTGTTATCTCTAAAATATTCTGTAGTGCATATTCATATAGTGATAGGAAGGACATTTGGTTTGGCAGACAAATCACTTGAGTCAAAATAATTCAACCTACTCCAAATTCCTAACTGCTCGCTGCGTATCTCCATATGGTGCTTCTGCCAGCCTCCCCAAATCAACTCATCCAAATTTGGATCCATTTTCTTCTACGTTCTCTTTCCTCATAACTCATCCTCCCTCTAGGAGTCTCTCCCTAGATATTTCTATCCAGTCACCCAAGCTGGAAAAGCTGCAAACATCTCTTCTCATTCTGCATTTCTTTATTCCAACCACAAAGAACTGCTTACCCATCCCTACACATCCTTGGTTTCCACTTTTGTGTATCTTATACCTTTAACTTAGACTTCTCCAGGAAAATTTAACTTGAAGGAATGCTACTCCTTTTTCGAGGCTTCCTTTTGGGCCACTGCCACTGAGTGGGTATCCTTGAGGTTCTTTATCAGAATCAATAACTCTGCCTCTGGCCATTTGTGAATCCTTGCTGATGTACCTTATCACTTTCTTTCTGTCTATATCTTGTTTGTTTTAGGTGTAAGTAATCTAGGGATTAGGTTTCAATAATTTTTTGGTTCTCAAAGTCTAGGTGCAAAGTCTTAGAGACATAAGATTTGAAAAACATATTGTATTGATTTTTAACCTATTAAAGCACAAACAGAACTCCCACCTGTCCCCCCAAAATCCAAACTCTGAGAAGTCTAATAATTTTGGGGTTTTAAAATACAGGGGGAAGAGGACTTAATTATTCATTATTCTCTATATGCCAGATGGACTAGAAACCTGCTTTCTAGTTTCTTTTGCAAAAATGTTGCACAGTGTTAGTTATTCCATATACTTCTTTGTTGTTTGAAAATGAAGTCCAGAAGGTAACTAGTAAGCAAAGAAAATGATTTTGAACTCACTCTGTTTGGCTTTTGAGAACACTGTTTTTCAGCTACATTCTGCACCATGAATCTTGTACTTGCTCCCTGTTTTTTTCTCCCTGCAAAGGGGAATAGTGTTCCTGCAATGTTTTTTTTTTTCTTTTCTTAAACACCCTTTGTATTAGTTTCCAGTTGCTGATATAACAAACTATCCACCCCAAACTTAGTGGCTTAAAATAACTCGAATGTTTCTTTTGGTGTTCTGAAATCCAAAATGATTCTGGGTTGGCAGGGCTGGGGACATTGTGTTTCTCAATGACAGCACCGAACTAGGAATTTTTAGCTTCACAATTAGCACAGCTTAATACACAATCGAACCAAGTGGCCACAGACAAAGACACCTATTCCAGTAGATGCTGGTTCTGGATCAGTGTGAAAAGTGTAGCCAAATAGTACTAACTATATAGAATTCATGATGCTACTCATGGTGTCTTAGTGGTCAAAAAACTCCAAAGCCATGCATACTTTAGAAAAAAATATCTATTTTATTTGATCTACTTTGTACCATTGTGGAGTAGTGCTTTTTGAATTTAATTAAGTATCAAAATCCCCCCATGTAAATACGCACCTTTCCTGTAATACATGTATTGTTTCAGACTTTGTCTGCTTCCCCCATGAAAGGTAAATGGCTCCTTCACATCTTTGTTAGCTTATTTGAGGGAACTAATCACGAGCCCACTCATGCTAGACGGGCAGTTCAAAGCTTCAAATGTCAAGATGTTTTCATCAACAGCAACTTTCAGATTGAATGGTTTCTGGTTTATGTCAAATCGTTGGCGTGAATTTTTTCCCTTCATACACTAGAAATTGCTCTCACAGGAATGCAAACTACCTTGTCGATTGCTCACCCATCTCCTCCAGAATTTCATTCACCTCTTAGTGAAAAAGGATGATGGGACAGATTATCCTGTTGCTGATGAACGTCCATTAGCTTTGAGGCGCAAAGATACCACCTTGCATGCATTCACAAAGGGACAGGAACAGAATTCCTTTTTGTGGTTTGTGGGAAAATAGCACTTTCTAGCTGATCTATGTGTGCTTTCAAGTCCCATACCCCTATACAGTCAGCTTCTGAGTCGCTCACTTGCTAGCTGGGACACATTTCACCTTCACATGCAATTTCTTTAAGAATCAAAGGGAATATGCAGACAGGCATCTAACTGTTTAGGAAAATAAACACCTATTTTGAGCGTGCGCCTTGCTTTGAATGCAGGACAAAATATATAGGTACACCACTTAGACCACTAGTGAAGCTTTGCTTTCAAAGATACAGAAAGTCCTATTCTTCTCCACACCTCTCAGTCTGGAAGATTCTAGTACAACTTTCTTTTTACTATGGAAATACTGCTCTGCTCCATAATCAGTAATATAATGATCTGCCTCAAATGCCATATGTCCTCCAACTATTTGGCAGCACAAACCTATTTAAGACCCATTATTTAGTGACAGCAGTGTACACTCGAATAAATAAACTTCATTATCTGTATGCGCAAATCCATACACATCTGTGAATGAAGAGATAGAGTATATTGATTTTGCTGTGGCCCTTCACTGCCATGTAGGTGGCATTACATCAGCTTACAATTTCAATGACCTGCTGCAGTTTAGAAATAAAAAATCGTTATCTGGAAACCTCTCAAACCAACAGAAAAGTAATCAATGTTTTATCTGTGGTTAGGTGCTAGAAGTCAGTGGTGGATTTTCTATCCTCAGTGCTCTGTCCTCTAGTTAAAATATTTAGGGAGCTCCCATGAGAAATACTAGACCTAGACGGAACCTGTTTACTTAGGAGGTGAAAAATCTGTTCTTTGTATCCTGTTAGCTGCAACACATCTTCTGCTCAGAGTCCCTTCCCCTAAGGGATTACAAGATCCAGCTCTCCTCTGGTTTCGGAAAACCCTTCTGGTATATGACTGAAGCCACAGGGACTTACTGCATCAATTTTAATTATTGTTTGAAGTCAGCATACAATTTTACATTTTGTAAATTTACCTCCTACTCAGGTGGGAGGACACTAATTTGACACCAAGCAGTATTCTTGATAATAACGAAAAAAACAATTCTCTACTGGAACACACATAGAAATGTTCCCAGAATTGGATAACATGTTTTAAGTAACCATTACATCTAAGAAATCATTTCCTTTTTATTTCTGTTTACATGCCCATCCATGCTACTGTTGAAATACAGTCAATCGAAGGAGGTTGGTATTATGTTCCCTTCAATATAGGAGTTTATAATTTATCCAGTAAAGGTGAGAGACACACTTACAATTATGATACAGAGTAGAAACTAACAAATCCCATAGTAGAATGATAAAGAACGAACTATCAGATTTATCTGAGTTGGGATAACGTCAGACGAGGAAAGGGAATGAAGGAAGTCTTCATGGAAGAGAGGTTCTAATGGTGAGAGTGGTGGATGCTGAATCGTCATTGATCGGGTACTTTCATCGTGTGTCTGGCAATGGTGGACAAGAGAGACAGTCCAGTGTGGATGCAAGATCTTAGCTAAAACTCTACACCACAAATAATGAATAACAGATATGACATCATGGAGGGCACATAGGGGGTTCCATGAGTGGATCACCCCAGAGGGCCAAATTTAAGCCTTCACTGATTATGTGACATTTAAATTGGATGTGGGGGTGACCAGAAATAGAAGGGGCTGGTACTAGATAAAGGCAAAGCGGGGGGATATAGGCAGGATTGAGAGCCAGTTTTCCCAAGACACACACAGGATGGCAGCCATGATCAGTCTATACACAGCTTTCTTCCGGGGCGTCGCTGAACCCTAGGATTCATGATCGGGTACAAATTTACATGGCTGGAGAGCTGGACAGAAATGGGGGAAATAAACTCCTTATTTCTGGCTACCAGCTCTAGGCCAAGCATTCTATCCGTTTCTTCACATACAGTACTTCATTTTATTATACTGTCCTCCTTTTACAGATAAGGGAAATAAGAGTTTAAAATATGGAATGATTTACCTAAAATAATACTGCAGGGGTGGAACGGCATCACTAGAAAATTAGAGAGTATCTGCTCTTTAATGTAGGACATGGGACAGAATCCGAATCTGACTGGAATCACTTACTTTACTGAAGAAAAAAAAAAAAGAAAGATGTAAAGAGATTAGGCTATTCTTTCCAAGATGGGGCACCAGATATGTATAGAGTCAGGATTAGAGAGACTTTATTTGGATAATTTTATGTCAATGTAACTATCATCAATGAAAACTGGGGAAAGAAAACCAGATGTGAGAGTTTAAAAATGGAAACTTCTGATTCCATATTGCTTCGGAATTAAGCCCAATTCCATCAAACTCCATAGCAGAGCTTCCCTTAGGGTCGGCTTCAAATGAATTACATATGCACAAGATATCCCCACAGCTCCCAGAAAAGAGAGTGTTTGATAGGTGTTTTACACACACACACACAGACACACATACACACACAGAGTATCTGTTGTAAGGATGAACTGGATACCGAGAACACAGAACCTCAGACCAAAAGCCAGTCTCAGAATGACAGAAATCTTCCCTGAGGACATGACCTGTCCTTTGGCATTTTTCAGATGTGGTATCATTGGTTTACTATGTCATTTTATGTAAATACTAAGTAAATTTTGGAAGTACAGCTTCATATATAAATGTATATACCACACTATGCCACCACGAAAGGCCTACTTTTCATCAACCACTATCCAATGGACCCTTCCTACCTATTCTTTCCATCCCTCATCCCCTTCCCTTCTTGTAACCACCATTTTGATGTAAAAGTCGAAGGATTCATTTTTGTTGTTTTGCTCTGATTGTTCATTTACCTTGTGTCTTTATAATGAAGTGGCATTTGAATTAAGGCAGAGGCCTGGGGGTTGTGGGACTGGGTTGCAGACGAGCCTTCCAAGTGGGGATCTGCAGATGGAGTAGAGCCTGAGGCGAGAGGCTTCCACTGCAGGAGGCCAAGATGGCATTTCAAGAGCAGAGTACTGCCTGTGGACAGGGCAGGCCTGGAGAAGGGGGTGTGGGGAGCAGGAGACTTGTGTGCAAGATTAAAGTATCCTGATGAGTCAATGAAAATTTCATGCAGTTCAGGGTAAAGGTTGTTACAGAGGGGGAGCCCCATAAAAGGAGAGGACCTGTGTTCCCCGCCCCACCTAATGAAAAGTAGAGCTGAGTGGTGAGAAGAAGCTAGGAAGGACAGGGAGGGGCATGGCAAGGACACAGGAGGAATCATGTCAAGAGAGAGTGTGCTGCTTCTTGACTTTGGACTTGTACCAGAGACTTGTGGGACATGGAGCCGAGACTTGCGGAGTCACGTGGGAGAGCACATGGTGAGAGCAATGGGGAGGCTGACAATGACAACCTTTATCTGATTTGTGCTTTGATTTTGTTCCTTTCACCCCGGATTTGCCTGGTCCCTTCTTCCTCTTTGCTATGGTTCTCTGTCAGAAGGTGCCTCAAACTTGTGACAAGCTTTCCAGCTGTAGTGGCCCCACTTTGGGCCAACGCTGTCTGGCTGGTCCTCCATAAATATATATACTACATTCATTTGTTCATGAAGATGGGTAACTTTGGGTTTTTAATTTTATTTTTATGCATACAAGAACTGGGGTGTAGGCCAGAGGTGCAGGGGGTGAAGGGTTCACCAGAGACAGAGTGGGAGGCAGAACAGGCTGATCTACTGAGATACACTGCTGAGGGGAGCAGCAGAGAGACAAGAGAGGTCTGCTGCACCATGTGGATCCCATCCCTGGCCAGGGATCAGGGATCAAACTTAGGCTGTCATGGGGATAGCACTGAGACTTAACCCTTATCCCACCAGAGAGGCCCCAACTTTGGATATTTTATGAGAACATTATTATCCTATCTTCTTTCTCTATGCAGTAGATTTCTTTTTGGTTCCATTAATTTTTTTTGTATTGTTTGCCCATCAATTCCATATAAAATCCCCACTTCTAGTTTCTCTGGGGAATCAAAGACTTGTCTGTCAGCTGGGGTAGATCTCTGCTCTCCCACCCCATCACTCCTCATTATTAATGTACGTTGCTAAGGCTGTTCAGGAGGCAGTGAGTTTGGGACACTATTCTACAAAATTCCTACTGAGTTTACAAAATCCAGTCCACAGTGTTGAACTACTTATTTTGGGAGTGGCTGGTTGCATGGAGGTAAGATTGTTAAATATCACTTCACTTTCAGGCTGTTCTCTATGGCAGTCCCTTTAACAAGGAAGGAGGCACGTGGCACAAATCCCTAAGACCTCCACGCCCTTGGTCTAAATCTCAATCTTCAGTCTAAGGAAACAGAAATGTAGATGAGGAATGAAAAGGAAGCTGGTAAAACTATTAATGGAACCGGCATAGACTGCATTGTTTATAATTCTTTGTATGTATGTAGTAAGCAGAAGGGAGGGAGTTGAATTCTGGCAGATGAATACTGTGTTAAGGACGATTCAAGCGTTAGAACGGCTTACACACCTGGGTTGTTTAATAGAATCTGGCACCTGTACATACAACAACCGGGTTTTGGTGATGAAACCTGGGCAGTTCAGAATTCTTCCTACATATTTGTACATAGGAAGAATTATTTATCTTTTGTGCCCCAGTCTTATGATATGCTCATGAAAATGTCTGAAACTGAACACTGTCCATAGGTGGATGAGAAAAATAAACAGGAGGCACCTGAGAGATTTAAAGCAGCATTTCTGTAACACTGGGATTAAGTGTGGTTTCCCATGTTAAAGGTGAAACTGAGGCATATGGCATTTTTAAGAGCTTATCTGAGCAAGAACTGACTGAATTCTTGGTGCCAAGCCTGCTGAAGTGAAGAGTAAGCCACCGACAAGAGACGGGGAAAGAATTTCAGCGAGTTGATGAGGAAGGAAAACAAGGGGATGAGCAGGTTAATATAGCCTTGGGGTTTGCCTTATTTCTAAAAGCCAAGTTGTCTCCTTGTGATGGGCTGTTCTTTAGGTTTGGATTTCTTAACCCAATGGCATCTACAGACTTAGGATTTGGTTTCCGATCTGAAGCCACTGAGGCAGCAGAAACACCTGGGTCCAATGGTCTCTTTGGTTCATGAATCTAACACCTGCCTGCATAATATGGACATTAAGACTTTTAAATCATATTTTGGAATCACTGGCAATCTTGGTGTTTTCTAAGAACAGAACTATTAAGAGTTTAAGCGATTCAAATAAGTAACTAAAGCACTTGACAACTCAGAAAGGTATAAACAGATAGTGCAATCTGAAAGACAAAATCAGTCAACATGTGAGTTATTCCAAGACAGTGCAGAGACCAGGGGGACAGGATCAAGAGGGTCTCAGAGAAATGACAAGTTAACGTAGTTATGAGTTCTGATCATAGACAACTTGAGGTTTACTTTTCAACGCAGTCTCATCTCAAAAGAAGCCATCCCAACTTCTGATCTAAAAATTGCCCCCCACCCCCTTAGACTATTTCCTTGGCTCTGAAAACTAGGATCAAGATAAGAAGTATTCGGTTACAAAGAGTCTTCTAAGGACACCATGGGTTTTATGGGCTAGAGGAGATTCCAGTGAGCACAGCTATGGCAAAATCTTTATAGCCTGCACGGTTACATAATTCTTTCCATAACATCCTAGCTGCAGACATTTAGATGACTAGTCCAGCTTCACCGCTGTCTCTGTGTTCTCTGGAAGGAACACAATGCCCATAATAGTACCCATTATAGCCACTATTCTTCTCAATTGTAAAGGCACAGTGAAATTGTGGGGCTGAAGCTGTGTCTTGATTGGCTGTTAAATTGCGATCAATGAAAAGTATTTGTGCCATAATTTTACAACCAAGCAAGAACTGGCCATCCTGGTGATAAGTCAGCATGTACATACCATCAAAACTGAAGTGTCTCGCTTGGATAACTGAACTGAATTTTCTTTAAGACAACAGGGTACAATAGAAGCTGCATTAAAAAAAAAAAAAGGCATTTTTCTGCCACCTGGTTAAAAAGAAATAACATATGAACAAGGATAAATTCCAAATAAGAATAGTGACTTGTTTCTTGATGATAGCTGAGTTGCATTGAGTTAAGAAAAAGCAGTGTCCCTTCTCCCCTTTAATCTAAAAGTAGGTGAAAATGACAGAGGGCCAGATAGTAAATATTTTAGGCTTTATGGGTCATGAAGGTCACTGTTGCATGGTTTTCTTTTTCTTTTGCTTTCTTTTACAACCTTTTAAAAATGTCAAAACCAGGCGAACAAAAACAGGCCATAGGCCAGCCTCAGGGGTGCAGCTTGCAGACCCCTGATTTATATAAATGCTTACAGTTGTGAGTTTTAATAAAAATCGCTTTTGATCTCCTCTACATTACCCACATCCTGCACCTGGAACAATGATCTGAACGATAGTCCTAGTTTTCAGACCAATGCTTGAAAACTATAGTCAAGGCTGGCTCTGTGAAGCATGGCTGGAAATGAAAGATAGCTAATAGTTATCCCTGTGTTTTTATCTGCAGACCTACTTGGCTTTGCAGACCCTGTCATGGTTTAACCCTCTCGCTTAGTCTTAAAAAGAGCCTTTGAGAAAACAAAACAAACAGAAAAAGAGAGATCTCTACCCCCAAAGAACAGAGAAAAAGAGACAACCAGACACAATCTGCTTGATCATGTGTGATGACTGCATGCCAAAGCAGTCTCTCTACTCTGATATTTACCTCAATGTCCTAAAGAACATGACTGGTGCAACACTATAAGCATGAGTTATTTTGTCCAGCATCTCAGCTACTTTTCAACTCACCCTCCCATCCTTAACTGGATGTCTCGCTGTGTCAGCAGGTATATTACCAGAGGCATCTTTGTTAGGTCACTCTAACTTTAACAGGTAAAGTTTATTGAACAGCTACTATAAGCTGGATAGTTTTCTCATGTCTTTACAGAAAGAACTCACTTGATCCTTCTAGAAATCCTAAGAGGTAGCGACAAGTACTGATTATTCTACTTTGCCCAAAAAGGAAGTGAAAAACAGGGAGTCAACCTCACAGTGGCCACTGTGTCATCCTCTAGGTAAGATATTTTGAGTTAAAAAAAATTCTTATTTCCCATAATCCCAACGTATATTCAGGTTTTCTCCAAGATGGTTTGAGTCTCTTGCTCAGTGGTCTGGTGGTAGGAGCTTTATAGGTATCCTGGCTGTATCATGTGGTGCTGAGCTTGCAAAGAGGTGGCCTCCCTGTGATTCTAGTGTGCACTGCTATTTCTGCTGTTGTTTTAAATAACTTAGCTACGGACACTGAACAATATGTGCATTTCATCAGGAAAATCTTAATTTCAGATTGAAATTAGTCTTGAAGCTTCAGACTCTTTGGCTGCTGGGGGCTTCTAGTCTAGCAGAGCATTCATTGACTCCATCAGCTGCATATATCCGGGGCAACTGCTCTCCAGTTACCCACTCCACAGACCACTCCATCCATCGATGTGACTTGCTGTCCTGAGGGCTATTGAATTTGCAACTCCTAATAGATATACTGCTTCCGACTTGCTCACCTCAATAGAGCACATCATGTTGTGATTATTCTGGAAAATCTATAACCCTAGTCAAAGCATGCCATGTTAGAGACTTATAGCCCAGTAGTATAATTTAACCACATCCCCATGCTTCCCTTTGTACTCATCTATTATTATCCCAGGCATGTACCTGCTAAGGAAGCATTCGGCAGTGTCTTCATATGCTCGACTCTGTTTCTTGCCTGTTTTGAATAGCTGTGTCAGCTTTCTCACTGCTTACATGACTAGGTAATACATGTCTGTGGCTATTTTCTGGAAGTTTATAAAAATAATTGTCAGGAATGATCATGCTTTGATTAAATAAATATGCTACTGAGGAGTTAGGTACACAATTTAAATATGGCATGAATAATTTGTTAGCATATCTGTCAACCAATTTCAATAGCTTTAAATTGTAGATACATTTACGGAAGCACCATCCTGTTTTGTAAATTTGACAGCGATCGCTGTTTCCTGAACATATTTGACATTATTTTCTACATTGTTTTACGCCAATCACATTTACTGCAAACTGCTTATTACTTTATTGTAGAAAAATGACAACGTGTATTTATTTAGCTTTTTATTTCAGAATCAGCAGGCTATCACTTGCTATATTAATCAGATCCAGCCTTGACGATTATAGCCACCATTGCACGTTTATCTAATTGCTGCCATTGAAAAACTGAGAAATCAGTAATGCAGTTTTAACACCTCCCTTGAGGAATTATTGTTCCTAAGGATGATATACTGGCTACAGGGTAAAGGGAGTTTTCTAATAGATATGTTTCTATTGAAAATAATGCATGAATGAATTTATCTGTTTTGTTCTAGGGGTTTCCCTTATGAGAAGACTCAGGCTCAACTTTGATGCTGCCTGTCTTCTTGTTTCAGGTTTAGTATTTAGAAAAGGTTTCTTGGAACTTCCAGACAGGTACTGTTACCTTAGTTATAAAATTAAAACTGTATTTATTAACTCACACACATTTGTAAAACAGTACAGCAGAAAACGATCTCAAATTAGTTGTCTCTGAATTTATGCCAGTTTTGATGTGTGCTAACAGCCTGACAAGACAACAAAATAAACACTCGCCTAAATCTATAGAGAAGGAAACGAAAGCAAAATAGGAAAAACAAAAAGAAAACTCTAGTTGGGATTCAGCGAGTGAAACAATCTGAAAAAAGACCTGTATCCGGCCAGAGTGGATTTCACTTTGGGGAAAGAATGTACCTGAACAGGTTTAGAATTTAGAAGAGAAGGTAAATTTTGAGTTTACTTTTTAAAAAAGATTTATTTTTATTTATTTATGCATACAAGAACTGGAGTACAGGCCGCAGGTGCAGGGCATGAGAAGATTCACCAGAGACAGAGTGGGGAGCAGAACAGGTAGATCCACTGAAATCCACTGCTGAGGGGAGCAGCAGGGAGACAGGCGAGGTCTTCTGCGCCATGTGGGTCAGCTGCTGGGTGGAGATTGAACTGAGGCCATGGTGACAGCTTCACAATGATAAGACTTAACCCCTATGCCACCAGGGAGGCCCAGTTTGAGTCCGCTTTTCCTATGGAAGACACATGAGTCTTTCCCCAAACTCTGCTGCTGTCCTTCCTGCGCTGGGAGGTGATCCATATAAACTCTAGACACTGGGTCCCAACTCAGTTTCCATGACTGCAGTTGATTCTCTTTGCTTGCCTCAGTTTCCCTGTGTGTAAATTCAGGGGTGAGTTCAGACTCAGCTCCTGCACTATCGGCCCCCCTCAGTTCTATCAGTCTGATTTCAAAGAGTAAAAAGAGCAAAAGTACACATGCACTCCTATTTTAAAAGGGGTCTTAACATATTTTCAGGAGAGGAAACACAGCGGCCAAGGAAGACTACATCATGGCAGAAGATGGATCAGTGAGAATGACCAAGCATGTGGATGCGATCATTCACGTCTGTTACTTCCTTTGTGAACCATAAAAATCTTCCAGAGAAAAGAGACAAAGTTGATTCCAAGTCCACACAGGCAGAACAAAATATCAGTAGGGTTAACTGCCTCCTAGTTTGGCCTGTTATCAAAATATTGTCAAAGCTACCCCATGGTTATGCCATAGGGTATCCCCCGAATCAGAAAATAGTATCTGGCCATAACAGGACCAGCTCACACTAGTGCTCATTCCTTAAAAATAAACGACCCATGCCATTGCCCATGGCGATGAGCAGAAAACACCTACTCACACACTTCACAAAGGGTGTATTTTCTTGTTCTCAGTTTCTTCTGCAAATTTTACTTGTAAGCTCCCATAAGCTAAATCAAAGGCTGCAAAGTGTTTTATGATGGAGAAGATAAATGGTGAAAGTCAGAATTAAATAAATCTATGCATGTATGTTTTGATGAATTAGTTGTGATGTACTAAATCAGAAACCGGTAACAACCGGGGTGGGGGTTGGGGGAAGAGATGAAGGAGAAGGTGGGTCAGCTTGGATCAAAGGGCAAGAAGACAAGGTCTCCTGGACCCCTTCTGGAGTCTAAGATGCCTTCTCTGTCCTCCTGGGGTGTCCCTTTTCCCATTAGGGATTCCTTTCTCTTCTTTCCTGCAGGTCAACACTGAAGGGAATGTTGACCAAGATGAGGAATGGGCTTGCATCATCAGTAGTAAAAGCAAGAGTCACAGAATTCTCTTAGGAATGGGAGAAAGGGAAACATGATAAAATGGAATCTTAGAAAGAAAAGGGAGGGAGCCCGTTCTCCCCCTCCCCCCCACAGAAGGAGTCATGTCCAGAGGTCACCGCCATGGGAGAGGTCACAGGCAGAGAGGACACTAAGAGTCCTCCTTCCACTATCACCTAAAATGAACTGCTCTCCTAACCAACTTAACTTCCAAAAAGTGTTTGACAAGAATACAAAGAGAAGTTTCCAGATTCGCCTTCATGTGACCTAATAATCCTTTGAGATGTAAAAGTAGCTACTATCTCTACAAGGAGTGACTCTGCAGCCTCCTCAGCCCTTTAGGGTTTAGGATAAATAGCTCACTGTGGATGTCAATTTACATTCAATGTCTTTGGTCAAAATAACTTCCTGCACTTAGGTTCTTTGTTTTACAAACTTGTCCTGACAGTGTGTGTAGGTCGCATCATATTTGATTCCCCTTTGTCCCATGTGGCCAAGTGGTCAAATAATCTAGCTTTAATTCTGGCATCCAACCTTCCTTCCAGAGACCCATACTCTAGTGCAGAAGTTCCTTTCCTTTCTACTAACCTATGGCAATAGTCATGTGTGCTGTTTCCTCTGCTCAAAGGCCCTGGAGGCCCAACTCCACAGGACTAACTAAGTCCTAGCTGTATTTCAGGGCCTCCTCAAATAGGCCACATCCATTTTCCCACTGACATGCCAACTAAATGTAACTGCTTTTCCACTGATACCACATAATTCATTTGACTTGTCTCTGTATTTATGATGGTCTCTACCTCCTCTAGTGAAAGGAAGACACTTCGGTTCATTTGTTGGTTCTGCTTTGCTTGGGTGCTGGACCTCGTGACTGTTGAGTAAATATCTGATGCATTCAGAAGTATATGCATTTCTATAAAGCATCCATTATAGAAGTTACTGGCTAGAAGGAACTTAGGTGACCACAGGAAATTAGAACTGCTGCATTTAATACTGACATGCTCTGATTTCTTGAGTCTCTCTCTCTCTCTCTTAGCATCAATACCCCTCCGTTACCCTTATGCCACTCAGCTTTTTCTGACTCCTTCATATTTTGTTTTATAGCCCTAAAATTCAACCTAATGCAAAAAAACTCCTGATTACATTACAGCCCTTTGCTTTCCACATTCAGGTCTTTATCATCCCGTGCCTGGACATGGTCTTCCTACCCAGTTTCTGTGCTATAAGCTCATAGGATTCCCTCTCTGCACTGGCACTAAAGTGACCTATCTATAGCACAGATCTCACCACTTATGGCCTGGTTATTGTTTACCTTGGTGCCATCATCTAATGTCATTTTTACATACTATCTAAAGCCTTCTCTGGCACCTTGTCTACCTCACCCAGTTCATCTCCAACCTCTACTGGCCCCCCGCCCGTGTGCCATGCTGTTTATTACCTTGACAGTTTGATCCGCCCTTTCCTCCCTGTTTTGAATTTCTGAACTCATATTATCTACTTGTGGCTGACTTTTAAAACATTTGAAGTATTCTGAATGAATGTTATTTCAGTGAAATAAATCTTAACTTCTACACAGCTATTCTTCGCTTGCTCACACCTCTTTTTAGACTTCTATGAGGTTTTTTCTATTGACTCCCCTGTATACTTTCCACCACTATACACACCCCATTTATTAGGGGTATCACCTGTCGAGAAGTCTAGCTCTGAGTCCTCAGAATATGCTTAAATCTCTGAATACTTTAAGAGTCAGTGTAGTGCTTACTATATCACAGGTTATCAGTACAGTTTTGGTAAACAATTGAATGTCAATATGGTATTTTAGGAATATAAGCTATCTGAACAGTGACAATCAAACATGACTTATATATTACTGTGAAGCAGCGAAAACTATTAAAACTAACCTAAAATAGTCAATGAGCAGTAGAGATAGTAGCGCTGAGGTTGCTGAAGTTTAAAGTGTGCATGGGAGCAGCAGGTGGACAGAAAGAGCTAAGACTAAGAAGGCAACAGGGCCAGAGGATATTAAATTAAATAGGAAGTGACATGGTACGACTGCTTTGTATTCAAATTGCCCTGGTACCTGTTTGGAAGACAAATCGAAAGGGCAGAGATTAGAACCAGAAAGATCCATGAGGAGAAACCAGCATCACTGAAGCCAAACATGTTAAAGGCCCCCATTAGAAGAGCAGTGGTTAGGGAGAGAAAGGAGATGACTTTGGAGAGAATTTTAAAAAATGGACACAATTTTGATTAGGCATGCATGCATGTATGTGTGTGTATACACATATATACATATATATGTGCACAGGTATGTATTACTTGTGTTTTAAGTTCTTCTTTGAGGAAACATTCATTTCTACCAATGAAATGGCCAAGCTGCATCAAGACCTTGGTGCCGAGTCAGTGACTCTGGAATTAGCATCAATATTGCCTCAAGAAAGCTGAATGGATGCAAGTGTCACAGACCTCTTTATTTAAATCAAAGGGAACAAATAAACAGTACGAAGCATGCGCAAAAAACCCATCAGAATAACCAACCCTAGAAGGAAATCACAACTTACTGTCATTGTTTTAAGTGACAGCTAGAGAGTATGTCAAACCACTGACTGCATTACTCCTGTAAATCTTCAGACCCGGTGGTGGAAATTTGGGATGGGAAAATGATCACGGTCCATGAAAGGTTGTTCTGAAATTCCTTGCAAGTTATCAGGGATGATTTCAGGTTTCAGTTGTCAAATGTGACTTTCATCTATCAACTCTGTCTCCCCTTTCAACTCAACCTACATGAAGACCCTTCTTCAAAGGACCACATAAAGAAGCAAATTCCTATCTTGGTATTTATTTTGAGAATAGCCAAAAACATTGACTCGCATGATATAATCCATACGGGCAAGAGTGGAGGGTGGAGGGTGAAGGATCTTGCTAAGCTTATTTTTAATGCTGCTTTTGTACTTATATTCAAATAAATCAAAATGTTTTTGGATGTTGCCAGGTGTTATTAGTGTGGAAACACTTAAACAATAGGAGGTATATAAAGTAATAAAAAAGGACTATGGGACCAGCCCTAATCATAATCTAAATAATGGGAAATACAATAAAACAAATGAACTGAAAACACTGAAAATACTCAACAGCATTCCCACTGAAATAGGCGAGTATTACATTTTCTAAAATGATGTGAGCTTTTCCCGATTCAGACACTAATGCAAGCACAGCATTTTCTCCTTTGTAAGTATGGGAAAGCCAGCCCTTTTGAGAGTTAGAATAGCTTTCAAGACTCCTGATTTAAATTTCAAACTCTTGATCATAGCTGGGGAGCAAAGGTTTTTATCTTGGAATTGGAAATTGAGTTCTTTAGCTCTATACCAAGTGATAATATTAAGCATTTTGTTGTATCCACCATGGAAGCCAAGTTCCCCACTGTGCCTTCAAAGCCACAGTGAATGAACCATATTTGGATTTGCTTATCAGGAAGAGACATTTAGAAAGACAATGCACTTGTCCTGCAAGACTGAGACTCCTGATGCTTTTAGATAGGCCTGTGGAGAGCTGCAAAATGGGCCCTAAAATCAGGCTGACATGGTCGCTTAACAAGCTTCAGCATGCTCTGTGGGCTCAGTGAGGCTGTGGTGCCCCACAGGGCCGCTGATGGCAGCCATCATAATTAGAACACATGAATCAAAAACACCAGGTGAAGATTTTGCCTTAGAAGAAAGAAAAGGCAGATGGAGGGAATTACCATGCTCTTTGACTATTAAGCTCTTTCCTGCAGCTGGACGGCTGGCCAGCCCTGGCTGCATGAATGGGTCTGCAGGGCGTTTAGAGGCGTCTAGCCCTTCCTACAACCAAGCTTCAAAGTGGCAAAGGCAGCAGAAAATCTCCTCCTTGTCAGTTCACTGGAAGAAGTAAAACCTCAGCCTTTTCCCCAGCATTTGGTAAAACAGGTAACGGTGTCTTAAAATTTTTTTTATTAATGGGGCATATGACTTGGCAATCTTTTCGCAGCCAGCAAACCTCTCTAACCTTAAGGGATATGACCTTGAAAGAGATTTGCTGAACTTTAATATGACTGGATTTTTTCCAACCTTTATGGGCTCTTGATTTAAAAATCTGCCTAACAAAAGCTCTGCCAGGAAAGCTGTTATTATGAAGATGCTTCTCAATAGGGAGAAGTGGGTTAATTGCAAGCTCTCCAGTAAAATAAAGAAGGGGTTTGAAAACAAGTGCAAAATTGACAATGTATCACATTGCTCTTATGGAAAAAACTGTGAGAGAGAAACATTTGAAATAGCAAAATGTCTAACATAAATAGATGCTATAAAACATGTTGGAAGAGGCTGTAAGAGATTTCAGATTACTCATAAACAATTGCCCAGCTGACCTTGATATGAATACAGAAATCCATTAGCAATCAAATTTTCAAACATAATTGTACACTAAAAAATATGTATTTTCCCTTATCAATTGATGTTGACAGGATCTAGTTTAATACTACAATCTAGACTTATTTATGTTTTCATCTGCTTTTCCACTCTATTGCTTTTGAGAATTCGTAAACATAATTCATAATGAAGAGCTCAACAGTAAATTGTCAATTTGTGGAGAAGATTTCCTTTTGGCATTTATGTCTCCTTATTGACAAGCAGTTGAGATGTTCTTGTCCTGCCAAAGTTAATCTTAAAGATATTTTCCTGACCTTAACAATTTTAAGAGAAAACTCATACGAAAGCGTCTGTGACTTAAATTATCACAGCATCATTTAATATAAGGTGAATGGTTTCAGATTATTTTGAAAGATCGTACATTTGAATGCACTTAATACAGGAAAACTAAAATGTGGTAGGCAGCTGGCCCAGGAACAGTGAGTGTATGGGCTGAGAGAGAGGTTACTGGATCCATCAAAGAAATTACAGAGAAAATTGCATTTTTGTCCCTGTGTCTAAGAGTGGCCATTCCTGGCGGACGCACGCCTTCATTTTGCCCATTAAGTAAATGAATATTCTTGGGAATCCACACAGTCAAGCAAAAACACAATGGTGCCCATCACCTACTTTTATTTTAGTGCTAGGCAGACTAGACATTGCTCTGTCTGATTTGAGCTTCATTTGGAAGCAATTAACTATTTTATATTAGATATAATAAGGGTCTCTAGTGCACTGACCACATTTTCCTGCATCAGTTGTTTAAGGCTTAATTGAGTAAAATTGCATTCAAACTCCACATAACTCCAAGCGATCACCAGTCCCTTACT
Organism: Galemys pyrenaicus; assembly: GCA_019455555.1. Lineage (NCBI taxonomy): Eukaryota > Metazoa > Chordata > Mammalia > Eulipotyphla > Talpidae > Galemys > Galemys pyrenaicus. Next base: position 8,888,065 of record JAGFMF010012288.1, on the reverse strand, counting down.
GCTCAGAGCTGTTTCCTCTCTCCTTTCTCACGGGCAGGTGAAGAAAGTGAGGGGTGAAAGAGATGCTAAAATTATTAACTACTTTATAATTTTATTTTTCTGAGGCTTAGAATTGTGTGTCCACACGACCATAGTCACAGCAGGCAAAATATGAATGCATTGTTTATACATACCATGCCACGTGCCCAGTTTTATCTTCATGTTTCATTTAAAAAAAAGCAAACAAACATGCATTTTATTTAATGTTGGCAGTTGATTCTTTTGTGATTAGGAGTTAAATAAAAGGAGCACAGTCACTTGAATAATTATTTTAAATTTCCATTATTTCATTACGGATAGTGAGAAAAACATGAAGCATTTCAAAGAATTTATAAAAGGTGTCTTATACGTGTGGTAATAAAAATAACATGGACACTGGAATGCAAAGACCAGAAACATGAGAAGCTGAGAGAGGCCTGTGTTTCTTGCAAACATATCTGCTAAAGAGATGATTCTTTTATTCAAGGTGATTTGCCCATTATGCAGTTTATCTAGCTTACTGAGCCCTGAGCTGTACAAACCTGCCCTTCTGGTTCGATCCCTTCTGGTGTCTTCCTCTGCTTGCCCTGACTAAAGCGCTGATCACATGGTTACACAGTCACCATTTACATCAGGCTTTTAAATGCTTGAAGACAGGAGCCAGGGTTTATCCATACTTGAAGCCCAGGACGAAGAGGAGGACTGGACACAGAGTAAGCATGACAAGGTATCTTAACTCCAAGTATCATTAGAAATTTGCAATGAGGACTACTGACCGTAAGTCCTCTCTCAAGGCCACACATGGGTCATTGGAAATTGTGACTTTAAGAAAACAATATATACTACCAAGGAAAACAAGTCTCTGGATAAAGCTATTTTGTCCAGTGTTGGCTGGCCTTGTTTTTTCTCATCATTATAATAAGTGACACTATTCAATGTCCTTCTCTGTTCTCAATGAGGGTTGAAGATGACCTCTGCTTCATTCTATGAACACAGATTAAGACGAATGCAATCTAGTCCAGGGCCACTTCTTAATACTGGAAGCCTCTGACTGTTTAATTGTCCTTGCCTAAAATATGTTAAGAATTAACAGAGACAGTCTCCTTCCCCTGGCTCTAGATTGGAATGTCTGCGCAGAGTTAGATGAGTTGACTTCCATTACCTTTACTTGTCTGTTAAATTTCTTATTTGTCTGTATCAACAGCAGTCACTTTGTCATCTAGATCTCCTTTCTTCTCCTTAAAATTAGGACTCTTTCTTTGTAACTTCTACTCTCTTGATAACCATGGAGAAATTTAATAAATATTGATAACTGGTAATATATTCAATGTTATTAATTATTGTGAGAATTTACTTCTGAAAAGTACTACATTGCAGACACAGTTTTGAAAATGTTCTTAGGAACAACTTTCCATGCATTGCTTAGCAAAGCAAATCATTTTTTCCTGAGTGGAGAAAAGTGAGTCCTTTATCTCCTACCCTGTGTGCATTCCAGCAGTGTTCGAGCTGGCCGTACACCCAGACACCAACAGTAATAAAGGCAGGAGTTTGCCAGGGGTGGAGATGGTGGCTTTCCTTCTGCAGGTGCCAAGCAGACACGATATGGTCAACAAGGACAAAGCAAAGGCATTTTCTGTACTATGGGTTTTGTTCCAGCTTTTCCCCAATGTGTTTCTTTGGGCAGTTTTCCCGGTCATAAAATTGGGGTTAGCGTCATCTGTCTCACCAGGGTGTTGTGAAGATTAAATAAGGAGCCCTGTGTAAAGTGCTTGGGTCAGTGTTTGGTGTCTGGCAAGTGCTCTTTAAGTGGTTGCTTAATGATGAAGAAGAAAATAAAAGAGCTGTCATTCATTAAGCTCTTATTCTCCAACATAGCACAAAGTACTTAACATATATTATTAATAATAATCATTCATGATCAGAGGAGAACAAGGGGATGATAAAGATTCAGATTTAGATGTATACGGTTCCCTCCTTAGGTCTTTCTTTCATGGAAAAGGGACCTGAGAGCTTCCCAGGTGGGAAAGGTAATTTTTACTTGTAACAGCATCACTCCATGTCCAGAAGCCTTTTAGGTGGCCAATAGCATATTTATTTTTGTATATTTTCATGATATCTTAGGGTTGTCACAAGGTACAACAGCTACAGGTGTCCCATGACTGAACAAAGCAGGCCGTGTCTGTGTAGGTAACAGTATAAAGTTCGTTAAGTACCAAAGTTAATAAATGGTATCAGATTCTTCTTCTTTTAGATGGGAATTTTGCTGAGAATTCAAATGTAGCATCACCTAAGTATGAAGTCACCAAAAAGCGATCTTCAGATATAATTTTCCATTCCTTTCTTCGTTACCATTTCTTGGGGCCCGGAGTCACAAAAGTGATATAAATAAGATTGGACATAGTCTTTTCTCTCTCACTATTTTTCTCATGACATTACTTTACATTTAGGCACTGCTTTATGTATATGACACTGAAGTTCTACTTATTAAGGCAAATTGTTCCTTCACTGCACAATAACACACTAGAATAACTATCATAGAATATTGTGTGTTTGTGTGTAGGGGGGTAAGTGTAATCCACACACCTATTTACACATATCTGTTACAATAACATTTTAACTGAAGAACACACTTGAACCCAGTTTTGTGGGCACGCCACATTGGCTTACCTCCTTCTGGATCTTGAACAAAGTCCAGTGGAACTTCAGGACACTGCTAGAAAACACCAGTGACCTTCTGGGGAAGGAGGCTAAATCTCTACCACCAGCCCTGCCACATAATCACATACTAACCTTCCAGTTTCATTTATTTAGCTTCCCAAAATGCGTCTTTCCCTTCAGAAGAATTTATGTGTAATCATTTATCCATGGATCTGCTTATTACAGTTTCCTTGACTTTCCACATGCAGAATTCTATGCGCTGTCCCCACTTCATGTCTCTCCCCTAATTCAATATTCAGCTCAGAACATTCCTCTCCTCTTAAGCCTTTTGGACTAATTCCTCTTAACTTTTATCACTTGGCACTTGGGCACATCTTCTCTGCATTTCCATACTCATTTTATGATTTATCATGAAGCATTATGAATACATTTATTTGTACTTTCATTAAATTATTTCAGGAGTGCATGTTATTTCTTCAAACACATCTTAAGTTTCTAAGAGCCAGATGATGTGTTTCAAATCTGTCTCAAAATAATTTACCTTACCTCCCTTATTTCCCATTATGATTCATACTCCTTACATGCTCAGAAGTGTTAGCTGAATAAACATCAAAATGGGTTTGGAACAGTGGAGTAAAGCACATATATTTTCTAATCATGAATGATCAAATCAGGATGATTGTCTCTTGGCCTGAAATCACACAATTCTCATGACGAACTGGCAGGAAGGGCTTACCTAGGTAAGGAAAGGATAACATTCTCTCCCTCCCTCTCAATTTTTTTAAGAGGTTGAAAATTCAAAACCAATAAAACTCATACCTAGTAATTCTCAGGAGGAAATAATGGGAAAGGACAAAACATAAATAACTGGAAAGCTTTCCCACTCATTTGACAAGGCTAGAATAACTATAAAACAAAACACGACAGAGAGGAAAAGAAACCTGAAAAGTAGTCACAATGTCACTTGTGAATACAAGATGTAAAACTATAAATATGAGCTAATCAAATTCAACAGTATACTGGGAAAAATTGTTAAGATTAAATAGATCCTGTGGGCATTCAGGGAGAATGCAAACTAAGATATTGTATTAATATAACAAATTGAGAAGGATAGATAGAAGATCACATAATAACTTTCATAGATACTGAAAAAGGCTGATAAAACTCACTTCTCATTTATCATGAAAACAAACAAAAATTTAGTAAACATAAAGAATAAACATGTTAATCAAGGCCATGTGTCAGAGAGCACTAGTTTACTTAGTGGTAAAGTAACAGAACCATTCCTTGTAGAGGAAAGAATAAGATAAAAATGATAAATATTGCAGTTATAATTCTATATAATTCTGGAAGTCCTGGCCAGAGTAACAGAACAAAGTAAATTTGACCAACACTTACTAAAACATATAAGGTTACTTATAAATCATATGCTATGATTTTGTAAAGAACCATTAGAAAGATAAAAGTCCAGTGAGTTAGCCAAACTTTAATATACTAAAAATAATTGGGTAGAAAATAATTGGAAAGAGTTTCAAGTTAGCAACATTAATCATCATGATTAAAAATCTAGTGATCTGGTCATAACCTTAAAAATTATGCCAAACAGGGCTTATACAGTTTCAATTTAGAATATTCAATATTTTAAGGAGAAAAACTTGTCTAATCCATCTAAAAACTAAATACAATTCTGATGAACCTTTTATAAAACACTATGAGGATGGGAATAAAGTAAAATGACTCTGAAATTCATCTGGAAGAGACTTATGTGAAAATAACCACACCCAAATAAATAAATAACATGAATGTTTAAGAGAAAAGTCCCTCACCATACCTTAAAATATGCTGTAGAAACACAGTTCATAAAATGGTATGGCATTGCTATAAGAGCTGGTAACTAAGCACAGAACAAAGCAGACGTGTATTCCCCAGCAGGTTTTACTATCTTATATAGCATATAATGATTAGCAAAAATATTTACCATAAGCTAAATCTACTTTTTAAGTAGAAAATTCTATCGACTTGAGTAGGAAGAATACTTTGAGAATTTATAATTTAAAAGATACTGAAAATCCTCAATTTAATCTTTCCTTACAATTTCTGAATCAGAATTTTGTAGGATACATACAATGTAAAATCCAGCTCATATTGATAAAAAAGATATAAAAGATAGCCATCTGGCATATATTTTAGAGTATATTTTAAATTAGGTGGAAAACTCTTTCATGGTTTACAAAACTATGGAAGTAACTATTAAAGATATAAATGACATAATTAAAATTATAATATGAAATTGAAACTATTTGTGCAAGAGGCTGAAAATAAGGAAGAGTTGGTTCCCAGTGTGGTAGCATTTTGGTTGGACTGGAACTACATTTCCTAGAATTTACTTCTCTGAGGGGTCCTATTTAGAATTGGCTAAAAAGGGAAGCTGATCATGAGTTGGAAGGTGAAAAGTCCCCTTTACAGTGCCTAGTGTTAGCAGCAGCGCAGGCAGAGGCAAAAGTGCAGGTGGCTTCCAGCTTGTGCTCATTCCCTGGTGCCCTGGCCACTTCTCTTCATCGCTGGCCCTGTTGACCAACTCTAGCTCCCACCACTTGCAAAACTAAAGCTTCCATAGATTTATCCATTTCTCTCCTCTGTACAGCCATTCTCAGCTGCCAGATCTCCATTGCTTCAGGGCTGATTTATGAATTTTTTTTCTAACCCTCCCACTGCCCCCTGCTTCTCCATCAATGATAAAAGACCTAATTCCTATAATCATCCCTTATTCTATCATTCTTGGACTAGCTCTGCTTCCCCCATTGCACCCTGACCTATATACTACATAAAAAGCTCACCAATCTGAAGTGGAATTCCTGAGGGGCTCTGGGATAGAGAAGGAAAGGTTGACAGAAACAGAGGTAATTTTGTTCAGAGCCATTGCTTACAAGAACTGGGATCTTTTACATTCATTCACGGCTAGAAAAGTAGCTAAACGTCATGCTTCAGCTCAAGGGAAAATGCTGACTAGGCTCTTCTTGCCTTGCTAAGGATGTCTGGGCAGAGCGAGAAAGACTTATTTCTGGAACAAATTCTGACTTTTAAGTCCAAACAGACTAATGAAGTGGCAGCAATGGAACGCCGTAAGAAAGTGGACATTCCCTCCTAGAGAAACAAAATTAAAGAAAGAAATCAAAGGAATGGCCAGATGGGATGTAAGGCCTCAGTGGCAGAATAGTTTCATTTTTAATTAGACAAAAGCTTGATACATTTTGCTGCTCTGACTCTCAAAAAGGGTACAATCAAAGAAAAGGATATTTAAAAATGAATTTCTTAAGATTACTAGCACTATCCATTTTTTGATAAAATTACTACTACTGTAAGTGTATCACATACATGACATTATTTTAATTTTTTAGCTGTTTAAATATCAACTTTATTTTTTTATGTAAATTTTTTTTTAGTTTACATATACTTGCCATCAATTGTAATCCCCATGTATTCCCCATCACCATCTCACCAGTGCACCATCACCTCAGTCCCCTGTGCTCCCGTCTGCCCTCCACCCTTCCCCTCTTCCCTCCCCACCAAATATCCCCAGTCTGTCCTTGTCTTTTCATTTTTGGTTTTTGTTTCTTTCTTGTTGTTATTATTGTTATTATTGTTCTTATTCCTTTCCTTGATCCTTATTTGGTTCCCTTATATTTCTCCTAGGGGAGGAACCATCTGGTATTTTTCTTTTGCCTTCTGACTTACTTCGCTGAGCATCATCCCTTCCAGTTCCATCCATGTTCCTATGAATGTGTCTAGTTTTTCATTTTTGATTGCTGAGTAGAACACTGATTCAAAAAGAACACCTGCACACCTATGTTTTATAGCAGCACTCTTTACAATAGGTAAGACCTGGAAACAACCTAAATGCCCAAAAACAGATGAGTGGATCGGGAAGCTGTGGTACATATACACATGACATTATTTACATACATTCTCTCTATAATGTTAGTGGATATTGATTTAAACTAAGATAAAAGAATAACCTCTCAGACAGGTGATTGTGAGTTATGAAGAAACTTAGACTCGGGACCCTCCTGTTTCTGCCTGTGAGGTTCTATGGAATTTCAGAAATTCACCTAATTTCAAGGAACCTTAGATTTTTACAACTGAAAATAAGGAGATTAATGTTTCAGTAGTAGGGAATTTTCCAGCACTGAATTAGGTAATTTATGTGATAATACCTTACCACTGTGCTATAAACTTTATAAACAAGTGCTGATAAAAGAAGCATTATGTTTAATAGCTGGTAGAAGGTGTAAGAAGAGATCTTTTTAGGGATTTATTATCAGTTTCAATAAAAAAGTGAAATGTAGTCCTCAGAATAGTACTGGATATATAATAAAAGTTTATATTATTGAGTGAATGCTTTCTTTTTCTCTTTTTGGCTTGGCGCCTAAGCAGGAAGGGGAATATTTAGAGAGAGCTTAACTTTAGGAAAGTGAAAAGAAAGTAAAAGACAGTTTAACTATTCTAAGTCAAGGCTCCTGACTCAAATGAGTTCAGTTGTGTTCTAGGGTATGAGGATAAGTTGCAAGTGGTATTATGTATCAGCAACTGGTAAATCTGAGGAAGCTTGGGGGAACCAGGCAGATGCTGCTGGACACTAGCGTGATGTTTTTTTAAAAATAGGAATAAGCAGGAATAAGGAGGATTTCACATTGTAGCCACAAGCTGACATTTATCATTTATGAATTTCTAGGCGGTGTGAAATTATTCAAGTACATGGTGATTTCCAAGAAATCAAAGCAATTAGTGTGTCCACACACAATAACCACAGAGTTGTCAAGGGTAGACCTTAGCCAGTTTTTAAAAGGTAAGTGTATTTGGTACAACTTTGAAAACATAATTTTAGTGACCGCACAGAGGAGAAGTAGGTTGGGTTAACAAAATGGTGATGGTAAAACTTGTAATTGTGCAAGTGACCAAACTTTTAATCAGATTTATGATGGATTAGGAGTCAGTTGTGGAATGGATTCCACAGCCTAGTGATGAACGTTGACTTCAGTCCTTCTTATTGGATGGTTTATCCATAATGGGGCAGAAAACAAAGTTGATGAGCTCATCTAATTTCCCAACATCATTATGTCAAACAAGGCAATGACTATATAATGTGACCAATGCAAGATCCAAAAACATGTCAGTCAGTTGAAATTTGGGATTATGACCAAGATGAAAATGAATTGGAATACATATAAGACCCTCTGCTTCAATATGAAAAACCCAGCCCAACACTGTTATCCAGAAAGCAACAGAGAGCAATCACAAAAACAACTGTATAAAGGAAAGGAGGGAAATTACGCCTAAAAAGAAGTCAATAGTGTTGTGGAAAAAAATCAGAGGTTTCAGCTGCATCATATTCAATATAATCAGGGTCCTGTGCCTGTCACAGAAGCTCAAGTGACCTTAATAGACGCTTAATGTCAAGAGTGGAGCTATGTTTCTGCATCCACGTTCTGAGACATTCTCCAGATCACTTACCCCATAAGACTTAGTCCAGAAAATGGATGGAGTGATGTTGGGATTATGACCCCAAATGAAGAATAAACAGGTTTTGAACACGTAGTACATCTACTAGATCAGTTACAGGAATTCCTTTGAGACCAAAATTCACTAGTTAACATTAAGTGGTGACAGACAGGTCTAACACAGAGAACTTTCTAAGAACTAGAATTGCCCTAAATTGGCACAGATTATTAATTTATGATCTTATGCCAAGGTAAGAAAGGCTTTTTGACAATTTGTTGGGGACACGGTAGAGGAGATTCAAAATGGGAGTTGGAAATACACTGATTCAAAAGAATACCTGCACCCCTATGTTGATAGCAGCACTCTTTACAATAGGTAAGACCTGAAAACAACCTAAATGCCCAAAAACAGATGAGTGGATCGGGAAGCTGTGGTACATATACACAATAGAATACTATTCAGCAATCAAAAATGAAAAACTAGACACATTCATAGGAACATGGACGGAACTGGAAGGGATGATGCTCAGCGAAGTAAGTCAGAAGGCAAAAGAAAAATACCAGATGGTTCCTCCCTTAGGAGGAACATAAGGGAACCAAAGGAG